>SKCR01026622.1:0-173289 GCA_019454045.1 Zanthoxylum bungeanum | reverse complement strand
TTCCATAACATAAAGGTTTTCTTCTTAATTACTATCCCAAATAATCTATTTCCTTAATGAGGGGTGTAGTGCGGCCTTAAATTTTATTCCCGGTGTCTTATACTAGGTGGTGACTCTTTTGTTCTCTGGTTAGTCCCCCGTGGACTAATCCGTACTCTTTACGAGCTGCGAGCTCAATAATGTCATGGTCGCTGATGACATAGGCAGAGTGGTAGACCCTGTTTCGCTCCAATAGATCGCAAATCCATTTGGAATAGAGAATCATTCTTGAAAAAAAAACCTTGTAGTATCCATGGCAAGACTGAGGTGAATCATGTCTTCATTCTTTTTGCATACCCTTCAGACCCAATGGTGTTGAATATTGTGAAATTGCTTTCACTGAGGTGGTGGATCATTATGTGATGATACCCATCACTTGTTGTCTCTTACCTTTTGGGTATAAAAAAGGTACGTTCATTGGTTGTTCGAACCATTGGGTGGAAAGACCTAGTTATGGACAAGCCTTCACCGATGAGAGCTTATGCTTGACCCGAAAGTAAGCCCACATTTGAGCCAATAGTTGTTTTCCCTAGGAAAGGCCTCCCTATTGCTTGTGTTTGGGCCTTAACCATTTGTAATGCTTAACACTTTTATCGTGGGACGTTAACTTGTTGGGCATTTTCAACTAGGACAAGTTTTTTTTTTCACGATAATTAAGTCAACTACTTCGAAATGTTTATTTACTAATTTGTATGACAACTTCGTTGGGCCGAGAGTATTTAGTTATAATCCAAATAGGCTAAGACATGAGTCCAATACTCGTACTGGCTTCATTCAAAAAAGGTATGCAATGTCGTGCCCGTTTAGACGTTCTTAAATATTTCTTAGCCCATACCAAATAACCATGATTACCAAAGTTTCAATCCATCAATTTTAGACAGTGGTTTGAACATCATATTAGGCTTAGTCATTCTGTAAATGGGTAGTCTTTGTCTCTTAATGATGGAGAAGAACTAAAATAGCCAAGGTTGACCCTCTTAGCGTGAACGAGAACAAGTTTGTGTACCCTGTATTAATGCATAAGCTAAGCCAGACCTAAGGCATATATTGACTTACCATGTGTGTGGGAAAGATAAGGTTGGAGTGATGTATGTTGCATGGATAAGCTTGCATTTCATCCATCTCATGCATACATGCATCATACTAACCCCTTGTGAATAAAGCCATTATAGCGACATGTTAGGTTAGAGAGGAAGGCAGACTGGTCAAGAAACAGCTAGAAAATTCAGAAATGGCCAGCAGTGACAGTTTCTGAGTAGTCCAATTGGAAATCATAGTGAACCAAATGGCAGAATAGTTACAGACGTTAATCAATGACATGACCAATCACATAGCAACCCTAACAGCGAGGTCCGAGACTAGAGAGAAGATGAGTGTGGAGCCTTAAAATAAGATAATTGAAGAGTTCCATGATGTGGATGACGATGGAGAAGACATGTCAAAATATGCTATGGGGAAAATGGCCAAGTCTTAGGCCGAGGCCTAACTACAAAATTTAAAAGAGCAAATGAAGACAGTGACCCAAAAGACGAAAGGTTAACATGAAGACTTGTTGGATTATAATGTTATGGCCTTTTAGGTACAGCTGACCACATAGTTTAAGATGCCAGAAATGATGAAGTTCAAAAGGAACGGGAATCCAAAAGTGCATCTCCGAAAATACGAGTCTTTGATGAGTGCAACAAGGCTATCTCAAAGCCAAGTTCGGAAGATGTTTGGGATGTCATTGGAAGGTGCACATATGATATGGTACTACAACCTCGAGAAGAAACTAAAGGATGATTGGCGAGCCTTGGCCGAAGCGTTCCTAAACCAGTACGTCACTGACATGGAGATAGATGCGTCACTCTGTGACTTGGATAACACCAAACAAAAGTCAGACGAGAGATTCAAGGAGTATGTGGACCCCTGGAGAAGCCAGCTTCTAAAATTTCAAATGCGGCCCGCAGAGAACGATCAAATTAAGATGATAACCAAAGGCATTAAACTCTCCATTTATAAAAAGTTGAGGAGGATGACCTCCATGATCTTAGATTTCAGATAGTTGAGAGGGACCGTTATGGACATAGAAGAAGAACCAGAGAACAAGAAGCTCTATAGCCAAAGTAAATAAAATAAAAGCAACGGGGAAAGTCCAGGAAATGGAACATCGAAAGTGAACGCCATCCAGAAGTGACATTTCTCTAACATGGAAAAATTGCTAGACCAAGTACTTCAAGAACTGAAAGGACATAGTCTTTTGAATTCGTTGAACCCACAACAAAAATCGATGACTAAATACGACAACCAGGCCTACTATTGTGAATTTCACCAGTTCAGTGGTCATGAGACTGAAAGATATGCTCGCCTGAAACACGAGATTCAAGATTTGATCGACGCATGCAAGATATATAATCCTGAGAGATACTGCTACTAGGCATGATTGTTGCATTACATCTATCTGTTCTCATTATTTAATGACTTCTCTTAAAGTTTGATGATAATAAAACTCAGTATTTCTCAATAATATCATGTCTCTAAAAAATGTGCATGTCTATATCCTTAAGGCAATTCTTTAACTTTGGAATAACTAGCAGAATGCCATCCAAATTATTGCGCACTAAAACTTTCCCTCAGAATCGTGTTGCCTACCTAAAAAGAATTCATTATGGTACGGCTTATAGAGATGGTCAAAACGCTTAACATTTATTTGATTCACTTCCAAAAGATAATACGATATTAAGTTAAGGAGATGACGTAAAAGAGAATAAACAAAAAGAGTAGAAAAAAGTTGAAGCCTCTAAGACACGGAGCACCCGACAGGTAGAAGGTTGAGACATGTTGTTTCGAGGCACGCCTAAAAGAAAATGTTGGGGGCGAAAACCACCTATACGTGATAGTTGGGGGCGAATCCCGACACATGGTTAGGATTTGGAATACTGACCAAAGCTGATAAAAAATAGATCAACATACCTGAAGAATTTGGAACAAGAAGAAGATTTAAGTCTAAAGTTAGTAATCTAAAATAGTTCATAGAGAGCAAACAAAACGAGTATTTTGTTTGTCGTTTATCTATAGATGCGGTCCATTCTATATATATATGGTGACCTTGATTCAAGATCATCCATGTGGTGACATAAGAATGAAGGCACATTATATGATGTGATCATATAGGACTGGACCCATATATAAATGAATTTCTTATAATTTCCGTTAAATAAAGAAATTCATTTCAATCTACTATATAGTCATATATGGATTGATCTGAATCTTGAGTGTACTACGGACTCATACATGATAGACTATGTCCTTTGATTTACAAAGGTGAGATTGGTGTAGAAATCCCGACCAATAGCTTAGTACTTTAGAGACATGGTTTGGTGTGTAGTTGGGGACGTTTTACATAGATATGGAGTTCACTCCTTGCGATAAGAAGAGAAGTATCTTCCTTAAGAGTTTATTCAATATTTGAACGATTAAATCACTCAAGTCTTTCTATTATGAATAGAAAGATTAATATTTCTAATAATTATGAATAAATTATTCATTAGAGAATCATTGGTACTTAATGTGAAAATAATTAGAGGGGTAAAATGGATATTATAACCCGACTCTAATTATGAGATACTCGTGAAAGTCAATCTGTATGTAATGACTATATCGATGGATACCAACATAGTTCGACTTATATTATATATCTACGGCAATGAGAGTGCAACTTTATGTTTTTAATGGAATAACCTAAAGTTAATAATTCAAAATATTTAATTAAAGAGTTTGATTAATATTCTCATATTATTGGAGCTCGGAACTGTAGGTCTATTTGGTCTCCACGCTAGCTTGATATATTACAGCAAATTAAATATAATTGGATAGTCCAATTATAAACTCACATATATTATTAATATGATTGTCACACATGAAGCTCATATTAATTTGGTATAAGATATTTTTTAATTTTAATGATTATAAGATAATCACTTAATATTTATATATTTTTAAATCTTGTAAGTATTAAAATATATATTGTATATAATTTAAGTTTTGTAAAAAAATGGAATTAAAATTTATTTTTAAATTCATATCGCTATGAAGATGGTAGTTATGATTTTTATTTTGGAAAATATATTATGTCTTTATGAATACATTTAAAAAATTAAATATTTCATTTCTACAAGGCCTTATGGCCGAAAATACACTGGGGGAAGGCTAGGGTTTGTGTTATGTTTTAATAACTTAAAACCCCAAGTATAAACAGAAAAATAGTTTTCTTTTTTCGAACACTCTATCAATTTTGAAACTCTAACCTTAATATTCTTCTTCTTTTTTCTCACAACAGTTGAGTACAAAGAAAAGTGAAGAATAATTGTGTATGACAACTCTAATCTCTAAAGAGTTTAGAGATTTTATTTTGTGAGTAAATCTCACACTTCTTTTTATTGGTTACGAGCCTTAGCACGAAAGACCATTTGGAAAACAAAATTGAAACTCCATACTCTATCTTTTTCTTTAGTCACGGAAGTGAGCAAAAAACTATTATCACAGTCGCACTTTGAACACTTCATTCCAGACTCAGTGTTGCATTATGGTTTTGTTTAGTTATGGAGAACATTAAGGATTGTGTTAATGTAACATCCTCCTTTTGAGGATGCTACCGGCAGGGAATAGGCCGTACTATCCCCCTAAACCTCTGATGTTTGACTCTGAACAACACTACTGATTTCATTTCATACACAATTCATATGTGGGTGTTGACATTGCATTTTTGCATATCAGCCCGATGATGAGTCTCGTATGGAGACACTACCTCTTTAGTTGTGAAAGCCGCGGGAAACAGACGTTGGAATGGTAAAGTTGGAAATTAACATTTTGTCAGATTTAACTCGCTTGTTTCGCTTCGGGTTCGCTTGTTGGACCTCTATTTTAAAACACACCAAACCCATTAAATCACATCCAAAGATAATTAAAACATTTAAAATATATGTCACAAATTAAATTTAAATTAAATCTAAGTAAATTAAATAACCAATTAAATTAAATGTTAAATCTAAAACTCACAAACCAATTAAATTAATTAAATTAAATTCACAAATTAAATTAATTGCAATTCAAATTAAATAAATCAAATTAAAATCAAATACCAAAATCAAATAATTCACTTCCAAATTAAAATCAATATATTCCTAAATTAAACAAATCAATCACCTAATTTAAATAATCCCCTCCTAAAATACACATATTCTTTCCCTAAATAAGTTAAATAAATCCATCCCTCAACCAGCCAGTAAAGAAACCCTAAACAAATCACCGCACAGCCTTTGTCTCTCTCACTGCTCACGTAAATAGCCCCCCTTAAAAACAGAACCCTAAAGCGTGGCCAGCTCTCTACTCACCACCTTGCCACGCTGCCACCACTAACAAACATAGACAGCCACTCAGTGCACAAACCTGGACCGTGAAACCCTAAGAAACCCTTCACAGCACCCCTTTCATCACACCAAATAACCTTCACACGTAGCAAGCCTCAATCCACGCCGAACCTGCACTCACTGCCCACTACCCTTCTACAAACCTGCCCCTGAATCAAACGCAACTAACTGCCCCAAACCACGCCAAAGCAAACCCTTCACGCCATTAGCCAAGCCTTGCCCACGAATCAGCCCCTCACAGCCGCACCTGGCACATTCACTCAACAAGCAACGCCCCACGAGCAAGCCCACTCGTCAGCCCACAAGAAGCCTGCCTCACGCCCTAAACCAAACAGCCCTCCTTCACTCAGCCAATACACGACGCTAACAACAAACAATAAACCCTAATTACACACTGCCCTCACATTATTCCACTCTCTCTCACGGAAATCCTCTCCATCATCAACCCTTGCCTTTCGGACCTTTAACAAACAACACATACAAACCTAAACACTTTTCCCTCTCCTAAGACTGAACACACACAAACAAAAATAAACTGTTTCACTAACACCCAAACAGCGCACCATCGCCCACTCACCAGTTCATTCAGCACGTTCACAGACCACTCCAAAGCCATGCACGTATAAAATAACCAAAACCAAAATCTGCCCCAGGCCAACACGTCCCCACTGCCCAAAAAACCAGCCTTCCCGATCATTCTTACGAAATCACGAAACCCTCATCAGCCTCAACACACTCAGATCTGCGCCATGCACTAACGTGCCTCCACGAAGCCAACCCATTCAATAACTACATGATCAACGACACATAACCTCAACTCCTTCACGCCGCCTGCCCACTAGCCATTAGCCACATCAACACATTCATAGCCCTCCTCATAGCCACCTGCACAAGCCCTTGCTCCACTAACCGAATTGCACCTTTATCTTAACGCCACACAACCCTCAGCATCTCTGGCCACCTGCACAAGCCCTTGCTCCACCTGCCCTCTTTCAAATACGTAAAGCAGTCTGTAAGCCAGGATCACTCACACACTTGACCATCAACCTTCACGCTAAAATAGCCCTCTCACAGCCCTAAAGTAACGTCAAACAGCCCCCCACTGCACTGCCCATTACACGACCAAAACAAAGCCTAAACGCCCACTGCACTGCATCCCCACTGCCGCAAAAACACCCCACTGACCTGCCAGTTTTTGACGCCTATTTAACCCTTAAAACAGCCCAGAAAACACCCTAAAACTGTACTAAAAAACTACACAAAACCCCCATAAAAAACCACCAAAAACCGCAGCCAATTAGCCCTCCGAATAGCCCAAAACAGTCCCCGAAACGACCAAAACAGTGACCTGAAAAACAGCAGCAAAACAGCAGTGAAACGGAGTAAAGGCAGCAGCCCGAACAGCAAAACAGCGAGGAAAGACGTTGAGTTAGTGAACCAAAAGAGTTGCGGATCATTCGCCCTTCCAACGGACGTGTAACGCCCTTTCTTGAGACGGCAAAAGAGGTTAGACCTGAGGGCATCCTTTTATTTATTATCTTTCGTTTATTTTATTTAATTTGAATATTATCGCATGAGAGTCGTTTGAGGCATGATGTGATTGTTGGATGAGCGGAATATATGTTCCCTTTTGTGGTATATAGGATGGAAACCCGGACGTAAATTCCGTAGCCGAATCCGAATGGATGGTAGTGTGGTTTTTACTCGGGATACAACGCCACGTACCACCTAAGAGACACGTATTTCGTCTCATCCAAATTTATATTTGAGCATGTCATAGTTCTAGGCCGTTTATTTATTATTTTAATCATGAGTTAATTTAGTCTTGTTATTTAATTTTCAAAAGCATGATTGTGTTATTTAGGCATGTTGTTTCTTCATTCTTTATGCATGATGTTTCGTTCATGTTTAATTAGTTATTTGTTTACTTTAGTTTAATGGTTCAATATGCTCGTTGTGTTATATTGCGTGTAGTTATTTGGATGAAAGCATGTTAGATCTAATTACCCTTGAGCATGGATGTTGAATAGATTCGGTTAGTTTATTGCACAAATCATATCATCACAAGTGACATAAGTAAGGGACCATTCCGAACCCAATGGTTTGAGGTCTTCCCTTGCGAGGGGTGAGTGCGGCCTTAAATCTTTGTCCCGGTTCACACCGGGTGGCGACTCCATGTTATTTCGTACTTCCTAACTAGGCCACGAGCCTAGAAATGCGTCGCCCAGGTCTTGTGTTCCCACAGTCTGGCGACTCCACTGGGGATAGAGAATTGGCCCCGAAATCATGTCTTGTGATGTTTATGATTTGTGCTTTAGTTAACCGTGTCTATAGTGAGTTCAAGGGGTTTAGTTAAAGGCATTGTCATAAACCCGCATGAGAACCATAGTTTTATTTCCTATAGAAGTTGCCCTTTTATGCTTTTGATAACCACATGCATATTAATCTCATATGTCGCATGCATCTCATGCATACATGCATCATGTTAACCCTTTGTGTCTTAAGAGCCATCATAGATATCTGTTGGGTTAGAGAAAAAAGAGGATTGTCAAGAGGAGTTTAGCAAACATGGATAGAGGGGAAGAGGAAATTGAGAAACAGAAAACCTCACGGCAAGGATAGAAAGACCATTGGGGGGGCCTTAAAAAAAAAAAAGAAAAAAAAAAGAGGAAAGAAAAAAAAAAGAGAAAAAGAAAAAAAAAAAAAAGAAAAAAAAAAAAAAAGGAAAAAGGAAAAAAAAAAGAGAGAAGAAAATAGGAAAAAAAAGAAAAAAAAAAGAAGAAGAAGAAAAAAGAGAGAAAAAGAAAAAAAAAACTCTGTTTGTGTTTAGTCCTTGATAGTTAAACATAAGTCCGATGATGAAACTGATTGCTTTAGGGTGAAATCTTAGAAACGATAAACCCTTGACGTGCTTTTATCTGATACTTTGAGTAATTGATCTATGTTACACTCGTGAGCACTTGATTATGGTTCTTAGCAGTGAAGACCTGAGTAGTTGGCAAAGTGACTAGTCGAAGAAATTGTAGGTCGGTGAATGACCGTTTGCTTAGATGTCTATCTTGATTTGCCTATGTTATGATGTGTGGTATGGTTGAAAATGAAAGAAGAGTCTCTAAAGAAAAAAAAAATTGAACCACCTATAACTGATAAGCGTGAAGCTACCCATGGGCGAGTATTAGGACCACCATGAGGAGAAATGCTACCTTAAAGGGTAGGTGTGTTGAAAAAAAAAAGAGAAAAAAAAAAGAAGAAGAAAAAAAATGAAGTTCAAAATGAAAAGAAAAAATGAGAGACAAAGGAAAAGAGAGATAAAGCCATACTACATTGAGCATGGAAAAGCAATTGCGGAATATAATTGAGACATCTAGGTTGGTTTGACCCATCGATCCCGATTTTTGAAACGAAATCATCGAGTTAGCTTACCTAAGGATTAAGCTGTGAAAGAACCTTTGCACACACACACTTTGAGTCTGTCATAGATCATTTATTCAAAGACTTGGATTTGAGTTGCATCGAATGTTTTGAAGGTTCTCTGGTTTCATTACTGAGCATTCTTTGAGGACAATGATATGTATAACTATTGGGACTATTCGTAACATGTGATATAGCATATTGATATGGAAGGCCCCACCATATGGTTCATCTTGACCAAGTGCAAACAGCAGAGAGCAGAAAGCTAAACCAAGACTGGGGGCGACTAGTCTACCACCTCGCGAATCCAGGACATAACAAGATATTGAGTCATGAGACAAGAAAGAAGACTGAGCAATCACCAGAAGAGAATCGACAGACAGAAACTGTAAGCATGCCCAAAGGACGATCAAAGACTTTTGTAGGTGAGAAGCACCGAGAAGCACAAGGAAGACCTAACCTATCGGAATAGGAAATGCATTCATGCATACATGCATACATGTCATATACATGCAATCTTTGTCTTGTTTTTATTCACAGGTTTCAAAGAAGAAAAGAGAAAGCGGCGAAGGCAAGCCCATCAGAAACAGCAACAATACAGTTTCAAGAATGAATCATTATCAGTTTCAGGAATGAATCAGTATCAGTTTCAGAAATGAATCAGTGTCAGTTTCGGGGATGAGTCCCAGGGTCGAGGCCCACATCAGCATTAGTATCAGTTTTGGGGATGAGTCCCAAGGTCGAGGCCCACATCAGTAGAATCTGGGAATGAATCCTAGGGTTGAGGCCCAGTACAGCAAAGTTTTGGAATGAATCCTAGGGTCGAGGCCTATATTATCAGAGTTTCGGGAATGAATCCTAAGGATGTAGCTGACTTCACCAGTAGTTTTGGGGATGAGTCCCACATCATTACTAGCATCAGTTTGCCGAGTATGGCACTATGGATATATATAGATATCAGATCAATTCTGCCAGGTACGACACTTCGGGTATGAAGATATCAGATCAGCTCTGCCAGGTACGGTGCTCCGGGTATGGAGATATCAGATCAGTTCTGCTAGGTATGGTAATCCGAGAATGGATCAGAGTTCGAGAATGAACAAGCCAAGAATGGTAATCCGAGAATGGATCAGAGTTCGAGAATGAACAAGTCGAGAATGGTAATCCGAGAATGGATAAGAGTTCGAGAATGGACAAGCCGAGAATGGTAATCCGAGAATGGATCAGAGTTCGAGAATGAACAAGCAGGGAATGGTAATCCGAGAATGGATCAGAGTTCGAGAATGAACAAGCCGGGAATGGCACTCCAAGAATGAAGCATGGTTCGGGAATGGACCACCTCACAGTAAAGGTTCGGGAATGAACCACCTCATATTCAACACGGTTCGAGAATGGACCACTTCACAACGCGGTTCAGGAATGAACCATCACATCAGTATTGGTTTCAGAGATGAGTCCCAGGGTCGAGGCCCACATTAGCATCAGTTTTGGGGATGAGTCCCATGGTCGAGGCCCACATCAGTATCAGTTGGGGCGAAGCCCACATCAGTATCAGTTTGGGGCGAGGCCCACATCAGTATCAGTTTTGGGGATAAGTCCCAGGGTCGAGGCCCACATCAGCAGTTTTGGGGATGAGTCTCAAGGTCGAGGCCCACATCAGTATCAATCTGGGGCGAGGCCCGCATCCGTATCAGTTTGGGGCGAGGCCCACGTCGGTATCAGTTTGGGGCGAGGCCCACATTAGTATCAGTTTGGGGCGAGGCCCATATCAGTAGCAGCTCGGGGCGAGGCCCAAATCAGTATCAGTTTGCGGGCGAGGGCCATATTAGTACCGGTTTGGGGCGAGGCCCACATCATCATCAGTATCAGTTGTAGGGGTGAGTCCCAGGGTCGAGGCCCACATCAGCGTCAGTTTCAGAGATGGGTCTCAAGACCGAGGCCTATACCATCATCTTCAGAAGTTTGGGGATGCATCATAGGGTTGAGACCCACATCATCGTAAGTATATTCCATTTTGGGGATGCGTCCTCGGGCCGAGGCCCATTTGGTCAGCGGTATTGGGATGCGTCCTAGGGTCGAGGCCCCCGTTGTCGGTTGTAGTTATTGGGATGCGTCCCAGGGTCGTTTATTGGGATGCGTCCCAGGGTCGTGGACCCACTGTATATTTTGGGGATGCGTCCTCGGGTCGAGGCCCATTTTGCCAGCGGTATTGGGATGTGTCCCAGGGTCGAGGCCCCTGTTGTCAGTTGCAGTTATTGGGATGCGTCCCAGGGTCGTGGACCCACTACATCATATTTTGGGGATGCGTCCCCGGGCCGAGGCCCATTTTTTCAGCGGTATTGGGATGCATCCCAGGGTCGAGGCCCCCGTTGTCGGTTGCAGTTATTGGGATGCGTCCCAGGGTCGTGGACCCACTGCATCAGTTGGGGATGCGTCCCCGGGCCGAGGCCCATTTTGTGAGCGGTATTGGGATGCGTCCTAGGGTCGAGACCCCCGTTGTCGGTTGCAGTTATTGGGATGCGTCCCAGGGTCGTGGACTCACTGCATCAGTTGGGAATGCGTCCCCGGGCCGAGGCCCAGTTTGTCAGCGGTATTGGGATGCGTCCCAGGGTCGAGGCCCTGTTGTCGGTTGCAGTTATTGGGATGCGTCCCAGGATCGAGGTCCACTGCATCATCAGCTCGGCAGAACAGTAGGCAAGTCAGGTGGCAGCTGGCGAGCCAGGTAAGTAAAAATGCATTGCATAACTTTGATAGGATTGTTCAAAGTCACACTGCACAGTCCCATCAAGTGGGGCGACTGTAGACATTGCATTTTTGCATATTAGCCCGATGATGAGTCTCGTATGGAGACACTACCTCTTTAGTTGTGAAAGCCGCGGGAAACGGACGTTGGAATGGTAAAGTTGGAAATTAACATTTTTGTCAGATTTAACTCGCTTGTTTCGCTTCGGGTTCGCTTGTTGGACCTCTATTTTAAAACACACCAAACCCATTAAATCACATCCAAAGATAATTAAAACATTTAAAATATATGTCACAAATTAAATTTAAATTAAATCTAAGTAAATTAAATAACCAATTAAATTAAAGTTAAATCTAAAACTCACAAACCAATTAAATTAATTAAATTAAATTCACAAATTAAATTAATTGCAATTCAAATTAAATAAATCAAATTAAAATCAAATACCAAAATTAAATAATTCACTTCCAAATTAAAATCAATCTATTCCTAAATTAAACAAATCAATCACCTAATTTAAATAATCCCCTCCTAAAATACACATATTCTTTCCCTAAATAAGTTAAATAAATCCATCCCTCAACCAGCCAGTAAAGAAACCCTAAACAAATCACCGCACAGCCTTTGTCTCTCTCACTGCTCACGTAAATAGCCCCCCTTAAAAACAGAACCCTAAAGCGTGGCCAGCTCTCTACTCACCACCTGCCACGCTGCCACCACTAACAAACACAGACAGCCACTCAGTGCACAAACCTGACCGTGAAACCTTAAGAAACCCTTCACAGCACCCCTTTCATCACACCAAATAACCTTCACACGTAGCAAGCCTCAATCCATGCCGCACTGCACTCACTGCCCACTACCCTTCTACAAACCTGCCCCTGAATCAAACGCAACTAACTGCCCCAAGCCACGCCAAAGCAAACCCTTCACGCCATTAGCCAAGCCTTGCCCACGAATCAGCCCCTCACAGCCGCACCTGGCACATTCACTCAACAAGCAACGCCCCACGAGCAAGCCCACTCGTCAGCCACAAGAAGCCTGCCTCACGCCCTAACCAAACAGCCCTCCTTCACTCAGCCAATACACGACGCTAACAACAAACAATAAACCCTAATTACAACACTGCCCTCACGCTATTCCACTCTCTCTCACGGAAATCCTCTCCATCATCAACCATTGCCTCTCGGACCTTTAACAAACAACACATACAAACCTAAACACTTTTCCCTCTCCTAAGACTGAACACACAGAAACAAAAATAAACTGTTTCACTAACACCCAAACAGCGCACCATCGCCCACTCACCAGTTCATTCAGCACGTTCACAGACCACTCCAAAGCCATGCACGTATAAAATAACCAAAACCAAAATCTGCCCTAGGCCAACACGTCCCCACTGCCCAAAAAACCAGCCCCCGATCATTCTTACGAAATCACGAAACCCTCATCAGCCTCAACACACTCAGATATGCGCCATGCACTAACGTGCCTCCACGAAGCCAACCCATTCAATAACTACATGATCAACGACACATAACCTCAACTCCTTCACGCCGCCTGCCCACTAGCCATTAGCCACATCAACACATTCATAGCCCTCCTCATAGCCACCTGCACAAGCCCTTGCTCCACTAACCGAATTGCACCTTTATCTTAACGCCACACAACCCTCAGCATCTCTGGCCACCTGCACAAGCCCTTGCTCCACCTGCCCTCTTTCAAATACGTAAAGCAGTCTGTAAGCCAGGATCACTCACACACTTGACCATCAACCTTCACGCTAAAATAGCCCTCTCACAGCCTAAAGTAACGTCAAACACGCCCCCACTGCACTGCCCATTACACGACCAAAACAAAGCCTAAACCACCCACTGCACTGCACCCACTGCCGAAAAACACCCCACTGACCTGCCAGTTTTTGACGCCTATTTAACCCTTAAAACAGCCCAGAAAACACCCTAAAACTGTACTAAAAAAACTACACAAAACCCCCAAAAAAACCACCAAAAACCGCAGCCAATTAGCCCTCCGAATAGCCCAAAACAGTCCCCGAAACGACCAAAATAGTGACCTGAAAAACAGCAGCAAAACAGCAGTGAAATGGAGTAAAGACAGCAGCCCCAACAGCAAAACAGCGAGGAAAGACGTTGAGTTAGTGAACCAAAAGAGTTGCGGATCATTCGCCCTTCCAACGGACGTGTAACGCCCTTTCTTGAGACGGCAAAAGAGGTTAGACCTGAGGGCATCCTTTTATTTATTATCTTTCGTTTATTTTATTTAATTTGAATATTATCGCATGAGAGTCGTTTGAGGCATGATGTGATGGTTGGATGAGCGGAATATATGTTCCCTTTTGTGGTATATAGGATGGAAACCCGGACGTAAATTCCGTAGCGAATCCGAATGGACGGTAGTGTGGTTTGTACTCGGGATACAACGCCACGTACCACCTAAGAGACCCGTATTTCGTCTCATCCAAATTTGTATTTGAGCATGTCATAGTTCTAGGCCGTTTATTTATTATTTTAATCATGAGTTAATTTAGTCTTGTTATTTAATTTTCAAAAGCATGGTTGTGTTATTTAGGCATGTTGTTTCTTCATTCTTTATGCATGATGTTTCGTTCATGTTTAATTAGTTATTTGTTTACTTTAGTTTAATGGTTCAATATGCTCGTTGTGTTATATTGCGTGTAGTTATTTGGATGAAAGAATGTTAGATCTAAGTACTCTTGAGCATGGATGTTGAATAGATTCGGTTAGTTTATTGCACAAATCATATCATCACAAGTGACATAAGTAAGGGACCATTCCGAACCCAACGGTTTGAGGTCTTCCCTTGCGAGGGGTGAGTGCGGCCTTAAATCTTTGTCCCGGTTCACACCGGGTGGCGACTCCATGTTATTTCGTACTTCCTAACTAGGCCACGAGCCTAGAAATGCGTCGCCCAGGTCTTGTGTTCCCACAGTGGGTCCATTGCCCAACTCAATAATCACCAAGAAAGATGCAATACAAATTTCATCAATGTTTACTCAACATTACTTTTCTGTACAATTCTGTCCCTGGACACCTTGACTCATTATATAGATAATCTTAACTATACCAAATGTATGACACATGACTTTTCTTAGACTCTAAGTGAAATGCAGCTCTAACTCGACCTGGTGGAATCAATCCCTCCAGCGACTGCCTTAAGTATCCGTCCTCTCAAGCTCGTCCTCCGGGTAACCTGCAAAGCAAAGAAACTGGGAGTGGGGGTTAGATCGTTTGAACGACCTAGTGAGTGGATAGTTGAAAATGAAATCGAAATGCTTATTAAAAATCAGTGATTTTGAAACCAAAATTATTTCAAGGAAATCATCTTTTCTGAAATCTATTTTCTTATCTGAAAATATTTCTCTTTATAGAAAACATTTTAGAAAACTGCATTCTGCCTATAAGTTTCTGAAATTCTCATAAAACTGTTTCTGTTGAAAACTATTTTTACAAGCCATCATTTTGAAAATCATGTCTTTGAGTATATCTAGAAAACCTTACGCATGGGGGCATTACGTATCACCGTCCCTCATATGCCTAATCTACTGGTCTTGGGATGTTACGTATTGTCATCCCTCAAGCCACTGAACTGGAGTTAGATGTGCAAATACATGCCATTAGGGTATTACGTATCGTCATCCCCCAATACATGCCACTACCTTGTCCCTGAATCTATGGTCTAGGGGCGTTACGTAACGTCCTCCCCTAGCCTTGAAATCTGTTGTTAGGGCATAACGTATCACCATCCCCCAAGCCACTAAAACTAGGATCTATGGGCGTTACGTATCGTCGTCCCTCTAGTCCTCCTCTACATGTGCACATGTTTAATTCATCAATTCCAGTAGTCGTCAATTTCATAAGTCACATCTGAGGTGGGTTTTTCCCTATGCCTCCAAAAGCAAATCCATGTCAGTCAATTCCAAAAACCTATAGATTGGGTTTTCCCCCAATCTCAAAATCATAGAAATCATACTTTCAAAATCACAATTTCTCAAATCATTCTCATTCTTAAAAATAACTAGGTATCAAACTTGGCTAACGCCCTATTGCATAAAAGTAAGTCTCAATTCAAAATCATATTAATAAAATCAATTTTAGAAAAGAGGCCCACTCACTTATTTGAAATCCGACTGACATCACTTTACTTCGATGTAGGAGATTGCGATTCTACAACGATCTATAATTGGTAAACTTGATTAGAAAATAGGTTGAGGAATATATTTCAGAATTAGGATAAGTTTATCCATTCAAGTACTTACCATCACTACAAGGCTTACTTATATCATGATGTAACGTGTGTACATATGTCGTATGAGATAATTATGGTGTCCCCTAACTTGCTAAGATGATTATGAAATAGTTGTGAAATTATTTTTTTCTCGCGTCGCGATGCCGGATCTGGGTAGATAGCATACTTTAGTTCACATCGCAATGCCAGACGTTGCGCATCGCGACGTCCACCAGATCAGACCCAAGGCAGAGCTTATACTTGTTATGTATCGCGACGTTAAATGCTGAGTGTCGCAACGCTCCAACAATTATGATTCTTACACGCAGCGACGCTCGGCCAATTTCAGGGCCAAACATCAACTCATCAAGGACATACTCCATAGTAACCCAATACCCTCATCTTTATACAAGTTAAATCAACTATCCACATTCAAATTATCACAATTCTAACCCTCTATTATCATCACAACATCAAATTCCAAAAACCTCAATTTGCTCATCCTTTAGAGTTTCCTACTTTGGGAATTTCTCAAAATCTTAATTTTCTTAACATCAAAACCATATAATCAACTTCATTCACAACTTAATAATACTCATTTATCATCTAATCATCAAAAGATTAATATTTCAAATTTGGGTCAAATCTTCCTTACCTTATCTTACTTGATTTCTTTCACCATTCAAGTATTCTAGGCTTGATATTTTTCTTTTTATCTTACTTAATTTCCTTCACCATTCAAGTCTTCTAGGCTTGATATTTTTCCCTTCTAGCTGGTTGTGGTTTGTTTTGCACTTGTTTCTTCCTTATTTTTTGTAAGTAAATGGCTCTCTTCCACTTTATTCCTCTCTCTTCATCTCTCTCAATCTCTCACATTTCTTCATTTTTCTTCCATCTTTTTGAGGATGAATGAATAGTTGCCATATTTATACTAGGGGCTGAATTGACTAATTTGTGTAATCTTTATGAAAAATTCAGATATTTTGTAAACATTTGAGAATTATCTAGATGGGTCTTCTGGTACTATTCACCTAAATTTTTGAGCTGCAGTTTTGACCTATTTCTCATTTTAATTTGGGAAAATGTCCAACTTAGAAGTTGTAGGTCTCGGTCTTAGATGTTCGACGATATAAAGTTCATAAAAATTAGAGATCGTATGAAAATGTTACGGTATAAATACCATGGGCTATTCGGATTTACTCTTGGAATGAGTTCTGTATCGGAACTACGAGGAATTCACCGAATGTTAAAAAATCATTTCATGAGTGTATATATGTTCGAACATGATTTATATCATGTATCATATGTCCAAGAATGTAATAATCGTCGAGATCACCTGTTGTTACAAATTCTCCCCCTTAAATAGGATTCGTCCTCGAATCCCCGTCTGAGGTCGAACTTTTGGGTCCATCTTGGTTCTAGTATCTCAATGTCTCTGATACCCTTGTTTTTCTTAACTTGTTTCTACTTTTCTATTCAACTCTTCTCCTGGTACACTTCATTCGACCTTTACCTGGGCACATGTTCTGATTCCACCAACCATTTGTCTTGTGTGGTAATTAAGTCTATATAATGTATTTTATCCATATAGAGATGTGAGTTCTTTAGGAAACATATCAGATTATATATGTTGGGTTTCTACTATAGTCCTGGGATCAATTTCAAGCAATGAAACATGTGTGAATACAACAAATAAGCATGGCGGAATCATACTTACATTGATCGGCTTTTAGGATGCGACGAACATAAAATATTTTGCTCCTTCCATGAAGCTCACGACAATGTCCATTTTGTGCTCCTTGTGATTTTCGGTCACCACCTCTATAGGAGCTCCAAGCTCCAAGCTTTGTGTTGTGATTCCATGCTCATGAATAGGTTTCCCTATCACCTTAGGATGACTCTTCATGTGCTAGCATAAGGGAAATTTGCCACAAATCTTCCTTGTTCTACTTCTATGTCTCGGCCTTGCCGAGAAATAGAGGAGAAAATTGGTTTCAAAGCCGAGAGAGGGAGGAGGGAAAAATTGGTTCCAAACCGTGTAAGGGAGGGAGAAGAGGGAAGAGAAAAATGTGTTATATATTTTGGTTTATTTGATTTCCAAAAAACAAATACCAAAACCCATTACACTTTTTTCAGAATTCAAAATTTTGGTAAAAGACTTTAAGTCTTCAACCACCCCCATCAACTATTCACATCAATCAATGATGACAAGCATCACTTCACTCAAAGTGATGTGACTTCCATCACTTGATTGACTAGTGATTTGACGCTTGATGTGACTTGTGGGCCGCACTTGAATTCGAAATTCGAGTGGGCCCGTAAACACTCTCGGGTTCAGGTTCGCTAATTTCGAATTAACGAATTTTCCGTTGCGACGTAATTAAATCAAATTTAATTAAATAATTATGCATAGCAAAATTACTATTCACGTCACTAGCGAATTAATTCTAAATTAACTCGTTCGCCCGAATTAAAATCTATTTTTAATTCTGCGTCGAAATCCAATTTCGTATAATATATCAAATATATTATTTTATCGATTAATTTCAAATTAATCATTCTCCTCTTTAAATAATATTTTTGTTGGACAATTATGACCCATAGCATCACTATTTGTACAGATCATGGTGTTGTTGTACAAATTAACTATGTGACAAAGGAAATTACTCTTTTATCATTTGTAATTAGATTACCAAGATGTATAAATGATGAAAGGTCCATATGATTAGTTCCGGATTGAGATGATATGAGACAGTATCGATCCACGAAGGTTTAATCATTAAATATCCATAGTCAGAGTATTATCGAGATTAGACATCGATAATGCGTAAAAGACTAGTATTACACTTGTTCGCGTTGTGGGAGCATAACGGCATAGTTCTCATATATTTGGGTATAGGATACTTATGCAAGTGTAATAGGAGGTTGTGTGTTTACCGATGGTACGGGAACAGCTTCGCTATGGATAGACCCCTCAGAATTCCATTGGTAGTATGACTATGTGTCTATGGAAGTCAGAATCAGGGTAGGTGTATTTGGTCTTAACTTGAGACTTGCACCGCTAATACTTGCGACAATCAATATACTTTGGTTTTGGTCGTTCAGGGCTTTAACCGGTTCTGTGTACGCCTCTTCTGGGTATATTGAGAATCGTAGTGTATTGGGTGTGATGTCGAGATGGAAGTATCACTCCAGTCATAGTGGAGATGATGATCATGTAGGATACGGAACTGGTGCTCTTATATGCTGTAGCCTTTTGGATCGATAATAATCCTAATTAGAATAAGAGTAGTTCTGTTAGCCTTTATGGAAGTATCACTCCAGTCATAGTGGAGATGATGATCACGTAGGATACAGAACTGGTGCTCTTATGTACTGTAGTCATCGGGATAATATGACTAGGTCATGATTATCCGATTATAGAGACTAGTTACCATAGATCCGATATGTGCTTCGTACGGGGCAGACACAGTTCCAGCCCCAGGCCTAGCACGTGACATCCGATGCTGGATCGTAATATGCAATACTACGTATACTACGCCTGATATAGATCACATATTCCTTAATAATATTTCTGGAGAATTGGGTAGGCACGGTGCTTTGCTAGAAGCCAACCATGTCTTGTAAATCTGTAAAAACGTAGTACTAGGTACGTACGTGTTCGGATAGTCCGACGACCGGATTTACTACCAACATATTTGGGGATCTCATGGGTCGCTTCCCGAAGATTCACCGATGACGTATGACTCGCACTTTATTAATCTGGGATTAATTATTAGAGAGAGAAAATTAATCTGTGATTAATTACAGAGATATTTTATCTGGGATAAAATATGAATTAAAGAGAGAAAACGATTAATTTGCAATTAATCGATAAAATAATATATTCGATATATTATACGAAATTGGATTTCGACGCGGAATTCAAATTAGATTTTAATTCGGGCGAATGAGTTAATTTAGAATTAATTCGTTAGCGACGTGAATAGTAATTTTGCTAGGCAAAATTATTTAATTAAATTCGATTTAATTACGTTGCAACGGAAAATTCGTTAATTCAGAATTAGCGAACCCGAGACCAGGAGTGTTTGTGGGCCCACTCGCATTTTGAATCGAGTGGGGCCCACATGTCACATCACATTTCACATCACTTGTCACTTTAAAGTCGCTTTTTAATGATGGGTTTTGGTGAAGTTGGTAGATGCTTGATTTACACCAAAGTCAAGCTTTGAATGACTATTACCAAATCAACATTTGGTATATCATTTTTCTTTTTGGTTTTAGAAATCAATCCAACACATTTTTCTCTCTTCTCTCATCTCACTCTCTCACCCAAGGGGCAATTTCTTCCTTCTTTCTTGCCAAAAAACCGAGAATGAAGAAGATGAATAGTGAAGTTTTGTTGCAAAATTTCACAAGTGCTAGCACACATTCGGGGTCTTACGAAGGTGATAGGGAAACCCACCCGTGGGCATGGAATCACCACATAAAGCTTGGAGCTTGAAGGATCACCATGGCCGAATTTTTGGAGGAAAAAATAGAGCAATTGCCGAGAGCTCAAGGAGCCAAAAGTCTTGTTGTTCCTCGCATCGCCAAATCTGATCAATGTAAGTATGATTCCGCCATTCTTCATTGTTGTATTCACACATGTTTCTTGCTTGAAATCGATCCCGGGACTATAGTAGAAACCCAACAATGGTATCTTGAGCCATTTTGAGCATGGAATTTGATTAGGGTAAAATTGGGTAAAATCAATTTGAGCATGATTTGATAAAATTGATTGATTGAGTATGCTTGAATGATGATGTATTGAAGTTGTATATGATCAATTTCATGAAATATTGATTGGATCAATTTTTCCCCATTTGTTAGGCTTGGCCGAAACATTTGATACCCTATTGTCATGGTGAATTTTTTGATTTTGATCATTGAATGAGTTGAAATCATTTGGGAAATGTTGATTTGAGATTTAATTGGATTGAATTTTGAATTGGAAAAATAATCCCTAAATTGCCGTGACTATAAGCATGTAAAATGATGTGATTTTTTGATTCAAAGGTGTTGGACATATGTTGATGATAATGAGCATAATTAATTAGGCTAATTGGTGTTTTGGAAATATTAATTTGGTTAATTAATTATGGCATAAACTTAGGTTAATTAAATTATGAAATTTGGAATTTTGGTAATTTAATTAATTGGGCCAAATTTGGAATTGGGCTTTTAAAGTTGTAATTGGGCTTAATGGGCTTGGTTGGGCCAAGTTTGGTTTAGGCAAATTGGTTGGATCTAATTGGGCCCAAAACCATATCCATAAAGTCCAAATATGACTTAATAGACCTTTAATATTAATTGGGCCTAATGGGCCTAAATTGGTTTCTTGGCATATAAGGGTGATTCCTTAAACGGGCTTTGGTATTTGGGTTTGACCCATATTGACCAAAAGTCCATGCCTTAAAAAATTAATTAAAAGCCCATTGGACTTTAAATTAAATTAACATTGGATGTTAATCGGGCTTTGAGACCCGTAACGATTAGATTTAGAATCTAAGTGGTAAAGGTACTTTAAAAAGTGTAATATTTAATTTAGAATTAAATAGATGAATTAATATTAAATCCAAATTAAATTGGATTTAATGTTGTAGTTTAATTTAATTCAAGAATTCGTACTTTGAGTACTTATTCGCAAAATGAGTTTGACTCGCGCAAAATCAAATCGTTGTTTGAACATTGGATGGTCATTAATTATCAGATTAATTAATTGGATTAGATTGATTGATAACATGCTTGTGTGAATACATGGATGCGATGTATGAATAATGCATATCGGATGGATATTAGATGGGTGAGGGCAATTTTGGAAATTGTTGTAATAAATTTAGAATTTATTAATTGGACCAGCGTGTCCAGCCTATTACCTCTTGACTCTGTGTATTTCTCTTCTCACATATTCCCCTCAATGTAAATGAGGTTTCTTTAGAAGTGTTATGTAATCGGGTATAAGTAATACTTCTGCTAGCAGGAGAGAGGAAATAAATAGATTTGTTCTAGGAACAATGTGTTTAAATATCCATCCGCATATCATTATTATATTTATTTACTTACGCGCCTTATTATGTGTTTAGAATGCATGTTTAAGGGTGTATGATGATGAGACCTTAACAAAGATAATTAATTGGTTGCCAATTACGTGAAAAACCCTCAAAACACATTAAGCGTTTTTTCCTTCCATTGAGTGATTCTTACTCAAGATCCAAGACTGGCACTGGTTTGTTGGCCAAAGTCAAGACCTTTGTCCGTCGCGGATGTGTTTGAATCATGAAGGCTTTGTTCCATATTGGTGTCTTGTCCAACCTGTGATTTGTTGGCCAAAGTCAAGATCACTTCTTGTCTATCGACATTGATTACGAAGCTTTCCATGGTCAATGGGTTCCGCTTAACTGGGATCACTAAGTTTGTTGTGCCAAAGCCAAGGCTTAGTTGATTCAGAGGAAAAAGGTTAGGCAATATATTAGATATATTGGCATATATAAGATATATGTTTCAGACTTGGATGTCCACCTACTGGATCTAGGAATTGGATGAGATCCAATTGATCTTAGAGATCTACCTAGTTAATTATCATACAATTTTTTGGCCAAAGTCAAGATTGTGTGTTATTTAACGGGATCCTAGCCCACTAGGAATACAAGGTTTACCGAGTACTCCACATAGGGATAGAGGCTCGCCGAAAAATAGTGGGAGGCAAGTATTAAATTTTCAATATTCGTTTAGTTACTTGCCATACGCGCTCATTTCAAATTTTTCGTCAATACATAATTAATATATTAGTTGGACTAATATTTAATGTTGTTTTAAATAAACAGTTGGACTGTATTCAAACTAATTCAATTAATAGTTGATTTTATAATTGGATTATATAATCAATATAATTGAATTTAACCAATTAAATTATAGTTGATTATATAGTTAGACTATAGTAATCATTATAATAAATAGTACCTAAAATCGTTGATTCAATAGTTGGACTATTGGAATCAAGATAATTGAAAGATTAGTGTTTAAAACATAATCCTGGGTGAAAATGTATTTAAACGACTTTAATTTCCAAATTGGGAATAAAATTTCAGGATAGTCCTGGAAACCGAGAAGTTACTTTATTTGATAGAGTGACGTCTCGAGCCTAAGCCCGGAGTTAAGCAAATAGTAGAACATGATATTTGGAATATTCATGTGATGATAATTTTAATGCTTAATCCATTAAGCTTGCCAAATAGACTCCTTAATTTCTTAATCATAACTAAGAATTAGATCCTTATAGTATGATAATGAAATTGAAGGATCTTCATAGATCTATCCTTAGATCTTAGAAGAACTAATTGCAATAGAAAACTCTTGGAGAGTTAATGGCTATGCTCAAGGAGACAAAGCCAGAGTTTGCAATTGGGCAAGAAGCGCAAGGCGCATCTTACTTAAACATTCTAGAAGGCCAAGGCTTGGCCAAAGGCTTCTGGGGTGTGGTAAAGGGGCAAAGGCAAAGTCATCAGAATCTTTTGGGAAGACAAAGGACATATCCCAAGATGTCTGCCTAAACTCTGGCAAACGGGGTCACTGAAGCATGACTGCCATATGGACAAGGCAGACATGAAGGAATTGAAGACGGTGCAAGGCTCCGACTTCTAATATATTTGTCATAAATATGTTCGCTACTAGTATTAAAATTGGATTTTAGATACTGAGTGTGGTACATATATATGCATTGATGTGCAGAATCTGCTGATTAGCAGGATACTGACTTCAATTGAGATTTATATGCGAATTGGAAATGGGACGAAAGTCGCTGTTTTAACCGTAGAAACCTAAGTTTAGGAACTACACTTTGGGTGTGTACCTAAATTAGGAAACTGTTACAATGTAACTAGTTTGACTAGACACATTATCTCTATATTAGGGTTTAACCCGTTGCGGGTATACCTTTATATTCTAGAACACTAAAGTGTTTTATTTTATAAAGATGATATTGAGATAAACACATTAGATGTGAATAACAGCATTTATATTTTGAATATAAATAAATCTCATACATATAACATGACAAACAAATAGCTCAAACTGAATTAATCAGTTGAGACTTATTTGTGGCATTGTTGTCTGGGTCACAATTAAACAAGACTCGTATATCCACACTTTTGAAGGGTGGATACTAAGACAGATTTGATTCTATTCAATTAATGTCTACGAATCTAGTTTATTGGGCAAAGTTCCTATAACACCTTTTACTTGGTAAAAGTGCAAGTGCCACCGATCTGTTAGCCTTCGTTCATAGTGACGTAAGTGGGCCCATATCTAGGTAGGCTAGAGGTGGAAATGAATATTTCATGACCTTTACGGATGTGGCATCGCGTTATGGTTACGTGTTTCTTTTGAAACACGGATCGGAAACTTTTGATGAATTCAAAGGGTTTCGACACGAAGTAGATAAACAGATCGACTAAAGTATTAAACACCATGATTGGACCATGATGAAAATACTTAAGCAATAAGTTTCTCAAATACTTGAAAAAGTATAGTATTCTTTCAATGAGGACTCCTCCCGGAACACGTCAATTTGACGATGTCTCCCAACGGAGAAACCGAATTTTGTTGGACATCATAAGGTTAATTATGAGTCACTCTGAGCTAACCATTTCCTTCAAAAGGATACATATTAATTAGTGCAAAACTTATTTTGAATAAGGTTCCATAATAATCTGTTAGACAGACTTCATATTAGATATGAATAGGAAAGAAACTGGGTTTTCTCATTCCTTAAGATTTGGGATGCTAGGCATATGTTTGGATGACACCAAACTAAAACACAAATCGGATAAATGCCTATTTTGTGGGTTATCCTAGGGAAATCAAAGTATAGTACTTATAGAACTCACTAGAGAACAATGTAATTGTTGCTCACCATGCGGTTTTCCTAAGAGGAATACCTATATGCAGTGGTGAGTGGGAGGAAAGTAAAACTCGATAAGAATCAGAGTAATACTGTTCCAGGCACTGATTCCTTAATGGAACACAAATAGTTCATCAGGGATGAAACTATACCAATAATCTTCGAATACACAAGAACCACGTAAGTCGGAGAGAGTCAGAAAACAACCTGGGAGGTATGGGTTTCTGATCTCACCTAATGAAGATGTCAATCTTATTGAGGAATCCGAACTGACTACGTATGGGGAAGTGATACAAGGTATCGACTCCCTATTATGGCAAAGTGCCATGAAGTCCGAAATGGATTCCATGTATACCAACCAAGTTTGGATACTAGTTGTTGTACCGGAAGGCATTATGCCTATTGGTACTATATAAGTCTTCAAGGAAGACATACATGAATGGCAACATACCAACGTACTAAGCTAGGCTTGTAGCGAAAAGGTATTGTTATCAACATTGTGTCGATTACGACGAAACCTTTTACCTGTTTCCATGGTAAATCCATTTGGATAATGCTTGCTAATACTGCATGTATCATTTATGAAATATGGCAGCAGAAACGTCAAAATCACTTTCCTTAAAAGGAAACCTTTTGGAAGATGTTTACAACATCCTGATGATTTTGTCGTACCAATACGACCAAACAAGGTTTGCGAGTTAATTCGATCCATGGATGGATTGAAGCAAACATAGCGTTCTTGGAATTATCATTTTGATGTAATCATAATGTATGTATATAAGGAGGTTAGTGGGATCGCAATGACAGTGAAAGTCCTAAGTAATGATGACATATCATTTCTTGGAAATGATATTCCCATAAAACAATCGTTGAAAGCTTGGCTTTCATAAAAATTCTCCGTAGAATTCTTGAGAGAGACAACCTCTATTCTAGGAATAAAGATCTACTGGGATAGATCTGAAGGTTGTTCGTACTCTCCGAGAACTCGTACATTGATAAATGTACGCGACCTGGTGTCTAATATGCTTTAAGCATATGGAGTCACAATCAGGCCAATCCAAGTGATAGTCATTGGATTGATGTTAAGAACATCCTTGAGTATCTTAGATGAACTAAGGATGTTGTCTTATACTATGGAGAAGGAGAACTTGAAGTGACTGGGTTCACTGCTGCAAGTTTCCAAACCGACAAAAACGACTATAAGTCGTAATAAAGGTACTATACAGTTTGAATAACGGAACAGTGAGTTGGAAATCTTCCAAGTAAAATACTGTTACCGAATAAACAACAAAAGTGGATTATTGTTGGAGCTGAGGCAGCAATAGAAGCCTTTTGGATCGATAATAATCCTAATCAGATTAAGAGTAGTCCTGTTAGCAGCTGAGCTAGGCTACATCACAGGCTAAAGAATTAATAGTCTCATCAACGATCCAGATAAATACTTCAAATATTCATCTGAGTCGTTCGTACCAAACATCGTGGCGATGTGATGATCGAATAAATCGCATCAGATGATAACACTGCAAATCCGCTGACGAAAGCCTTTTCTCAGCAGAAGTTTGAGCGAAAAGTACATAGTTCGGGTGTAGGACACTTGAGTGATTGGCTATAGGCCAAGTGGGAGATTGTTGGATAATTATAACCCATAGCATCACTATTTGTACAGATCATGGTGTTGTTGTACAAATTAACTATGTGACAAAGGAAATTATTTTTTATCATTTGTAATTAGATTACCAAGAAGTATAAATGATGAAAGGTCCATATGATTAGTTCCGGATTGAGATGATATGAGACAGTATCAATTCACGAAGGTTTAATCATTAAATATCCCTAGTTAGAGTATTATCGACATTTGGACATCGATAATGCGTAAAAGACTAGTATTACACTTGTGTGTGTTGTGGGAGCATAACGGCATAGTTCTTATATATTTGGATATAGGATACTCATGCGAGTGTAATAGGAGGTTGTGTGTTTACCGATAGTACGGGAACAGCTTCGCTCTGGATAGACCCCTCGGAATTCCATTGGTAGTATGACTATGTGTCTATGGAAGTCCGAATCAGATTTATTTTCTCTCTCTTATAATTAAACCCAGATTAATAAAGTGCGAGTCATACGTCATCGGTGAATCTTCGGGAAGCGACCCATGAGATCCACAGATATGTTGGCAGTAAATCCGGTCGTCAGACTATCCGAACACGTACGTGCCTAGTATTACGTTTTTACCGATTTACAAGACATGGTTGGCTTCTAGCAAAGCACCGTGCCTACCCAATTCTCCAGAAATATTCTTAAAGGAATATGTGATCTATATCAGGCGTAGTATACGTAGTATTGCATATTACGATCCAGCATCGGATGTCACGTGCTAGGCCTGTGGCTGGAATTGTGTCTGCCCCGTTCCGAGCACATATCAGATCTATGGTAACTAGTCTCTATAATCGTATAATCATGACCTAGTCATATTATCCCGATGACTACAGTATAAAAGAGCACCAGTTCCTGATCCTACGTGATCATCATCTCCACTATGACTGGAGTGATACTTTCGTCCTGACATCACACCCAATACACTACGATTCTCAATATACCCAGAAGAGGCGTACACAGAACCTGTTAAAGCCCTGGACGACCAAAACCAAAGTATATTGATTGTCGCAAGTATTAGCGGTGCAAGTCTCAAGTTAATACCAAATACACATACCCTGATTCGGACTTCCATAAACACATAGTCATACTACCAATGGAATTCCGAGGGGTCTATCCAGAGCGAAGCTGTTTCCGTACCATCGGTAAACACAACCTTCTATTACACTTGCATGAGTATCCTATACCCAAATATATGAGAACTATGCTGTTATGCTCCCACAAAGTGCACAAGTGTAATACTAGTCTTTTACGCATTATCGATATCCAATCTCGATAATACTCTGACTAGGGATATTTAATGACTAAACCTTTATGGATTGATACTGTCTCATATCATCTCAATACGGAACTAATCATATGGACCTTTTATCATTTATACATCTTGGTAATCTAATTACAAATGATAAAAGGGAAATTTCCTTTGTCACATAGTTAATTTGTACAACAATACCATGATATGTACAAATAGTGATGCTATGGGTCATAATTTTCCAAAAATCTCCCACTTGGCCTATAGCCAATCACTCAAGTGTCCTACACCCGAACTATGTATGTTTCGGTCAAACTTCTGCTGAGGAAAGGTTTTCGTCAGCGGATTTGCATGGTTATCATCTTATGCGATTTATTCGATCATCACATCACCACGATGTATGATTCGAACGAATCAGATGAATATTTGAAGTATTTATCTGAATCGTTGATGAGACCATTAATTCTTTAGCCTGTGCTGTAGCCTAGCTCAGCTGCTAACAGAACTACTCCTAATCTAATTAGGATTATTATCGATCCAAAAGGCTTCTATTACTGCCTCAGCTGCAGCAATAATCCACTTTTTTTGTTTATTCGGTAACAATATCTTGCTTGGAAGATTTTTAGTTCTCTGTTCTGTTATTCAAACTTTATAGTATCGTTCTTACGACTTATAGTCATTCTTATCGGTTAGGAAACTTACAATGGTGAACCCATTCACTTCAAGTTCTCCTGCTCCATAGTATAAGAAAGCATCCTTAGTTCATCTAAGATACTAAATGATGTTCTTAACATCAATCCAGTGACTATCAGTTAGATTGGTCTGATTGTGACTCCATATGCTCAAAGCATATGAGACACCAGGTCGCGTACAAATATTTCATTGTACAAGTTCTCGGAGAGAGCCAACAACTTTTAGATCTATCCCAGTAGATCTTTATTTCTAGAATAAAGGTTGTTTCTCCCAAGAATTCTACGGAGAATTTTCATGAAAGCCAAGCTTTCACCGATTGTATTATGGGAAATATCATTTCCAAGAAATGACATGTCATCATTATATAGGACATTCATTTTCAGTGCGCTCCCACTAACCTCCTTATATACACAAGAATCATTTTCGTTTTGAATTAAATCATATACCATTATGATTCTATAAAAATGGTAATTCCAAGAAAGTAATGCTTGCTTCAATCCATAAATGGATCGAATAACCTGCAAACCTCGTTTGCTAGTTTTGGTACGACAAAACTGTCAGGATGTTGTAAACATCCTCCAAAAGGTTTCCATTTAAGGAAAGTGATTTTGACGTTCAGCTGCAATATTTCATAAATGAAACATGCAGCATCAGCATGCATTATCCAAATGGATTTAACCATGACAACATGTAAAATATTTCGTTGTAATCAATACAATGTTGATAACGATACCTTTTCGCTACAAGCCTAGCTTTGTACATTGGTATGTTGTCTTCTATATATGTCTTCCTTGAAGATTTATATAGTACCAATAGGCACAATGCCTTATGGTACAACAACCAGTGTCTAAACTTGGTTGGTATACATGGAATCCATTTCGCACCTTGTATCACTTCTTTATATGTAGTCAGTTCGTATTCCTCAATAAGATTGACATCTTTATGAGGTGAGATCAGAAACCCATACCTCCCAGGTTGTTTTCTGACTCTCTCCGACTAACGCAATTCTTGTGTATTAGAAGATTATTGGTATAGTTTCATCCCTGGTGAACTATTTGTGTTCCATTAAGGAATCGGTGCCTGGAATAGTATTACTCCGATTTTCATCGAGGTTTACATTCCTCCCACTTACCACTGCATATATAGGTATTCCTCTTAGGAAAACCGCATGGCGAGCAACAATTACATTGTTCTCGTGTGAGTTGTATAAGTACTATGCTTTGGTTTCCCTAGGATAACCTACAACTAAGGCACTTATCCGATTTGGGTTTTAGTTTGGTATCATCCAAACATATGCCCAGCATTACCAAATCTTCAGGAATGAGAAAACCCAGTTTTTTTCCTGTTCATATCTAATATGAAGTCTTTCTAACAGATTTTTATATGGAACTTAATCAAAATAAGTTCAACCTTATCATGTCCAACAAAATTCGGTTTCCCCGTTCAGACACATTGACAAATTGACGTTTCCGGGAGGAGTCCTAATTGAAATAATACTATACTTTTTCAAGTATTTGAGAAACTTATCGCTTAAGTATTTTCATCATGGTCCAATCATGGTGTTTAATACTTTAGCCGGTCTGTCTGTCTACTTCGTGTCGAAACTCTTTGAATTATCAAAGGTTTCCGATCCGTGTTTCACAATAAACACATAACCATAACGCGATGCCACATCCGTAAAGGTTATGAAGTGTTCATATCCACATCTAGCCTAGCTAGACATGGGCCCACTTACGTCACTATGAATGGGGGCTAACATATCGGTGGCATTTGCACTTTTACCAAGTAAAAGGTATTTCAGAACTTTGCCTAATAAACTAGGTTCGTAGACATCATTTGAATAGTATCAAATCCGTCCTAGTATCCACTCTTCATAAGTGTGGATATACGAGTCTTGTTAATTGTGTCCCAGACAACAATGCTACTTATAAGTCTTAACTGATTAAATCAGTTTGAGCTATTTGTTTGTCATGTTATACATTTGAGATTTATTTATATTCAAAAAATAAATATTGTTATTCACATTTAATGTGTTTATCTCAATATCATCTTTATAAATCAAAACACTTTAGTGTTCTAGAATATAAAGGTATACCCGTAACAGGTTAAACCCTGATATAGAGATAATGTCTCTAGTCAAACTAGTTACATTTTAACAGTTTCCTAATTTAAGTACACACCCGAAGGGTGGTTCCTAAACTTAGGTATCTACGGTTAAAACAGCGACTGTCGTCCCGTTTTCAAATCGCAGATTAATCCCATCTGAAGTCAGTATCCTGCTTATCAGCAGATTTTGCACACCAGTACATATTTATATACCGCATCCAGTATCTAAAATCCAATTTTAATACTAGTAGTAAAAGTGTTTATGACAAACATATTTGAAGTCGGAGCCTTGCCCCTCTTCAGTTCCTTCATGTCTGCCTTGTCCATATGGCAGTCAAGCTTCAGTGACCCCATTTGCCACAGTTTAGGCAGACATTTTGGGATATGTCCTATTTCTTCCCAGAAGATTATAATGACTTTGCCTTTGCCCATTTTCCACACGCAGAAGCCTTTGGCCAAGCCTTCGCCTTATGGAATGTCGAAGTAAGATACGCCTTGCGCTTCTTGCCCTATTGTAAACTCTGGCTTTGTCTCATTGAGTATAGCCATTAACTCTACAAGAGTTTTCTATTGCAATTTTAGTACTTCTAAGATCTAAGGATAAATCTATGAAGATCATTCAATTTCAATATCATACTATAAGGATCTAATCCTCAGTTCTGACTAAAAATTAATGAGTCTTTGCGGGAAGCATAACAGATTAAACACTAAAATTATCATCACATGCATATTCCAAATATCATGTTCTACTATTTGCTCAACTCCGGGCTTAGGCTCGAGACGTCACTCTATCAAATAAAGTAACTTCTCGGTCACCCAGTACTATCCTGAGATTTTATTCCCAATCTGAAAATTAAAATCGTTTAATGACATTTTCACCCAGGATTATGTTTTAAACACTAATCTTTCAGTTATCTTGATTGCTATAGTCCAACTATCCAATCAATGATTTTAGGTACTATTGATTATAATGATTACTATAGTCTAACTATATAATCAACTATAATTTAAATTAGTTAAATTCAAATATATATTGATTACTATAATCCTATTATATAATCAACTATAATTGAAGTAGTTTGAATACAGTCCAACTGTTTAATAAAAACAATGATTAAATATTAGTCAAACTAATATATTAATTTATTTGACGAAAAAATGAAATGAGCGCGTATGGCAAGTAACTAAACGAATATTACAAATTTAATACTTGCCTCCCACTATTTTTCGGCGAGCCTCTAACCCTCTGTGGAGTACTCGGGAAACCTTGTTTCCTAGTGGGCTAGGATCCCGTTAAATAACACACAATCTTAACTTTGGCCAACAAATTGTATGATAATTAACTAGGTAGATCTCTAAGATCAAAAGGATCCCATCCAATTCCTAGATCCAGTAGGTGGACATCCAAGTCCGAAACATATATCTTCATATGCCAATATATCCAATATATTCCCTAACCTTTTTCCTCTGAATCAATTAAGCATTGGCTTTGGCACAACAAACTTAATGATCCCATTTAAGCGGAACCCATTGCCCATGGAAAGCTTCGTAATCGATGTCGATGGACAAGAAGTGATCTTGACTTTGGCCAACAAATCACAACTTGGACAAGACACCGATATGGAACAAAGCTTTCATGATTCAAACACATCCGCGACGGACAAAGGTCTTGACTTTGGCCAACAAACCAGCGCCAGTCTTGGATCTTGAGTAAGAATCACTCAATGGAAGGAGAAAACGCTTAATATGTTTTGAAGGTTTTTTCGCGTAATTGGCAACCAATTAATATCTTTGTTAAGGTCTCATCATCATACACCCTTAAACATGCATTCTAAACACATAATAAGGCGCGTAAGTAAATAAATATAATAATGATATGCAGATGGATATTTAAACACATTATTCCTAGAACAAATCTCTCCATTTCCTCTCTCCCGCTAGCACAAGTATTACTTCTACCCGATTACATAACACTTCTAAAGAAACCTCATTTACATTGAGGGGAATAGGTGAGAAGAGAAATACACAGAGTCAAGAGGTAATAGGCTGGACACGCAGGTCCAATTAATAAATTTTAAATTTATTACAACAATTTCCAAAATTGCCCTCACCCATCTAATATACATCCGATATACATTATTCATACATCGCATCCATATATTCACACAAGCATGTTATCAATCAATCTAATCTAATTAATTAATCTAAAAATTAATGACCATCCAATGTTCAAACAAAGATTTGATTTTGCGCGAGTCCGACTCGTTTTAAGAATAAGTGCTCAAAGTACGAATTCACGAATTATATTAAACTACAAAATTAAATCCAATTTAATTTGTATTTAATACTAATTCTATATTTAATTCTAAATTAAATAATTACACTTTTTAATGTGCCTTTACGACATAGATTCTAAATCTAATCGTTACGGGTCTCAAAGCCCGATTAATATCCAATGTCAATTTAATTTAAAGTTCAATGGGCTTTTAATTAATTTCATAAGGCATTGACTTTTGGTCAATATGGGTCAAACCCAAATATCAAAACCCATTTAAGGAATCACCCTTATTTGCCAAGAAACCAATTTAGGCCCAATTAAAATTAAAGATCCATTAAGTCATATTTGGACTTTATAGATATGGTTTTGGGCCCAATTGGATCCAACCAATTAGCCTAAACCAAACTTGGCCCAACCAAGCCCATTAAGTCCAATTACAACTTTAAAAGCCCAATTCCAAATTTGGCCCAATTAATTAACTTACAAAATTCCAAATTTCACAATTAATTAATTTAAAGTGTATAGCCATAATTAGTTAACTAAATTAACATTTCCAAAATACTAATTTACTCAATTAATTATGCTCATTATCATCAACTTATGTCCAACACAATTGAATAAAAAAAATCAACTCATTTTACATGCTTCAATGTCACGACATTTAGGGTTTTATGTCCAATTCCAAATTTAATCCAATTAAATCTCAAATTAAAATTTCCCAAATGATTTCAACTCATCCAATGATCAAAATAAAAAATCACCATGACTTAGGGCAACCTCAAAGTTTCGGCCAAGCCTTAATATTGGGGAAAATTTGATCCAACATAATTTTCATCAAATTGATCATGCATAACACTATGTTATCATCATTCAAGCATATTTAAACAATTAATTTCACTCAAACATGCTCAAATCAATTTTGACCCAATTTTACCCTAATTTCAATTTCATGCTCAAAATGGCTCAAGATACCATTGTATAGGTTTCTACTATAGTCCCGGGATCAATTTCAAGCAATGAAACATGTGTGAATACAACAAAGAAGCATGGCGGAATCATACTTACATCGATCAGCTTTTAGGATGCGACGAATACAAAATCTTTTGCTCCTTCCATGAAGCTCACGTCAATGTCCATTTTGTGCTCCTTGTGATTTTCGGTCACCACCTCCATGGAAGCTCCAAGCTTTTTGTTGTGATTCCATGCTCATGAATGGGTTTCCCTATCACCTTAGGATGACTCTTCATGTGCTAGCATAAGGGAAATTTGCCACAAATCTTCCTTGTTCTACTTCTATGTCTCGGCCTTGCCAAGAAATAGAGAAGAAAATTGGCTTCAAAGCCGAGAGAGGGAGGAGGGAAAAATTAGTTCCAAACCGTGTAAGGGAGAGAGAAGAGGGAAGAGAAATTAATGTGTTATATATTTTGGTTTATTTGATTTCCAAAAAACAATTACATAAACAATTACATTTTTTCAAAATTCAAAAATTTGGTAAAAGACTTTAAGTCTTCAACCACCCCATCAATTATTCACATCAATCAATGATGACAAGCATCACTTCACTCAAAGTGATGTGACTTCCATCACTTGATTGACTAGTGATTTGACGCTTGATGTGACTTGTGGGCCGCACTTGAATTTGAAATGCGAGTGGGCCCGCAAACACTCCCGGGCTCGGGTTCGCTAATTCCGAATTAACGAATTTTCCGTTGCGACGTAATTAAATCAAATTTAATTAAATAATTATGCCTAGCAAAATTACTTTTCACATCGCTAGCGAATTAATTTTAAATTAACTCGTTCGCCCAAATTAAAATCTAATTTTAATTCCGCGTCGAAATCCAATTTCGTATAATATATCAAATATATTATTTTATCGATTAATTCAAAATTAATCGTTCTTTCTCTTTAAATAATATTTTATCCCAGATAAAATATCTCCGTAATTAATCCCAGATTAATTTTCTCTCTCTTATAATTAATCCCAGATTAATAAAGTGCGAGTCATACGTCATCGGTGAATCTTCGGGAAGCGACCCATGAGATCCCCGGATATGTTGGCAGTAAATCCGGTCGTCGGACTATCCGAACACGTACGTACCTAGTACTACATTTTTACCGATTTACAAGACATGGTTGGCTTCTAGCAAAGCACCGTGCCTACCCAATTCTCCAGAAATATTCTTAAAGGAATATGTGATCAATATCAGGCGTAGTATACGTAGTATTGCGTATTACGATCCAGCATCGGATGTCACGTGCTAGGACTGGGGCTGGAATTGTGTCTGCCCCGTACAAAGCACATATCTGATCTCTGGTAACTAGTCTCTATAATCGGATAATCATGACCTAGTCATATTATCCCGATGATTGCAGTACATAAGAGCACCAGTTCCGTATCCTACGTGATCATCATATCTACTATGACTGGAGTGATACTTCTGTCTTGACATCACACCCAATACACTACGATTCTCAATATACCCAGAAGAGGCGTACAAAGAACCTGTTAAAGCCCTGGACGACCAAAACCAAAGTATATTGATTGTCGCAAGTATTAGCGGTGCAAGTCTCAGGTTAAAACCAAATACACCTACCCTGATTCGGACTTTCATAGACACATAGTCATACTACCAATGGAATTCTGAGGGGTCTATCCAGAGCGAAGCTGTTTACGTACCATCGGTAAACACAACCTCCTATTACACTTGCATGAGTATCTTATACCTAAATATATGAGAACTATGCCGTTATGCTTCCACAACGTGCACAAGTGTAATACTAGTCTTTTACGCATTATAGATATCCAATCTCAATAATACTCTGACTAGAGATATTTAATGACTAAACCTTTATGGATTGATACTGTCTCATATCATCTTAATACGGAACTAATCATATGGACCTTTTATCATTTATACATCTTGGTAATCTAATTACAAATGATAAAAGGGAAATTTCCTTTGTCACATAGTTAATTTGTACAACAACACCATGATACGTACAAATAGTGATGCTATGGTTCATAATTGTCCAACAATCTCCCACTTGGCCTATAGCCAATCACTCAAGTGTCCTACACCCGAACTATGTATGTTTCGGTCAAACTTCTGCTGAGGAAAGGTTTTCGTCAGCGAATTTGCATGGTTATCATCTGATGCAATTTATTCGATCATAACATCGCCACGATGTATGATCCGAACGAATTAGATGAATATTTGAAGTATATATCTGAATCGTTGATGAGACCATTAATTCTTTAGCCTGTGTTGTAGCCTAGCTCAGCTGCTAAAAGAACTACTCCTAATCTAATTAGGATTATTATCGATCCAAAAGGCTTCTATTGCTGCCTCACCTGCAGCAATAATCCACTTTTGTTGTTTATTCGGTAACAATATCTTGCTTGGAAGATTTCCAGCTCACTGTTCCGTTATTCAAACTTTATAGTATCGTTCTTATAACTTATAGTCGTTCTTATTGATTAGGAAACTTGCAACGGTGAACCCAGTCACTTCAAGTTCTCAAGCTCCATAGTATAAGAAAGCATCCTTAGTTCATCTAATATACTAAAGGATGTTCTTAACATCAATCCAGTGACTATCACTTGGATTGGCCTGATTATGACTCCATATGCTCAAAGCATATAAGACACCAGGTCGCGTACATATATTTCATTGTACAAGTTCTCGGAGAGAGCCAACAACTTTTAGATCTATCCCAGTAGATCTTTATTCCTAGAATAAAGGTTGTTTCTCCCAAGAATTCTACGGAGAATTTTCATGAAAGTCAAGCTTTCACCGATTGTATTATGGGAAATATCATTTCCAAGAAATGACATGTCATCATTATATAGGACATTCATTTTCAGTGCGCTCCCACTAACCTCCTTATATACACAAGAATCATTTTCGTTTTGAATTAAATCATATACCATTATGATTATATCAAAACGATAATTCCAAGAATGTAATGCTTGCTTCAATCCAAAAATGGATCGAATAACCTGCAAACCTCGTTTGCTAGTTTTGGTACGACAAAATCCGTCAGGATGTTGTAAACATCCTCCAAAAGGTTTCCATTTAAGGAAAATGATTTTGACGTTCAGCTGCCATATTTCATAAATGAAACATGCAGCATCAGCATGCATTATCCAAATGGATTTAACCATGACAACATGTAAAATATTTTGTTGTAATCAACACAATGTTGATAATGATACCTTTTCGGTACAAGCCTAGCTTTGTACGTTGGTATGTTGCCTTCCATGTATGTCTTCCTGGAAGATTTATAAAGTACCAATAGGCACAATGCCTTCTGGTACAACAACCAGTGTCCAAACTTGGTTGGTATACATGGAATCCATTTCGTACATCATGTCACTTTGCCATGATAGGGAGTCGATACCTTGTATCATTTCCTCATACGTAGTCAGTTCGTATTCCTCAATAAGATTGACATCTTTATGAGGTGAGATCAGAAACCCATACCTCCCAGGTTGTTTTCTGACTCTCTCCGACTAACGTAATTCTTGTGTATTAGAAGATTATTGGTATAGTTTCATCCCTGGTGAACTATTTGTGTTCCATTAAGGAATCGGTGCATGCATGTTATAGTATTACTTCGATTTTCATTCGAGAGGTTACTTTCCTCCCACTTACCACTGCATATATAGGTATTCCTCTTAGGAAAACCGCATGGCGAGCAACAATTACATTCTTCTCGTGTGAGTTGTATAAGTCCCATGCTTTGGTTTCCCTAGGATAACCCACAACTAAGGCACTTATCTGATTTTGGTTTTAGTTTGGTATCATCCAAACATATGCCCAACATTACCAAATCTCCAGGAATGAGAAAACCCAATTTCTTTCTTGTTCATATCTAATATGAAGTATTTCTAACAGATTTTTATGGAACCTTATTCAAAATAAGTTTTGAACTGATTAATGCGTATCCTTTGAAGGAAATGGTAGCTCAAAGCGACTCTGGATTAACCTTATCATGTCTAACAAAATTCGGTTTCTTTGTTCAGACACATTGTCAAATTGACGTGTTCCGGGAGAAGTCCTAATTGAAATAATACTATACTCTTTCAAGTATTTGAGAAACTTATCGCTTAAGTATTTTCATCGTGGTCCAATCATGGTGTTTAATACTTTAGCCGGTCTGTCTGTCTACTTCGTGTCGAAACTATTTGAATTATCAAAAGTTTCCGATCAGTGTTTCACAAGAAACACATAACCATAACGTGATGCCACATCCGTAAAGGTTATAAAGTGTTCATATCCACATCTAGCCTAACTAGACATGGGCCCACTTACGTCACTATGAATGAGGGCTAACAGATCGGTGGCATTTGCACTTTTACCAATTAAAAGGTATTTCAGGCACTTTGCCTAATAAACAAGGTTCGTAGACATCATTTGAATAGTATCAAATCCGTCCTAGTATCCACTCTTCAAAAGTGTGGATATACAAGTCTTGTTAATTGTGTCCCAGACAACAATGATACTTATAAGTCTCAACTGATTAAATCACTTTGAGCTATTTGTTTGTCATGTTATACATTTGAGATTTATTTATATTCAAAATATAAATATTGTTATTCACATTTAATGTGTTTATCTCAATATCATCTTTATAAATTAAAACACTTTTGTGTTCTAGAATATAAAGGTATACCCGCAATAGGTTAAACCCTGATATAAAGATAATGTCTCTAGTCAAACTAGTTATATTTTAATAGTTTCCTAATTTAAGTGCACACCCGAAGGGTGGTTCCTAAACATAGGTATCTACGGTTAAAACAACGACTGTCGTCCCATTTTCAAATCGCAGATTAATCTCATCTGAAGTCAGTATCCTGTTTATCAGCAGATTCTGCACACCAGTACATATTTATATACCACATCCAGTATCTAAAATCCAATTTTAATACTAGTAGTGAACATGTTTATGACAAACATATTTGAAGTCGGAGCCTTGCCCCTCTTCAGTTCCTTCATGTCTGCCTTGTCCATATGGCAGTCAAGCTTCAGTGACCCCGTTTGCCACAGTTTAGGCAGACATTTTGGGATATGTCATATTTCTTCCCAGAAGATTATAATGACTTTGCCTTTGCCCCTTTTCCACACCCAGAAGCCTTTGGCCAAGCCTTCGCCTTCTGGAATGCCGAAGTAAGATGTGCCTTACGCTTCTTGCCCTATTGTAAACTCTGGCTTTGTCTCATTGAGTGTAGCCATTAACTCTCCAAGAGTTTTCTATTGCAATTTTAGTACTTCTAAGACCTAAGGATAGATCTATGAAGATCATTCAATTTCAATATCATACTATAAGGATCTAATCCTCAGTTCTAACTAAGAAATTAAGGAGTCTTTGCGGCAAGCATAACAGATTAAGCATTAAAGTTATCATCACATGCATATTCCAAATATCATGTTCTACTATTTTCTCAACTCCGGGCTTAGGCTCGAGACGTCACTCTATCAAATAAAGTAACTTCTCGGTCACCCAGTACTATCCTGAGATTTTATTACCAATCTGAAAATTAAAATCGTTTAATGACATTTTCACCCAGGATTATGTTTTAAACACTAATCTTTCAGTTATCTTGATTGCTATAGTCCAACTATCCAATCAATGATTTTAGGTACTATTGATTATAATGATTACTATAGTCTAACTATATAATCAACTATAATTTAAATTGGTTAAATTCAAATATATATTGATTACTATAATCCAATTATATAATCAACTATAATTGAAGTAGTATAAATACAGTCCAACTGTTTAATTAAAACAATGATTAAATATTAGTCAAACTAATATATTAATTTATTTGACGAAAAAATGAAATGAGCGCGTATGGCAAGTAACTAAACGAATATTGCAAATTTAATACTTGCCTCCCACTATTTTTCGGCGAGCCTCTAACCCTCTGTGGAGTACTCGGGAAACCTTGTTTCCTAGTGGGCTAGGATCCCGTTAAATAACACACAATCTTGACTTTGGCCAACAAATTGTATGATAATTAACTAGGTAGATCTCTAAGATCAATAGGATCCCATCCAATTCCTAGATCCAGTAGGTGGACCTCCAAGTCCGAAACATATATCTTCTATATGCCAATATATCCAATATATTCCCTAACATTTTTCCTCTGAATCAATTAAGCATTGGCTTTGGCATAACAAACTTAATGATCCCAGTTAAGCGGAACTCATTGACCATGGAAAGCTTCGTAATCGATGTCGATGGACAAGAAGTGATCTTGACTTTGGCCAACAAATCATAACTTGGACAAGACACCGATATGGAACAAAGCTTTCATGATTCAAACACATCCGCGACGGACAAAGGTCTTGACTTTGGCCAACAAACCAGTGCCAGTCTTGGATCTTGAGTAAGAATCACTCAATGGAAGGAAAAAACGCTTAATATGTTTTGAAGGTTTTTTCGCGTAATTGGCAACCAATTAATTATCTTTGTTAAGGTCTCATCATCATACACCCTTAAACATGCATTCTAAACACATAATAAGGCGTGTAAGTAAATAAATATAATAATGATATGCATATGGATATTTAAACACATTGTTCCTATAACAAATCTCTCTTTTTCCTCTCTCCCGCTAGCACAAGTATTACTTCTACCCGATTACATAACACTTCTAAAGAAACCTCATTTACATTGAGGGGAATAGGTGAGAAGAGAAATACATAGAGTCAATAGGTAATAGGCTGGACACGCAGGTCCAATTAATAAATTCTAAATTTTGTACAACAATTTCCAAAATTACCCTCACCCATCTAATATACATCCGATATACATTATTCATACATCGCATCCATGTATTCACACAAGCATGTTATCAATCAATCTAATCCAATTAATTAATCTAAAAATTAATGACCATCCAATGTTCAAACAACGATTTGATTTTGCGCGAGTCCGACTCGTTTTACGAATAAGTGCTCAAAGTACGAATTCACGAATTATATTAAACTACAACATTAAATCCAATTTAATTTGTATTTAATACTAATTCTATATTTAATTCTAAATTAAATAATTACACTTTTTAATGTGCCTTTACGACTTAGATTCTAAATCTAATCGTTACGGGTCTCAAAGCCCGATTAATATCCAATGTCAATTTAATTTAAAGTTCAATGGGCTTTTAATTAATTTAATAAGGCATTGACTTTTGGTCAATATGGGTCAAACCCAAATACCAAAGCCCATTTAAGGAATCGTCCTTATTTGCCAAGAAACCAATTTAGGCCCATTAGGCCCAATTAAAATTAAAGATCCATTAAGTCATATTTGGACTTTATGGATATGGTTTTGGGCCCAATTGGATCCAACCAATTAGCCTAAACCAAACTTGGCCCAACCAAGCCCATTAAGCCCAATTACAACTTTAAAAGCCCAATTCCAAATTTGGCCCAATTAATTAACTTACAAATTTCACAATTAATTAATTTAAAGTGTATAGCCATAATTAGTTAACTAAATTAACATTTCCAAAATACTAATTTACTCAATTAATTATGCTCATTATCATCAACTTATGTCCAACACAATTGAATAAAAAAATCAACTCATTTTACATGCTTCAATGTCACGGCATTTAGGGTTTTATGTCCAATTCCAAATTTAATCCAATTAAATCTCAAATTAACATTTCCCAAATGATTTCAACTCATCCAATGATCAAAATAAAAAAACACCATGACTTAGGGCAACCTCAAAGTTTCGGCCAAGCCTCAATATTGGGGAAAATTTGATCCAACACAATTTTCATCAAATTGATCATGCATAACACTATTTTATCATCATTCAAGCATATTTAAACAATCAATTTCACTCAAACATGCTCAAATCAAATTTTCCCAATTTTACTCTAATTTCAATTTCATGCTCAAAATGGCTCAATATACCATTGTATGAGTTTCTACTATAGTCCCGGGATCAATTTCAAGCAATGAAACATGTGTGAATACAACAAAGAAGCATGGCGGAATCATACTTACATCGATCGGCTTTTAGAATGCGACGAACAAAAAATCTTTTGCTCCTTCCATGAAGCTCACGGCAATGTCCATTTTGTGCTCCTTGTGATTTTCGGTCACAACCTCCATGGAAGCTCCAAGCTCCAAGCTTTGTGTTGTGATTCCATGCTCATGAATAGGTTTCCCTATCACCTTAGGATGACTCTTCATGTGCTAGCATAAGGGAAATTCGCCACAAATCTTCCTTGTTCTACTTCTATGTCTCGGCCTTGCCAAGAAATAGAGAAGAAAATTGGCTTCAAAGCCGAGAGAGGGAGGAGGGAAAAATTAGTTCCAAACCGTGTAAGGGAGAGAGAAGAGGGAAGAGAAATTAATGTGTTATATATTTTGGTTTATTTGATTTCCAAAAAACAATTACCATAAACAATTACATTTTTTTCAAAATTCAAAATTTTGGTAAAAGACTTTAAGTCTTCAACCACCCCCATCAATTATTCACATCAATCAATGATGACAAGCATCACTTCACTCAAAGTGATGTGACTTCCATCACTTGATTGAATAATGATTTGATGCTTGATGTGACTTGTGGGCCGCACTTGAATTTGAAATGTGAGTGGGCCCGAAACACTCCCGGCTCTCGGGTTCGCTAATTCCGAATTAACGAATTTTCCGTTGCGACGTAATTAAATCAAATTTAATTAAATAATTATGCCTAGCAAAATTACTATTCACATCGCTAGCGAATTAATTTTAAATTAACTCGTTCGCCCAAATTAAAATCTAATTTTAATTCCGTGTCGAAATCCAATTTCGTATAATATATCAAATATATTATTTTATCGATTAATCCAAATTAATCGTTCTCTCTCTTTAAATAATATTTTATCCCATATAAAAATATCTCCGTAATTAATCCCAGATTAATTTCTCTTCTATTATATTAATCCCAGATTAATAAAGTGCGAGTCGTACGTCATCGGTGAATCTTCGGGAAGCGACCCATGAGATCCCCGGATATGTTGGCAGTAAATCCGGTCGTCGGACTATCCGAACACGTACGTACCTAGTACTACATTTTTACCGATTTACAAGACATGGTTGGCTTCTAGCAAAGCACCGTGCCTACCCAATTCTCCAGAAATATTCTTAAAGGAATATGTGATCTATATCAGGCGTAGTATACGTAGTATTGCGTAATATTTACCGCCCCTTTAACTTAATAGTTTGTTTAGTTTATCGGGTTTGATGAACGTTTTGATGTGTTTTAGTTTATTTTGCAGATAAAATAATATCGGATCTCAATGAAATCATTTAGGACGAAATATGGGTCAAATAAGGGCAATTATTGGACTTGATATTTTAATTTTGGAGATTGGAAACTTGAAAGGGGTTTTGACGAAGTGCAGTTTGGAAATTCCAGTTTTGCTCATCTGTCGTAGTTTGGGCATAACGTTTTACTCCGATATTGGATTGAGCTGATTCAAGTTCCGGATAAAGAGGACTCAAAGATATACAGCTTTGAATACAAAATAATTTATAATTCTGACGATTTCATGCCCGAAATTGATGAACCATCCAGAAGTGTGTTGTGTGTAATTATTAAAGTCACTTTCAATCATTTTCAAAGCAAAAAAATAAATTAATAAATAAATAATAAAAATTATCAAATCATCACCAAACATGATAAGAGATTGGTGGAGCAATTAATAATGGATTTTGTGGAGCAATTAGTGGAGCAATTAATAATTGATTTGGTGGATGATTTGATGGAGGTAATATTTTACCTATAAATACCAAGCCAATTCATTTGTAAAATTCATACTTTCTTCTAAGGAATTCCTTAAGAATACTAAGAAGATTGTATATTGTTTGTTTATTTATAGCTTTCAGTAATTAATTTCCACTTTCGCACTTTCTTTTCTTTACTTTTCAGTTTTTACTTTCCGCAATTTACTTTTACGCACAATACTTTTCTTTCTTTAATTTTTAGTTTTTTACTTTTCAGTAATGAGGAGGTAACTCCCCTTTGCTAGGGTAAAAGGTAAAACTTTTATTACTAATATTTAGATTAATCTCCCTTAATTATAATATATAAACTAGTTAAAACCTGACTTAACGAGGATACCGCCATATTGGTCGGTTGGTAATTATTTAAATTGGTTTTAACCTGACTAAACTGGATACCGCCTGATTGGTCGGTTGGTAATTATTATTAATTTGACTTAATCTGGATTCCGCCTATATGGCTGGTTGGTAATTATCATGCAAAGTTAATATATTATATTAAGGGAGATATCTAAAATAGAAGTAATAAAAGTGGATCCTTTTACCTCGGCATTTTCTTTTATTGTACTTTTACTTTTTACTTTTCAGCAATTTAATTTCAGCATTTACTTTTCAGCAATTTACTTTCAGCATTTACTTTTCAGCAATTTACTTTTCAGCAATTTACTTTCAGCATTTACTTTTCAGTATTTAATTTCAGCATTTACTTTCCGTCATTTACTTTTCAGCAATTTAATTTTCAGCATTTTACTTTATGTCTTTTATTTTATTTAAGTTTTTACTAGCCTTAGTTATGTGTAGTTATCTGAGGTTGTGATGAATTCTAATATCACCGGTTTATAAGGGGTTATTTTATAGTTTGGGTAATTTAAAGGTTTACTTATTAAGTCTTAAGCTTAATGCTTCTTGTGGTCTGATCACCAATAAGATTGATGTGGTAAATCTAAAATGAACTAGACATAGGGATTTTAGTTTTCAGCCTTAGACTTAATAGCCCACGATCTTCCTTGAGGATAAATAACCCTTTAATAGATTTACTTACAGGATAGACATATACCTGTCGGGCGGGGGTAGCCATAATTGGAACTTAAAATTAATGAATCCAGATAATTTGGTTGACATAGACATATGGTTCAATTGGGTTAAACTGGGTATTTACGTCTGACCATCGACATAGGCTTTTGCATAATTTCGTGTTCCAGGTTAGTAAACTTATTTATTACACAAACATAAAATAATCACTTCATCTTTAAAGATATTAGAATGATTCACAACCCTAGATCTTTGTATCTTTTGTTATTTTCCTTAGTATTTTCTTTTGTCTTTTTATTTATTTATTATTTAGCAAATCTACAATCAACCAAATCAATCAAGCAATCATTCTCTTCCCCTCAATTAGATATCTGTAATAAATAGAATCAATAATTTAATAACAACAGTAGGAATTAAGTCCTCGTGGGATCGATATTTTTATACTACTTGAACGATACGTGCGCTTGCGTTATACGCGTGTGTTTACGCCGGTCAAGTTTTTGGTGCCGTTGCCAGGGACTTATTTATCTTTCACTATAATTTTGGGGTTAGATACGTTACTTGTATCTAATTTCTTTTTACTTATTGTTTTTTGTTTTCTTGTGTTTCCGGTTCTCAGAAACTACATGAGACGAACCAGAAGCTTTGAACTCCGATCGCTTGACCCAGAAATTGAAAGAACCATAAGACAGTTTGAAAGGGAAAGCGAGAAGGCCAAGAAGCTTTAGTCAACATGGAACCTGAACCGTTGGAGGTTGCACCACCAATTCCCATTCGAGACAGAACCATTCCGGTGGTTGACAGACTCAATTCCTGTATTGTACTTCCTCCCTTACCAGCAAATGCGTGTGACATCAAAACATGCATTCAGATGATTCAGCAGTGAGTTCAGTTCGGGGGGAATGCAACTGAAGATCCTAATGCCCACATCAGTAACTTCCTGGAAGTTTGTGGCACTTTCAACTACAACAGAGCATCAGAAGAAGCAATGAGACTGCGAGTTTTTCCATATTCCTTGAAGGACAGAGCTAAAGCTTGGCCACATTCACTACCAGCAGGTTCTATCACAACTTGGAACACTTTAGCCACCAAATTTCTTGCAAAGTACTTTCCACCAGCCAGAACCGGAAAGCTGAGGAATGACATCACATCCTTTGTACAACAAGATTCAGAATCCCTCTGCGAAGCTTGGGAAAGGTACAAAGATTTGCTCCGGAAATGTCCTCACCATGAAATTCCAAAATGGCTTTAAGTCCAAACATTCTATAAATGACTTTTAGGAATAATGAGAACCACAATCGATGCTGCTGCTGGAGGAGCTTTAATGGCAAAAGGAGAAGATGAAGCCTGGGACCTAATCGAAGAAATGGCCAACAATAATTCTTTATGGCCAACAGAAATGAGCATGATCCAAAGAATTGCATGAATTTATGAAGTTGGAGCCAACACAGCACTGAATTCCAAGCTGGATGTGATTTGCAAAAATCTGGAAACTCTTAACATAAAAGTTAATGGTGGATCCACAATTTCACCATTTGGAGGAGCACCTTAGTCAGAATCTTTCAACCAACTTAAAGAAACGGTGAATTATGTCAATAATTTCAACGGACAGGGGAACAATCTATATTCCAACACCTACAATCCAGGGTGGAGGAATCATCCCAATTTCGCATGGAGCAAAAATTCAGGGCAAATGAACAATCCACCACCCGGATTCCAACAACAGAACAAAATCCAGGAACAGGCAAATGAACCAGGAATAACAAAAGTGTTGACCCACTTGAAAAAGATAGAAGCAAAACACGACTCTCAAGCAGCAAGATATGATGCTATGTTTCAATCTCAAGCAGCAAGATATGATGATATGTTTCAATCCCAAACAGCATTAATTCAAAGTCAATCAGCTTCTATTAAAGCACTGGAGAATCAAATTGGACAACTGGCCAATGCTCAGAGTTACAGACCACCAGGTACCCTTCCTAGCAACACAGAGCCAAATCCAAGGAACATGGGGAATGAGCAATGTCATGCCATCATGTTAAAAAGCGGTACTGAAATCAACCAAGATGTTGGAATCAAGGCAACAACAATTGAAGATTTTCCAAAAGAAACAAAGCAACAGATGGAGGAAAAGGAAGCAAAGGAAAAAGAACAGATCATTCCACCTCCACATTTTCCTCAGCGTCTTCAGAAGAATAAATTGGACAAGCAGTTTGCTCGATTCTTGGAGGTGTTCAAAAAGCTGCATATCAACATTCCATTTGTAGAAGCGTTGGAACAAATGCCCAGCTATGCCAAATTCATGAAAGACATTCTTTCTCGAAAGCGGAGATTGAGAGATTATGAGACAGTAGCATTATCAGAAGAATACAACGCCATCATTCAGAGAAAACTTCCTCCAAAGTTGAAAGATCCTGGCAGTTTCACTGTTCCTTGCACCATAGGAGAACATGACTTCGGTAAGGCTCTGTGTGATTTAGGTGCTAGTGTTAACTTGATGCCTTTTTCTATTTTCAGGAAACTGCAGATTGGAGAAACAATGCCCACTTCAGTCTCACTACAACTTGTTGATAGAACGCTCGTATTTCCAAGAGGTGTAGTTGAGGATGTGCTGGTCAAGGTTGACAAATTCATTTTCCCAGTAGATTTTTTTGTCCTTGATATGGAGGAAGACGCAGACGTGCCAATCATCATCGGGAGATCATTCTTGGCTACAGGTCGAACCATTATTGATGTAAAAAAAAGAGAACTAACCATGAGGGTACAAGACCAAGAAGTAACATTCAATGTTTTCAAAGCCATGAATTTCCCAGATGATGAAAAGAATGAGGAATGTTTCAGACTTGATGTGATACACAGTACCGTTCAGAACTCTGATGAAAGACAAAGTTCTACTGACAAACTTAAAACATGTCAATTGCCTGTGGAGCCTAAAGATAACGCGTCTTTTGTACTGAAGAAGTCAATTCTTGCACTACAAGCAACAGAAGAGAAAAAGTTCCACCAGCTCAACGAATTGGAGGAATTTCACAATTAGCTTTTTGAGGATGCCAAATTGTACAAAGAAAAGGCCAAGAAGAGACAAGATGAGAAGTTAGTGCGCATACAACTGGAACCAGGGCAGAAGGTACTGTTAAACAAATCAAGGGTGAAATTCTTCCCATGAAAGCCAAAATCACGGTGGTCAGGTCCATTTGTGATCACCAAAGTTTTACCAAATAGAGCCTTTGAGATACATGATCCTGACTCCAACAAGACTTTCAAGGTTAAAAACAAGCGTGTCAAGCACTACTCGGGAGAATCATTTGAGCGACAAAAAGAAAGTGTTACACTTTCAGATCCAGCTTAACCTTCGAGAAGTCAAGTCTGGCTGACGACTCTAAACTTAGCGCTTGCAGGGAGGCAACCCATGAAATTTTTGTATATATTGTGATCTGGTGTGTTTTATTTTTGTTTATTTAATTTTTGCAGGTTTAGTCATTTCACGATGGAAGAAGCTCTCGCAAATCTTCACAAGTAATTTCCTTCTCTCCCTCAAAAATCTCTGATGAAAGTCTACAAAGCTCGCTTGGAACGGATGAGACTACTGATGATCAAAGGTATTCCTAATGACATTCGTTGGGTAATTGAAGCACGAGTCCGATTGGCAGGTGAGTCTTCTGACTCTTTTATTTCACATCTGCCTGGCTTTGGAAGAAGCACCTATGCAAAGAAACGTAGAGCTAAACCAATGGGTGTTTGTTACAAATGTACACGCTGGAATTGCAATACTCGTTGTCGTTCTTTAGGAATGGTGTCTGATAATCGCGAAGACAAAATTAAATTCATTAGGGATGGCTTGAGTAAGGAGTCTTTAGATGATATATCTTTAACTCTTGAGACGCATCCCAGTGGATATGTTCACATAGCCATTCGCAAATTACATACACAATTCCAAAAAGAAAGACAACAATTAAGTCTTGGGAATGTGACTCAAAAAGACCCTGTTTTCCAGTTTATAAGAAAATTGGATGGGAAGCTTGTCCTTGACGCATAGACGTCAATCAAGCCGCTACTTTTCTTGTAAATATTATATCTCTTTATTTTTTCCTAATAATTGTAAATTATTTTGTTGTTTTAATTTTATTTTCTCCGACAGGATCCAGACCTTTTTGACTATCACGATTTATTTTACTGTTAACTAATAATCGTCCTTTGGAAGATACTTGTGCTATTATTACTCACCCTTTTTAGGTTTTATAAATTCAACTCATCATTGCACTTTTGAAGACATCCAGAGTAAAACATGGAAGCCACTTCAAGAAGACGAGTTGAAAACATCTGTGTGTTTTGCGGTAGTAGTGTTGGTGTTAAGCCACAATACGTAGAAGCAGCACAGGAATTGGGTCGAGTCTTAGCTGTAAGAAATATGCACTTAGTATATGGCGGAGGAAATCTTGGACTTATGGGGATCACTTCAAAGGCCGTACAAGAAGGAGGCAGTCACGTTTTGGGAATCATCCCAAAAGCCTTGGCAGAGGCAAATCTTATTGGATCATCAAACGGAGATGAACTGATCGTGCCAGATATGTCTGAACGACTGGTAGAAATGATTAACTGTGCTGATGCTTTTATTGATTTGCCAGGTGGCTTGGGTACATTGGAGGAAATTTTTATTGTGCTATCTTGGACGAATCTGAACATACACCAGAAACCAATTAGGCTGTACAACGTTGATGGATTTTATGATTTTCTCTGTGTATTTCTTGATGATACCCGGAGAAATGGGTTCGTGTCAAAACTTTTGAAAGAACTCCTTTTTACTGCCAGAACTGCTCCGGATCTAATTGATCAACTCTTAGCCTATGAACCACGACTTGACCCTATCCTTTCAAATATAAATTGGTCCGAGGACGATAGTGGTAAGAGGCGTCATGTTAATCTGGATCTTAACCTTTAATTTCTTGTAGAATTTCAGCTAACCAGGTACTACCTTCTAAACTCTTCTTCTACTGTTTAAGACATTGGGGACAATGTCTCATTTAGGTTTGGGGGAGGTAATTAGTTGATCAGTACCTTGTTTTTATTTTGTGTGTTCTTTTTATTTTTAGTCCAAAATTTTTCGAAAAATACAAAAAAATTGAAAAAATTTCAAAAATTACAAAAATATTTTGTGTTTTTGTGTTTTTATTTTGACTAAAAGGGTGAAATTGGTGAAAGATAGCTGAGTAAGGAGTTTCCACTCCTGATACGTATCTCAAGCCTATTTTTGAAACAAGTTAATTTTTCTTTATTTCCTTTTGAATTATTTAATTTGTGAATTCTCCATAATAGTGACTAAAAGGATCTTCATATGCTCAGTTAGCAGATATTATCAACATGCATAGTAACATACGGACATGAGCTAAAATTGAAAAGTTTGTAATATTCAGTGCTCTAGTTTAATTAAAGGAATCATCTCAAAAAGTTATGGAGTAAAAAAAAAAACATCTGAGATCCGAGTTATTAAGTCTGTAAGGGTGTTTTAACACCTAGTGCCCTAAAACCAACTGGTTTGGGAGCCACTGGCCCAAAGCTCGCTACATGGATCAAGGATGTTGCAAAAAAATATATATATCTGAAGTCTGAGTAATTAAGTCCGTAGGGGTGTCTTAACACCTGGTGCCCTAAAGCCAACTGGTTTGGGAGCCACCGACCCAAAGCTCGCTACATAGATGGAAGATATTGTATATAAATAAAAAAAATCAAAAATCAAAAATCAAAGAAAAAAAAATCATAAAAATGAGAAAAATTATTCCATTGCTGCAAAAAAGTGTGAATTCTGATAAAACTTTAGGACAAAAATATTACTCTCTTATCAACTGCACTTGTGACTGTTGTGGGAAAAAATGAGTTGATTAATATTTTATCGACTGTGTATATGGAGAATGGTAAAAATAATCGGAGAATTTACTTATTCGGTAATTTAGAATGAAACAAAATAACTATTGATTTGGAGTAGAAGTTTCACATGATTAGTCACTAACTTCTTTATTCTCTTTTCTCTTGTCTTTTTGCTTTTGTGTGCATTAGTTTCACTACCTTTTTACTTTTGTAAAATATTTGTGGGTATCGTTGCTGTAAGCCCTCACGAGACTATAACTCATCCACTAGGGACACCTAGGGGTTTAAAGGCTTGTTGCATATGCTAAATGCAACAGTGATCCCTACGAAAGTGGCTTAGTTTAATTTTAATTGTTTCTTGTATTTTATTTTATTTTTTTGCTCGAGGACTAGAAAAATGTTAGGCTTAGGGGTGTGATGAGCGGAAAATATATCAATATTTACCGCCCTTTATCTTAATATTTTGTTTAGTTTCTCGGGTTTGATGAACGTTTTGATGTGTTTTAGTTAATTTTGCATATAAAATAATATCGGATCTCAATGAAATATTTTTGGACGAAATGTGGGTCAAATAAGGGCAATTATTGGACTTGATATTTTAATTTTGGAGATTGGAAACTTGAAAGGGCGTTTTTGACGAAGTGCAGTTTTGGAAATTCCAGTTTTGCGCATCTGTCGTATTTTGGGAATAACTTTTTACTCCAATATTGGATTGAGCTGATTCGAGTTCCAGATTAAAGAAGACTCAAAGATATACAGTTTTGAAAGACAAAATAATTTCTAATTCTGACGATTTCATGCCAGAAATTGATGAACCATCCATAAGTGTGTTGTGTATAATTATTAAAGTCACTTTCAATCATTTTCAAAGCAAAAAAATAAATTAATAAATAAATAATAAAAATTATCAAATCATCACCAAACATGATAAGAGATTAGTGAAGCAATTAATAATGGATTTGGTGGAGTAATTAGTGGAGCAATTAGTGGAGCAATTAATAATTGATTTGGTGGATGATTTGATGGAGGCAAAATTTTGCCTATAAATACCAAGCCATTTCATTTGTAAAATTCATACTTTCTTCTAAGGAATTCCTTAAGAATACTAAGAATATTGTATCTTGTTTGTTTATTTATAGCTTTCAGTAATTAATTTCCACTTTCGTACTTTCTTTTCTTTACTTTTCAGTTTTTACTTTCCGCAATTTACTTTTACGCACAATACTTTTCTTTCTTTAATTTTTAGTTTTTTACTTTTCAGTAATGAGGAGGTAACTCCCCTTTGATAGGGTAAAAGGTAAAACTTTTATTACTAATATTTAGATTAATCTCCCTTAATTATAATATATAAACTAGTTAAAACCTGACTTAATGAGGATACCGCCAGATTGGTCGGTTGGTAATTATTTAAATTGGTTTTAACCTGACTAAACTGGATACCGCCTGATTGGTCGGTTGATAATTAATTATTAATTTGACTTAATCTGGATACCGCCTATATGGCTGGTTGGTAATTATCATGCAAAGTTAATATACTATATTAAGGGAGATATCTAAAATAGAAGTAATAAAAGTGGATCCTTTTACCTCAGCATTTTCTTTTATTGTACTTTTACTTTATTTACTTTTCAGCAATTTACTTTCAGCATTTACTTTTCAGCAATTTACTTTTCAGCAATTTTTTTTCAGCATTTACTTTTCAGTATTTAATTTTCAGCATTTACTTTCCGTCATTTACTTTTCAGCAATTTAATTTTCAGCATTTACTTTATGTCTTTTATTTTATTTAAGTTTTTACTAGCCTAGTTATGTGTTAGTTATATGGGGTTGTGATGAATTCTAATATCACCGGTTTATAAGGGGTTATTTTATAGTTTGGGTAATTTAAAGGTTTACTTATTAAGTCTTAAGCTTAATGCTTATTGTTGTATGATCACCAATAAGATTGGTGTGGTAAATCTAAAATGAACTAGACATAGGGATTTTAGGTTTCAGCCTTAGACTTAATAGCCCACGATTTTCCTTGAGGATAGATAATCCTTTAATAGATTTCCTTAATGGATAGACATATACCTGTCGGGCGGGGGTAGCCATAATTGGAACTTAAACTTAATGAATCCAGATAATTTGGTTGACATAGACATATGGTTCAATTGGGTTAAACTGGGTATTTGCGTCTGACCATCGACAGAGGCTTTTGCATAATTTCGTGTTCCAGGTTAGTAAACTGATTTATTACACAAACATAAAATAATCACTTCATCTTTTAAAAGATATTAGAATGATTCACAACCCTAGATCTTTGTGTCTTTTGTTATTTTCCTTAGTATTTTCTTTTGTCTTTTTATTTATTTATTTATTTAGAAAATCTACAATCAACCAAATCAATCAAGCAATCATTCTCTTCTCCCTCAATTAGATATCTGTAAATAAATAGATTCAATAATTAATAACAACAGTAGGAATTAAGTCTTCGTGGGATCGATATTTTTATACTACTTGAACGATACGTGCGCTTGCGTTATACGCCTGTGTTTACGCCGGTCACTTGTAGTTCCCATAACATTTATCGTTTAGACATTGTCTTATAATTACTTATATATGACTCATACCGCTTTCATGTCGTCCCATATTTACTTCAACTCGTTATTCCTTCTTCCATCTTCTCGAATACTAATCAAGTTTAATGACCTTAGTTTTCTAGTGTTCTAGACACACTTCAAAGGCCTTCACACTTTGGTCCTATATAGATTCTTTTAGTGCTCTATTTCATAAATAAAGTTGTATACGCTCGGTCGAATGCTATGGTTTCTTCACTACTCTATGGATCTTTCGGGCAACTTCAGTACCTACTACATACACCCTTCTCACTTATCTTATCTTATGTTCCGATTCCTGGTACTTTTGAGTCTTTGAATGTACTAACATTTTCTATGGTTAGGTTTTTGCACCTTCTTTAAGTGTGCTGAAGAATAATCTTACTAAATATTTTCCTAGTTCCATTTACTAATTTGATCCTAGCATTCTCCCTCTTACTTTATCTATTTAACTTTCTATTTCTCTTTACTGAGTTTCAACTACCATCGACTTCGACCTTCATGTCATCGGATCTCTATTTATCTTTTGGGCTTAGGTCTTTATAATTTATGATTACCTCTTTTATATGTCTTCAATTTATCATCATAGTTTTCCCAAGACCTCTTAACTCCATATTATATGTCTAACAGTACATACACTTGTGCTTAAGTTGTGTTCTTTTACTATTATTGTCAATGCTAACGATTCGGTTCCGATTAAGGTTCATACTTCATTCACATTTTTAAATTGTGACTCGTATAATTCTAATTAAGCATCCATTTTGTTTTCTAATTCGATCTCTTTGACTAATTATACTTTAAGATGTCCCACTTCTACTTATTCTCATAATCTGATTCTATCAGTTATTGTCCTAGTCTTGACAATATTCGTAAGCTTAGTCTCCTAAGCTCTTTTTATGCTATACTTTTAATAAATTCGTTTCAAGTGACCTTAAGCGTCATCTTCGTAGCCCTTGGTATCTTCCCTCCAATCTATATTTAATAACATTTTGATCTTACACTAATATCTAAAGGTTCTCTATTATGCCTATCACAACATATTCTATAGATATCATTTTTCTTTAATTCCTAATTGGAAAAGTCTGTTGCTATAGATTCTTGGTCGTGCCTAACGATTACATTATTTATTCCTAACATTATGATCTAGGGGGTGTTACGTATCGACGTCCCCTAGTCATAATCTACATGTGGACATGTTTAATCCCTCAATTCCAGTAACTGTCAATTCCATAATTTACATCTGAGGTGAGTTTTCCCCCATGCCTCCAAAATCAAATCCATGTCCGTCAATTCCAAAAACCTCTAGATTAGGTTTTCCCCCAATCTAAAAAATCCTAGAAATCATACTTTCAAAATCACAATATCTCAAATTATTCTCATTCTAAAAAAAAAACTAGATATCAAACTTGGCTAATGCCCTATTGCGTAAAAGTAAGTCTCAATTCAAAAGCATATAAATAAAATCAATTTGAGAAAAAGGTGTCCACTTACTTACTTGAAATATGGCTGACATCACTTTACTTCAGCGTAGAAGATTGTGTTTCCTGCAACGATCTATAACTGGTAAATTTAATTAGAAAATATGCTGAGGAATATATTTCAGAATTAGGCTAAGTTTATCAATTCAAGTACTTGATATCATTATAAGGCGTATCATACGTATATCATGATGTAATGTGTGTACATGTGCTGATACGAGACCCTTAGGGTGTCCCCTAACTTCCTAAGATGATTGTGAAATAGTTATGAAATTGTTTTTATCTCGCGTCATGACGCCAAGTCTGGCGTGTCGCGACGCCCATACAAACAGATCCAAACAGATAGCATACTCTGTTTTGTGTCGCGACACCAGACATTACGCGTCTCGACACCCACCAAATCAGACACGAGGCAGAGCCTCTTCTTGTTAGGCCCCGCGACGTCAAATGCTGAGCATCGCAATGCTCTTATAATCAGGCTCGAGAAGTGAGCCTCTGATTCTTACGTGCCGTGACGCTGGGTGTTTGGCTTCGCAACATTAGACCAATTTCAGGGCCTAACATAAACTCTTCAAGGACATACTCTATAGTATTCCAACACCTTCATCTTCATACAAGTTAAATCAACTATCCACATTCAAATTATCACAATTCTATCCCTCTATCATCATCACAACATCAATTCCAAAAACCTCAATTTGCTCATCTTTTAAATTTCCTACATTGGGGATTTCTCAAAATCCTAATTTTCTTAACACCAAAACCATATAACAACATCATTCAAAACTTAATAACACTCATTTATCATCCAATCATGAAAACAATAATATTTCAAATTTGGGTAAAGTCTTCCTCACCTTATCTTACTTGATTTCCTTCACACGAAAACAATAATATTTCAAATTTGGGTAAAGTCTTCCTCACCTTATCTTACTTGATTTCCTTCACAATTCAAGTCTTTTTGGCTTGATATTCTTCCCTTCTAGCTTGTTGTGGTTTGTTTTGCACATGTTTCTTCCTTATTTTTGTAAGGAAATGGCTTTTCACCACTTTCTTCTTCTCTCTTTCTTTCTCTCCTCTCTCATGTTTCTTCATCTTCTTCCTTTTTTTTTTGGAGATGAATGAATAATGGCCATATTTATACTAGGGGCTGAATTGACTAATTTGTGTAATGTTTTTATGAAAAAATCAGAAATTTTGAGAACATTTGAGAATTATATAGATGTATCCTCGGGTACTATTCACCTAATTTTTGAGCTGCGGTTTTGACCTATTTTTGATTTGAATTTGGAAACATATCCAACGCAGAAGTTGTAGGTATCGGTCTTAGCTTTCCGACGATATAAATTTCATAAAAAATGGAGATCGTATAAAAAATTTACTGCGTAAATACCATGGGATGTCTGGATTTAATCTTGGAATATGTTCCGTATCAGAACTGTGAGGAATTCATCGAATGTCAGAAAGTCATTTCATGAGTGTATACGTGTTCGAACATGATTTATATCATGTATCATGCATCTCACAATGTAATAGTCGTCGAGATCACCGGGTGTTACAGTTAAGGGTTATTTTTGGGATGTTTTAGTGAGGAAAAATAGACCAAACTGCTTCCCATGTACACACGAAACATGGACGGTTTTTGTGTGTGGTGTGCACGCATTCGATTTGAAAAACAATCCAGATTTTTCTTATGGATCCACGAGTATTCAGGGGCTGCTAAAATCATTAAAAATAGTAGCAAAATAAGGCAAAAAGAGTGTGCGAGAAATGGCAATAAGGAGGGAAGGGCAGAAAATTATTTCCAAGTCGATCCTAGTGCCTAACACATTTATGCTACGCCGGAATTCGTTTCCTATAATTAGCATCAAGAGCGAGGTTGAAAAGTATTCTTAACTTCTCTTTTATTTTAATTATGAGATGATTATTGTTTGTTTATTTTTTATGTATGAGATACATGAAAATAAAATTCTTATATGCCATATGAGTGGGCATAAAAATAAATTATTTTATGTGTTTAATAAATTATTTTTAATTTATTTAAAAAAATATATGCTGGTCATAAATTTTTTCAGCTCTTATTTTTATTTTATTTATTTTGAGGATGTAACGTCATGAGGCCATTTTGCAAATGTTGTAAAAATTATTCCTTTATGTAATTTTCAAGTTGTATTCATTTTTAATGTAAATGGTAGAATTGTTTCCATCAACATCATAAGGAGTTACATTATGCAAGCCATTCAATGGAGCAAGAGTTTAAGACAAATGGATGCCTTAGTGATTTATGTACTAATTAGATTACTGTAGAAAATTAAGTGTCTGGTCAATGCATTAGTTTTATTATATTTATGTTTTAATTCAAATTGTTTGAATAACATGTCATATAGCATATGGTGTGCACTCATGCATTCTAACATACCATGACATTAGATGCATGTTTAATTAATCATAGCATAAACGTTATGCATAAATTTAAATAGTTTAATATTTAGATTAACACGTGCATATATTAAATTAAATAGTTTAATTTATATAAGTTTGAAATTTCAAAAAAAGATGATTAATATGGGACTAGTTATTTAATTTTGTATATAGAATGGAAACCCAGATATAAATTCCATAGCCGATTCTAAATGGACGGTAGTGTGGTCTGTACTCAGTATACAACTCCACATACCAAATACAAATAACATAAATCACATATACCCAATTATAATTTTAAATAAAAAATTTAAGTGTTAAAATTGAAATAGGTCACTAGAGATCACTTAATTAAATTAGTTTAATTAAGTTATATATTAGTTTCGACTAATAAGAATTAGTGAACAAAAATTTAAGTGTTAAAGTTTGGAGATATTACTAATAATTAATTAGCATTAATTAGGTTCTGTTTTTAGCTGTGCATAATCTAAACAAATTAGATACTAGTGTAATATAAATCTTAAACTGTAAAATAGTCAATGAGAGAGGGATATGTGATAATATATCCCGCGATCTCCGTTGTTAGTCCAGAAAAGTGATATTCAAAAGACGCCTCGAGACGAATTTATTTTCGTCTCCTACGGATGGTGTACATTTTATGTCAATATCAAGTTTGTATTCTGAGAGGAGATGAACTCTAGATATATCTGGTGAACTGACCTACCCTATGGCGTCACTTCAGTAATTAAGTCTAAGAGTTCTGAAACAATGAGTTACACTCACAAAGGAATGATTAAATGTTAATCAAAATTTATTTATCAAATCAAACAATGGTTGATTAATATAGGAAAAAGAGTTATTCTCACATAATCAATTGAAATTGTCTCGATCTATCATGCAAATACTTGACCTACCCTTCGACGGCACTTATTTGTGGAATGATAGATTTTTATGGCATAGTAATTATTTTTTAAGTTTCTGATTCATTATACATGGTACATGTATCATGTTTGATTTTATGCCTAAATATTTTTGATGATTTTAATAAGCGATGAATAAATGTTAAAATGCATGCTTGTTTTATTTTCAACTATGGTTTCTCCAATCATTTTAATTCACTCAAAGGATAAATTAACGAGAGAAAACAATGTTCAATAGAAAAGTAAGATAAACGCTATTTAGGTCTCTGAAGACCTTAAGTTTGTCATGACGAAGGAATGTCCTCTCGAGTCAGCCAAAAATTCTGGCCAAGCTGTATGCGATGCCTACCAAAAATGGGTTGCGGCATTAAGAAAGCTCGCTGCTTCATGCTAGCAGGGATGTCTGATGTTCTTGCTACAAAGCATAAGCCAATGGCTACAACATCTTTGATGATGGAGTCATTGCCGGGCATGTTCGGGTAGCCTTTAAAGTGGCAATGTCCTTTGACTTGAGATACCACCATGGATGTATAAGTGATCTTTCACACTTTGACAACAGCCACATTACCAATGAATCTATACCATACCTCTGCCTGTTCGTTGGGTGTGGACCGTAATTACGAATAATTTGGATTATTCATAACGTTACACATGTCAAGGTATTTTTATATAGAATGTGTTTATGTATATGATACATAATTTAATTAGATACATATTAAGACCAATTGAATTTTGACACATGTTAATTAATAATAATTTAATTAATTAAAAGTTGATTAATTTAATAATTATTTATTATAAAATACTCTTGGAATATTTTAAGCTTAATTCTTTGGTAAATAGTAACCGTATATTTCTACTATATTTGGCATCAGTTTTGTCCATGCATTTGATTTATCAAAATAACTAAAATACCTCTCCCTAATATAGAAAAAATTCAGCCATATGGTTTATTTTTTTTGGCTTGAAATTTTGAAAATGGTTTTGTTCTTGAGAGAAAGAGCAAAAGTATGAATTTATTAGGGTTTAATCAATTCACCAATGTTAGAAAATTTAGAAGCAAGCAAAGCTTTAATTGGAGAAATTAAGAAACTCTTATAGGAACTCTTTGAAGCATGGGTAAATTTAATTTGACTAATTAGTGTAGTTAGATCAAATTATAGAGTAAGACAGAAAATTGATATTCTAGAGTTGCATAAGTCACTCCTTGGTGATCTAAAATTGTTCTTGAGTTACTTTTATGATGGTTGACTCTCAATTGCTAATTACAGACTTCGATTTGCATGATTTTGAATTAATTAGGAGATTCAGTTATAGCTAATTTTTGAAATTAAGATGTTGTGGATGAAATTATATGTGCAATAATTTGTAGGAAAAATCCCTAGAATCTTCATAATTGTTCCGAAATGTAATATTCAGAATTTTTGGAATGTGTCCAGAAGGTTCCCAAATTGCAGTTAAGGTCTCGAAATGAGACGATATTGGAGAATTAGAGTTTAAGTGTTGAAAAATATGTCGGAATATTTTAAAGTGGAATTTCATTACATTAGAAATCGTGAAATTCCAAAAAACCGATTACGCGATTTATACATATTATTCTATATGGAGAAAGTTTATTGTTTCACCTATACAAATAGAAAACACATCTAATTGAGGTGATTCTTAAACTGTTGGACTCTTTTTTGCTAGATGAATAACTTTCGAGTTGAACACTTTTCGAAATTTGCAACAGAATGGCCTAAAAATGTACATTTCCAAGATAATATAGTGTTCGGGGCCTATCTGTAATTTCATGGGGGTTGCTTTGTAATTTTTAGAAATATTATTACAAATACCTAGAACTTCTCAGAAATTACAAAATGGCTAAAAGTTGTCAAAATCCACAACTCGACAGCATCAACGTGCGAGAGAAGGTGGCCAGCGCCACCGTGATCCGGCCACCACCAGCCAGTGGGACAACACCATCAGGTGTGCCCTGCCAGTGTGGGTCAGTTGGTGGCCGACGGAAGGCCTATATTACAAAAACGGTGAGAAAATAGGAGAAATCATCATGACATCCATTATTGGCTCATCATTTTGATCCACGTGTCGAGCTACCCACCAAATCAAAGCTCGTAGAGCATACTATTAATGTTTGATGTTTGATATATGGCTGAGACTTTGATGTGATATGTTTTAGAAACTCACCTTAGTATGTATTGAATATTGTCTGTTGTGATTCAGATTTAAAGTTTAATACGTTTTCAGGCAAAGCCAAATTTTTATGTGTGATTTTTAGAAACGTTTCCATAAATACTTCCAAATAGATTTTAATTCTGTTTTTAGGGCGAAACTGTTTGATCTGCATGTGGATCAAGTTATATGAGATATTCTGACATGTTTGATGATATGTATGAGCATTTTGCATCATGGATGTGCATATGGATGTTGTAGGACACAGAAATCGGCGACGCTGTTCTAGGCTCGTGGTCTAGTCAGGAGTACGGAGTAGCCCATGGGGGACTAAACTGGAGAATAAAGGAGTCGCCACCCAGTGTGAACCGGTAAAATGATTTAAAGCCGCACTCACCCCTCGCAAGGGAAGACCTCAAACCGTTGGGTTCGGAATGGTCCCTTACTTATGCCACTTGTAATGAAAAGATTTGTGCAATAATCTAACCAAGTCTACGCAACATATATTCCCAAGAGTATCCTTTGTCTAAGTTAACGTACATGAAAATAAAACATATATCTAAGTTTGCATGCATAAAAGTAAGTCGTCATAACGGCAAACACACAATAATCTCATGAACATATTGAATTATCAAACGCGAAAATAAATAACAACCTAAACATAAATTAAATTCCTAATGTGAAAGAAATAAATAATCATGCTTGGAAATAACCAATTAAATCATGCATAAAAGAAGATAACATACTAAACGACTAAATCATGCATAAAAGAAAATAACATACTAAACGACTAAATCATGAATAAACATAAGATTGGATGAAATGAAATATGTGTGTCTCTCAAGCGGTACGTGGCATTGTATCCCGAATGCAGACTGCACTACCGTCCATTCGGATTCGGCTACAGAATTTACGTTCGGGTTTCCATCCGATATACCGCAAGAGATAACACATATTTCATTCATCCCATGGCCACAACATACATGAATCTATAATACGCATGCGAAGTAATAAAAATAAATAACAGAAAGAAAGTGCAGGAATAAATAGAAAGGGTGCCCTCAGGTCTAACCTCTTAAGTCGTCTCTTGGAAGTGCGCTACGCGGTTGTCGGAAGAGTTGATGCTCTGTAACTTTTCCGATTTACTGGTTCATTGTTTTCCTTCGTTGCCTCACTGTTTGGACTATTGTTTGCTCAATGTTTCTGCATATTTGGGCTGTGTTTCGTTTACTGTTTTGGTGTCAGTTGGGCTGTTTTCGTTTACTATTTTGGTGTCAGTCAAGGAGGCTATCTCGTTGTTCGATTTGCTTGCTGGTGAGGGGCTGTCGGTTGAGAGCTTGATTTTAGTGCGTTGAAGCTGGGGTGCTGAACGTGAAGATAAAAGAAGCATTAGGGTTATTATTTTTTTATTGCTTTAGGGTTTGTGGCCTTCACGTGGGCTGCTTGTGAATGCGTGAGTGAGGGAAATGTTGTTTGGCTTTTTGCGGCTTCTTATCTTTGTTAAAGTTACTGAGAGATGTGAGGTGGCTCTGGTTTGTTGCTTTGTGAGTTGGCTACGTGGGGGGCTGTGAAGTTTATTGTGTGTGTGGCTGGTTGGCTGCATGAATTGAGGGGCGTTAGTGAGAAGGGCTGTGTGTTTTGGATGTGAATGTGATCGGCAATGGAGGGCTAATTATGGGCTGTTATTGGCGCGAATGAGGGGCTGTTTTAGTGGAGAGTTGTGACTGCCATGTGTGTGTGCGTGGCTTATGACCTGTGTGTGAGTGTGTGTCGGTGAGGCCTGGCCGAGAAGGGTGTTGAGTTTGTGAGTGTGATTCACGTGTAAGGCTGCATGGTGTTTAGTTAGTTTGATGAGAGGGCTGTTGGCTACTTGAGGGCTGTGAGTAGTTTAGGGTTTCTTTGTTATTGTTTGTGCTTGAGAGAGGTCAAGGGGCGAATGAGTTAGGGATTCTAAGGTTGGGTTTAGGCTTCTTTTTATAGGCAAGGGTTGGGGTTGTCCTTATGCGAATAGGGAAGGAATATTGTGTAATTATGGAGGATGTTTAATTTGTGTATCATAAGGAAAAGATCTCTTTAATTTAGGAAGGTAATTTGATTTAATTTTATTTGATTTTATTTAGTTTAGGAATGTGATTTAATTTAATTAGGAAGGTGATTTATGATATTTGATTTGATTCTTTTAATTTGGGAAGGTGATTTATTAGGATTTCAACATGTGTTTAATGTGTGGATTTATTATTTTGGAGGGATTATGGGAGTGTGGTTGGTTATTTTGGTGGGCTTGGTGTGTGACTTGGTGGTGTATGGGCTTGGTGTGTGGCTTGCGGGGGGGTTTTGGGCCAAGGATAAGTTTTAAAACAGAGGCCTAACAAGCAAACCCGAAGCTAAGCAAATGAATTAATCCAACAGGGTATTGATTTCTGACTTTTCCCTTCCACGTCCGTTTCCTGCGACTTCCACAACTTAAAGAGTAGTGCCTCCATGTGAGACTCATCATCGGGACTTATATGCAAAAAATGCAGTGCCTACAGTCGCCCCCACTTTGATGGGACTTGTGCAGTATGTGACAATGACAATCCTATCAAAGTTATGCAATGCATTTTTACTTACCTGGCTAGCCAGCTGCCAATTGACTTGCATGTTGCTTTGAACTGAGTTCATATTGTTGTGCCACACCCGGCATGCTAAACCCAATACCCAAGGTGTCGCAGTTTTGTCTCTATACCCGGAGTACCATACCTGGCATGCTAAACCCCATACCCGAGGTGTCGCGGTTGTGTCTCCATACCCGGAGTGCGATACCCGACGTGCTAAACCCCATACCCGAGGTGTCGCGGTTGTGTCTCCATACCCGGAGTGCCATACCCGGCGTGCTAAACCCCATACCCGAGGCATCGCGGTTGTGTCTCCATACCCGAGTTGTCGGGGTTATATCTCCAAACCCGGAGTGCCATACCCGACGTGCTAAACCCCATACCCGAGGCATCACAGTTGTGTCTCCATACCCGGAATACCATACCCAGCGTGCTAAACCCCATACCCGAGGTGTCGCGGTTGTGTCTCCATACCAGGAGTGCCATACCCGGCGTGCTAAACCCCATACTCGAGGTGTCGCGGTTGTGTCTCCATACCCGGAGTGCCATACCCAGCGTGCTAAACCCCATACCCGAGGTGTCGCGGTTGTGTCTCCATACCCGGAGTGCCATACCCAGCGTGCTAAACCCCATACCCGAGGTGTCGCGGTTGTGTCTCCATACCCGAAGTGCCATACCCGGCGTGCTAAACCCCACACCCGAGGTGTCGCGGTTGTGTCTCTATACCCGGAGTGCCATACCCGGCGTGCTAAACCCCATACCTGAGGCATCGTATTTGTGTCTCCATACCCGGAGTGCCATACCCGGCATGCTAAACCTCAAACCTGAGGTGTCGCGGTTGTGTCTCCATACCCGGAGTACTATACCCGGCTTGCTAAACCCTATACCCGAGGTGTCGCGGTTGTGTCTCCATACCCGGAGTGCCATACCCGGCGTGCTAAACCCAATACCCGAGGTGTCGCGGTTGTGTCTCCATACTCGGAGTGCCATACCCGGCGTGCTAAACCCCATACCCGAGGTGTCGCGGTTGTGTCTCCAAACCCGGAGTGCCATACCCGGCATGCTAAACCCCATACCTGAGGTGTCGCGGTTGTGTCTCCATACCCGGATTCTGATGATGTGTGGGCCTTAACCTTGGGACTCATCCCCAAACTGATACTGATGATGCGGGCCTCAACCCCCAAACTGATGTTGATGTGGGCCTCTCCCCCAAACTGATACTGATGTGGGCCTCGCCCCCAAACTGATATTGATGTGGGCCTCACTCCCAAACCGATGCTGATGTGGGGCCTCGCCCCCAAACTGATACTGATGTGGGCCTCGCCCCCAAACTGCTGCTGATATGGGGCCTCGCCCCCAAACTGATGCTGATGTAGATGTTGCATATCAACATGTTGTATTTGCCTCTTACGAGATAATTCGTATGGCTTAAACTTTTTTTCGTCCTCAACGGATGCTTCGTGTTGAAACCAGAGAACCTTCAAATTATTTAATACACCCAAATCCGATCGTCTGCATGAATGATCTGAACTAGACTCCTAGTATGTGTGTGTCAAGGCTTTTTCGCAGCTTAATCCTTAAGTAAGCCAACTCGATGATTTTATCTCAGAGAATTGGATCAGTTGGTCTTACCAACCGAGATATCTTGATCATACTCTGTGATTACTTTCTCGTACTCAACATGATATGGTTTTCTTATTTTTTTCTTTTGTCTCTTTCTTTTCTTTCTTTTCATTTTGAACTTTCTTTTTTTCTCTTTTCTTTTTCTTTTTCTTTCTTTCTATTTTATTTCTTTCGACACACCTACCCTTTAAGGTAGCATTTCTCCTCATGGTGGTCCTAATACTCGCCCATAGGTAGCTTCACGCTTATCGGTTATAGGTGGTCTATCTTTTTCTTTTTCTTTTCAGAGACTTTTTCTTTGTTTCCAACCATATCATATATCGTAGCATACGTAAACCAGGATGGACATCTAGGCAAACGGTCATTCACTGATTCGCCATCTCTTCGACTAGTCATCTCGCCGACCACTCAGGCTTCTACTGCTGAAATCCCATAATCAAGTGCCCGTGAGTCTAGCCGAGATCAACCACTCAGAATACTGGATGAGAGCACATCTCGTACTTATCGTTTCCAAGGTTTCATCATTCCGTAAACAATTTTATCATCGGACATATGCTTAGCCATCAAGGACTTCTCTCTCACTCTTTTCTTTTTAATTCACTTCACTGGAATTCTTCAACCGCTAATAATGTGGGCTTCGCCCCCTGGGATTCATTCTCGAAAACTACTGGTAGCACGGGCCTCAACCTTGAGGGTTCATTCCCAAAACTAATGATTATGCGCGGGCCTCAACCCTGGGAATCCATTTCTGAAAACAGTTGATACTGTTTTGTTGCTCTCAACTTGCTTGTATTTTGCCGCTTTTCCTTCTTTTCTTCGAGACCTGTGAACACAAACAAAACAACATAATAAAAATACGTGCATGTGATGTGTATGTATGCATGTGTGGAGGTACTCCCTGTTCCTGATGGGTTAGACCCTCATTGTGCTCCTTGGCGCCATGTGCCTACGCATGTCTCTGATCGCCTCTAGGTCTACTTATAGTTTCCTCCTACCGGTTCTCTTCTGGTGATTGTGCAGTTCTCTTTTTTCTGAAACCTGCAAATACAGAACAAACACAAAAATTGCAAGTATGTTATGTGTATGCATGCATGCATGAATGAATTTCCTATTCCGTTGGGTTAGGTCTTCTGCCGGTGACTGCTCGGTCTTTTTTTCCTCAGGTAAAATACTGTTTCAATCTATCCACGTTGATTGGCTCGGTGAACTCGTTCCCTTCCAAGTCTGACAGTCTCACTGCCCCGTTTCCCATTACTTTCTGGACTATGTAGGGTCCTTCCCAATTGGGTCTGAACTTTCCTCTCGGGTCTGTCGTCGACGGCTTCAACTACTTAAGCACCAGATCACTGTTTCTGATTTTTGTAGGACGCACCTTCTTGTTGAATGCTCGAGCCGACCTCTTCTGGTATATCTGCATGTGATACAAGGACTTCATTCTCTTCTTATCGAGCAATACCAACTGTTCAAATCTCTGTGAGGCCCATTCTTGTTCAGGTAACTCTGCTTCTACTAATACCCTTGTTGGAATGTATGCCCTAGAGCTACATGTGATGTAAACGGTTTTATATGTCTTGAAATAAAACGATGCATTATTCATTTATCAAATTATTTTTTTTTATTTTCACATATTATATATCATCTTAAATACCCTAGATTGCTTATGTGCCTTCAGACTTAGTGTATGAGTGTCATACACAAGAGGATTTAAGTATGAAGTTAGTAATCTTAAATAGTCCATAGAGAGAAAACAAAGTGGGTACTTTGTTTGTGGTTTATCTATAGCTGCGGTCAATTCTATATTTATATGGCGATCTTGATCCAGATCATCCATGTAAAGACATGAGAATAGAGGCACCTTGTATGATGCGATCATATAGGACTGGACCCAGATGGAAATGACATTCTTATAATATCCGTTAGACTAAGACAGTCGTTTCGATCTACTAGATGGTCATTTATAGATTGATCTTAATCCTGAGTGTACTACGAACTCCTGCATGGCAGGCTATGTCATTTGATTTACAAAGGTTAGGTTGATGTAGCAGTCCCGACCAATAGCTACGTACTTTGGGGACACAGTTTGTTTTGTAGATGGGAACATTTTACATAGACATGGAGTTCACTCCTTCTTGCGAGAAGTAGATGAGTATCTTTCTTAAGGGTTGATTCGGTACTTGAACGATTTGAGCGCTCAAGTCTCTCTATTACGAATAGAAAGATTAAGATTCATAATAGTTATGAATAAATCGTTCATTAGAGAATCAATGGTACTTAAGGTAAAAATAATTAGAGGGGTATAACAGACATTATGACCCGAATCTAATTACTAGATACTCGTGAAGGGTCAATTAATATGTAATGACTATATCGATGGACACCGACTTAGTTCGGCTTAATATATCATCTGCGGCAACGAGAATGCAACTTTGGGTTTTTAGTGGAATAACCCGGAGTTAATAATTCAAAATATTTATTTAAGAGCTTAATTAATATTTCGAGATTATTGGAGCTCGGAACCGTAGGTCCATTTGATCCCTGTGCTAGCTCAATATACTATAGCGGATTTAACATAATTGGATAGTCCAATTATATACTTACAAAAGAATAAATATTATTAATATGATTAATAATATTAATTAAGTCACACTTAGAACTATATATTAAAAGGTAATATATGATTAATATAATAAATGATTATATGATAATTATTTATTGTTAATAATTAAATTATATATGATATAATTTAATGAAGGCTAAACTTGGAAATCCCAAATTTTGGGTTTTTGGAAACCCTTGGCATTAATTTGGAAGTTACACCCTTTTGAAAGGTAGTAACTATTTGATTTTGTAACATATCTTTTAATTATGGAATTAAAGACTTGATGTTACAAATTTTTTTATTTTATTCCTTGCATGGCCGAATTCTCTAATGCAATAAGGGGAAGATTTTGATTGTTTTGGAAAAAATAAATCATTGGCTTTGGTTTTAGTAATTACACCTTTTTGAAAAGGTAATAACTAATTATTTTTTGTAACATATAATTCCTTTATGGACATTAACATTACATGTTAAAAAATTAATTGATAAAAATTATGCATTGGCCGAATTTCACCTTATGGAGAGGGGGGGGGGATTAGTTGATTTATTTTAGAAATAATTTGACCTAAGTATAAAAAGAATATTTGATTTTCTTTTTGGAATCTCTCCCATTCTTGCAACCCTAGGCATCTTCTTCTTCTTCTCTATTCTCTCAAAAGTTGAGAAACACCATTGAAGAACAATAAGAAGAAAAACAGTACTAAGTGTGTTTGATATCTCTAAATCGTTTAGGGATTCGTTTTGTGAGTGTAGCCCACATTACTTTCCATTGGTAATGAGTCATAGCACGGAAGACTTTGTGGTGACGAACAAATCATCTTCTTCCTCTAATCTTATAGGTCACGGCAGTGAGGCTTTATTTCACCTCATTGTCGCACCTTGGTTACTCGTTTCGGGGCTTGTTTTATTTTGTTTTAATTCGGGTTTTTGGAAACCCTTTGGGGATATTTTGGGGCTGAGTTGAGATTGTTTTTGAGTGGAAAAATCAGACCTTATACACCCTTGCAGTTCACGTAAATAGGGGACTGATTTGTGTGCAGTTCCGTTGTGTAACGAGTCCAAAACGGTCCAGTTTTTCACTGCAGTTCGGGGGGTTGTTCGGGGACTGTTTTGGGGGTATTTCGGGGCTGAATTCTTGTCCGAAATAGAAGTAAAATTTCAGTATACCTGCTGATCAGATTCGGTAAAAGGAAGGGGAAAGCTGAAATATTTTTCAAAGTCCGATCCGTGTGCATAATCGCTTCCGCTGCGCGAGGAAAGCGTTTCCTACAATTGGCATCAAGAGCGAGGTTGAAAAGTGTTCTTAATCCTTTTCTTTTTCATTTAAAGTTTCTGGTTTTAATATATTTGTATGAGTTATAAATATTATATGCATTTTTAGATGAGTGGGCACATTGTGATATTCATATGATGAATGTTTTTGTTATTTCATGTGATGAATGGATTTTGCATTGGTCGTAAATTTTTCCGGCTCTTATTTTTTTAGTTGGTTTTGTTTTTGGGATGTAAGGCCATAAAGCAATTGTTTACATTTGTTGTAATTTTATTTTTCAATGTAAAATTTCAATTTTTGTATTTTGGAGCAGCGAAGTCGCAAAAGGAGCCAACACCACTTTGAAGCGGGATTTGAAGACCAAGGAATGCCTTGGTGAATCTTATGTACTAATTAGATTAGTATAGGAAAAATAAGAGTCCGGTCAATGCAACATATTTTTTATGTTATATATATGTTTATTTCGAATTGTTTGAATAACATGTCATATAGCTTAGGATGCCCACTCTTGCATTTTATATGCCATAACATGTCATAGATGCATTATCATTGTACACATAAAAATATGATTTTATGTTATTTAAAATGTTTAAATTAAAATATGATATGCATAAAAATCAATTAATTAGATTAATTGGATTTATGGTTTAAAATTTGAATTCTAATATATTGGGCTTAATTGGTGTTGGGTTTCTAGTTAGTCCCAAGGATCATTCAAGCAAGAAATCATGTGTGAATAATCAAATAAGCATGGCGGAATCATACTTACATTGATCGGCTTTTACGATGCGAGGAACAACAAAAATCTTCAAGCTTTTCCTTTCTTGAGCTCTCGATTTTTGCTTCCTTTTCGGCTCCATTTTCGGTTGTGGGACACAGAAACTGGGCGACGCATGCTGTCCCGGGCTCGCGGCCCGGTCGGGACTACGGAGTAGCCCGCGGGGGACTAAACCGGAGAATAATGGAGTCGCCACCCGGTATGAACCGGGAAAATGAGATTTAAGGCCGCACTCACCCCTCGCAAGGAAGACCTCAAACCGTTGGGTTCGGAATGGTCCCTTACTTATGTCACTTGTAATGAAAGGATTTGTGTAATAATTTAATCAAGCTTAAGTAACACTTATTTCCAAGAGTATCATGCTTCTAAGTTCACATGCGCAAAAAATAAAACTTACACCTAAATTTGCATATATCTTACATTTAAGATTGCATGCTTGAAAGTAAATCAAAGTAGCAATGAACATACAACTTCATTGGCATATTGTATTCATCGAAACACAAGCACACACTAACCACGTAAGCACACATAAAAGCGAATCAAATAATGGTGAACATGTGATTTCATAGACATATCATACTTATACGTGCGGAAGCATAAACAAATAGGCATTTCATGTCCATGTGTAAATAAAAGAGTCAACTAAATACATAATGCAAAAATACACTTAAGGATGCAATTAGGCATTAAAGTAAGCATGCTATGACGTGGTGAAAAAGAAGATAACTAATATGGACACAAACACACATGTGAGCACTTTTCCAAGTGGTACGTGGAATTGTATCCCAAGTACAGACCGCACTACCGTCCATTCAGAATCGGCTACGGAATTTATATCTGGGTTTCCATCCGATATACCACAAGAAATAATACTCAAATGCTATCATGACATGGATATATGAATTGTAATACGTTAAGCCAAGACTAAGGTAAGTGATGCAACCAATGGAATAAATGTGATTTTCATTACGATGCGTACAAAGACAAAGATGACCATATGGGATTTCGTATACCCGATTGAACACATCTTATATTCAACCGAATATACATCAACCGGCGCGGTAAAACATCATGGTCAAGGGTTTTAACCCCTCCAAATAGGGGACCTTTAATCCGACTTACTAAGCCAATGCGCTCGATCGCATCATTCATACAAAGAATAAAGACAATAATATCAAACTGAGTATGCCCGATTGAACATATTTTACATTCAACCGAAGACCCATCAACCGGCGTGACAAAACATCGTGGTAAAGGGTTTTAACCCCTCTAAATAGGGGACCTTTAATACGACTTACTAAGCCCATGCGCTCGATCGTATCATGCATACAAAGAATAAAGACAATAATATCAAACTTAGTATGCCCGATTGAACATATCTTACATTCAACCGAACACACATCAACCGGCGCGGCAAAACATCGTGGTAGAGGGTTTTAACCCCTCCAAATAGGGGACATTTAATCCGACTTACTAAGCCCATGATCTCGATTGCATCATGCATAAACAAGTAACATGTGGAATTTAAATGACGAATAATAAATAAATCAAAGCAACATAAAACAAAAGAAAGTGCCGTTTACTCAAGTGGTACATAGAGTTGTATCCCGAGTACAAATCATACTACCGTCCATTCGGAATCGGCTATGAAATTTATGTCCGGGTTTCCATCCGATATACCGCGAGAGTTGACACATCTTTCATTTTATTCCAAGGCCACAACATGTAATATTTCGTAATCCTTGCATATTTATCTACTCAAGGGCCACAACATGCATTTTAACATAACAATCATGCGAACAATAATCAATGAATAATAAAAATAAAACAGAAAACGAATGTGGAAAATACCCTCAGGTCTAACCTTTTTTGCCGACTTTCAGACTTGCGTTTCACGGAGATCGAAAGGGTAAAGCTCCTCAACTTCTCCGGTTCACTAGTTTAGCGTCTTAGCTCACTGTTTTGCTGTTTGGCCTTTGTTTTGCTGCTGTTTCCTCTGTATTTTCTGCTCACTGTTCAGGTCACTGTTTTGGCGATTTTTGGAGGCTAGGGGCTGATGTTTCTTAGGTGGTTTTGAGGAGGGTTTTTGTCCCTGTTTAGGGTGGATTTAGGATATTTTCGGGACTATTTTGGCTAGAAACCTTTGTGATTGTGTGGCAGTTTCAGGCTGGTCAGTAAGGGTGTTACACGACAGTTTCAGGGCTGTGTTTCAAGGGGTATTATACGGCAGTTTGGGGATAATTTTAGTGAGGCTATGCGGCAGTTAGGTTACTACGAGGTCAGGGAATTGAAGGCAGGCATGAATTACTGGATGAGGGTCCTAGTTGCATTGATTATGAAGAGGCAGGGGCGTATACGTGGTGTGTTTTTTAGTCCTAGGGCTGTGTCGGTTGGGGTTATTTTATTGCATTGTTCATGGCTTTTTTGAGGCGGTTTGTACGTGAATTAAATGAGGGTGAGGCAGGTTGTGACGTGAACTGGCTAAATGGTAAGGGCAGGTGTTGATGTGAATTAGCTTACTGGTAATGGCAGGTGTTGATGCGTGGAGATAGTGGCTTATGCGCAGGCTTCTTGTGGCATGAATGAAGGTTCTTTGGTGAGGGATACGCTGAATAGGGCTAGGTGGCGAGAGAGTTTGCTTGTGGGCTGAGTGAGGACGTGCCTGAGTGAAGGCTAAAGACGTGTTGAAGGGGTTTTGTTGAAGCAGTATGCGTGAAAGGTTATTGGATTTGTGAGGGACATTTAGGGCTGGTGTTAGTTGGACTTATTATTTTGTGTATTATTGCCGTGAGTGAGAGAGCGATTGGAGGAGGGGTTGGCTTTGGTTTTGTGTTGTTTATATAGAGAATGGTTAGGGCTTCTCCTTGTCTCACAAGGAAGGGATTTTGGCATTAAAGAGAGGTTTTGATTTGGTGTTGGATAAGGAAATCAATGGATTGAGGGAGGGACAAATTTTGGTGAATTATGAAGGTTGAATATTTGATTGGTGTTCATTAGGCATTTAATTTGTTACATTAGGAAGTCAATATTTTTAATTGGTTATGATTGATTTTAATTAGGCATAATATTTCTTTAATTTAGTAAATAATATTTAAAGTTAGGAAGTTACAATATTTTAATTTGGTATATCAATTAATTAATATTTTATTTAGTTAATGTTTAATTTAATTAATATTTGATTTAATTTGGATGTAATTTAGGGGCTATGGGCGTGTGGACCTCTCTTGGTGGGCTAGGTGTTGTGTTGGTTTGGTGAGTGGGTTTAGGTGGGTGGCAAGGGTCTTAGGCCAAGGTTAAAAGGTTTGCGGGTTTTTTGGGCCAAAGGTGCTCTAAACGGAAGTCCAACAAGTGAGCGTGACGCTAAACAAGTGAATAAGGATCTAACGAAATACCGATTCCCTTCCGACGACCGTTTCCCGCAATATCCTTAACTAAAAAGGTAGTGCCTCCAACTGAGACTCATCATCGGGTTTCACATGCAAAAATGCAATGCCTACAATCGTCCCCACTTTGATGGGACTTGTGCTGTGTGTGACTTTGAACAATCCTATCAAAGTTATGCAATGCATTTTCACTTACCTGGCTCGCCAGCTGCCTCCTGACTTGCCTGCTGCCTTGACCTGAATTTGATGACGTGCCATTCTTGGCGTGCTAAACCCCGTACTTAGGGTGTCGCGGTAGTCCACAATAGTCCACACTAGTCCACGATAATCCACGAAATCCACATAGTCCACGATAATCCACTGTAGTCCACGAAATCCACATAGTCCACGATAATCCACGGTAGTCCACGGTAGTCCATATAATCCATATAGTCCACGATAGTCCACATAATCCACAATACTCCACAATAGTCCATGGTAGTCCACAACATTTCACGATAGTCCACGGTAGTCCACATAATCCACAACACTTCAAGATAGTCCACGGTAGTCCACAATATTTCATGATAGTCCACGGTAGTCCAAATAATCCACAACACTTTAAGATAGTCCACGGTAGTCCACAACAGTTTACGATAGTCCACGATAGTCCATAACATTTCACGATAGTCCACGGTTGTCAACATAATCCACAACATTTCAAGATAGTCCACGATAATCCATAATATTTCATGATAGTCCACGGTATTCCACATAATCCACAAGACTTCAAGATAGTCCACGGTAATCCACATAATTCACGTAGTCCACACGCCGTACCTGGCAAAACTGTTCTGATGATGCAGTGGGCCTCGACCCTGAGACACATCCCCAAACTACTGATGATGATGTGGGCCTCAACCCTGGGAAACATCCCCAAACTGCTGATGATGATGTGAGCCTCAACCCTGGGACTCATCTGTTAGACAGTAATGACCCATAGCGTCACTATTTTGTAAATGATATTCTATTATTGTACAAAATTAACTATGTAGTAATGAAATTGCCTTTTACCGTTTTGTAATTTATTTACTTTGATATATAAATGGTAAAAGTCCCTATGATTAGTTCCGGATTGTGATGATATGAGACAGTATCAATCCATAAAGGTTTAATCATTAAATATCCCTAGTCGTAGTATTATCGAGATTGGACATCGATAATGCGGAATAGACTAGTACTGCACTTGTGCATGTTGTGAGGGCACAACGGCATAGTTCTCATATATTTAAGTATTGGATACTTATGCAAGTGCGGTAGGAGGTTGTGTTTTACCGATGGTACGGAAAACAGCTTCGCTCTGGATAGACCCCGCGGAGTCCCATTGTAGTATGTCTGCGTGTCTTTGGGAGTCCGCTTCAGGGTAGGTGCATATGATCTTAACCTGAGATTTGCATCGCTAGTACTTACGACAATCGGTAAAATTTAGGTTTGGTGGTCCAGGGCTTTAACGGGTTCTGTGTATACCTCTTCTGGGTTTATCGAGAATCGTAGTGTACTGGGTGTAATGTCAAGATGGAAGTATCACTTCAGACATATGGAGATGATGATCGCGAGGGATACAGAACTAGTACTCTATAATGGTTGCAACCATCGGGATAATATGACTAGGTCAGGATTATCCGATTCAAAGAGACTGGTTGCTTGATGTCCGATATGTGTATCGTACGGGGCAGACACATATCCAGCCCAGGCCTTACATGTGATCATCCGATACTGGTTCGATATACACTATACTACGGTATACTACGCCTGTTATAGATCTAATATTCCAGTAAGAATATTTCTAGAGAATTGGGTAGGCATGGCGTTTTTCTAGAAGCTAACCTTGTCTTGTAAATCGGTAAAAACGTAGTACTTGGTACGTACGTGTTCGAATAGTTCGACAACCGGATTTACTGCCAACATATCTAGAGGTCTCTTGGGTCGCTTCCCGAAGATTCACCAATGACGTATGATTCAAACTCGATTAATCTTGGATTATTACGGAGAGACTTTATCTTGGATAAAGTACTATATATAGAGAGAGAACGATTAATTTAGAATTAATCGTAAAATTATTATATTCGATATAATAATCGGAATTCGATTTCGACGCGAAATTAAAATTAGATTTTAATTCGGGCAAACGAGTTAATTTAGAATTAATTCGTTAGCGACGTAAATAATAATTTCACTAGGCGCAATTATTTATTTAAATTCGATTTAATTAACGTCGCGACGTAAGTTCGGTATTTCGGAAATATCGGATCCGAACGCGTGAGTGCACGTGGGCCCACTTTCATTTGGAAACGTGTGGGGCCCACATGACACATGGCATTATTTACATTATTTAATTGATTGATGTATTGCATGAAGATAGTGTACAAAGCACTCAAGGGTATTGCATGGAAATTGAGTGTTAGACACTCTAAGCCTTTGCATGGTTTGTGTCATAAATATATTATTATTTAATAATTATTATGACATAAATATAAATTGATTTTTGAGACAAAAATCATATCTTCTTCCTCTCTCAAATTACCGAAACAGAAAGCCCTAAAAGCTCTCTCCAATTCTTCATTTGTTTTGTGGCAAGACAAGAAGAAAGTGTACTTGTTTGGAACTCTAATACACAACTTTGGCTAACAACATCAATGGATCATACAAGGTGTTATGGGAAACTCATCTTAGAGCTTAGAAGGATCAAATATAGCTTGGAGCTTCTCTTTTCTGCTTGGCCGAATCCTTCACTGAACAAAGGAGCAAGTTTTGTTTGATCAAACGCATCCACATTCCGTTTTTGTGAGTATTGATTCCGCCATACTTCAATATAGTTCATTCTTTTATATATATTTTGCTTGTGCTTTTGATCTTGGGACATGGATTAGATATTCAACATCATCCCTGAAACTGATACTGATGTGGGCCTCGCCCCCAGACTAATACTGATGTGGGCCTCGCCCCCAGACTAATACTGATGTGGGCCTCGCCCCCAGACTAAAATTGATGTGGGCCTCGCCCCCAGACTAATACTAATGTGGGCCTCGCCCCCAGACTGATACTGATGTGGGGCTCGCCCCCAAACTGATACTAATGTGGGCCTCAACCCTCAGATTACTACCCGAATCTAACACCAATATGGGCCACAGCCCTAGGATTATTACCCGATTCTGATACTGTGCTTTTGTTATGCCTTATTGGCTTGTCTTCGCTGCTTTCTCTTTTTCTTCTTCAAAACCTGTGAACAAAAAACAAAACAAACACAAAGGGTGCAAAATGGGTTACGTGTATGCATGTATGCGTGAATGTTCACATCCCGTTGGGTTAGGTCCTCTGCCAATTCTCTTGGTGACTGCCCGTTCTCAGGTAAAATACAGCTTCAATCTGTCAACATTGATCGGCTCGGTGAACTCATTCCCTTCCAAGTCTGACAGCCTCACTTTCCCCGTTTTCCAGTTTCTGAATGACTATCTTATCTTTCTGTTTGCTTCTTCCGAGGATTCCCCGTGTTCTAAGCATCGTTTTGTATCATAATACCAAGGTTGAATGCTTTTGTCAAATATACTCATGTTGCATATTCAAGCGAGTACGGGAAATGAACGTCTTTATTATCATTAGAAAAAAGGTTCGAACAAACGGGCAAAATCAATGTCTATATTAAAAATGCAGGATCAAACAAACTAGGAGGAACAACTTCATCATTCGTAGCGCTGCCTTATTCCTCGGCCTATGGTTCTTCATCGTTGCCACCCCTATCCCCATGTACAAAGCTTGGTGGTTGAGAGCTTGGAGGATGAAGGTTTCGGGCAAGCCAGAGTTGATCATGTAAGTCGGCGGGGGAACAAAGTGATAATCTGGTAGAACGTTGGTGTGTATGCTGGGCTGTTCTTTTTCAGGATCGGGTATTTTGTGGGCATCAATGAGGTCCTAAATTTCATACCGGAGGCGGGAACAGCTGTCAGTATCATGGCCGTGTTGCTGGTGGAAGTGACAGTAGCGGTCTATTCTTAGATGTGGTGGTGGGGGATTTGGAAGTGGTTTAGGCTCCAAAGGTTTTAAGAATCCTTGCCTTGTAAACTTCTCAAGTACCTTGGACAAAGGTTTTCCCAAGTTGGAGAAACGCCGGTTCTTGATGGCAGCAACCTCGGTAGCAGCGGGTTTGGTCTCAGAATGCCCCCCAAAAGTTCTTCTATTCTGGCCATAAAACTTTCTGTTTTCAGCCTCTTCTTCCTCAATATCCATGACAGTTTCCCTCAACTGTCGAAAATCAGAAATCATCGAAGTCATCCTCCTTAACTTACCATAAATAGAGGGCTTGGTGCCCTTGATGATCATTTTAATTTGGTCTTTCTCTGAAGGCCAAGTCTACATTTTCAAAAACTAGCTTCTCCAGCGATCCACATACTCTTTGAAACTTTCCTCTGGCTTTTGCTTAGTGTTCTCCAAATCACGGAGTGACAGGTCAATTTCTAAGTCCGTAACATACTATTTCAGGAATGCATTTGCCAATTCCCTCCAATCCTCCTTAACCTTTCTTTCAAGGCTATGGTACCACACTACGGGTGCCCCCTCAAGTGACATCCCAAACATCTTCTGAGCTTGGCGCTGTGTCAGGCCCACTGAACTCATAACTGATACATATTGCCGGAGGTGGACCCTCGGATCCCCATTCCCGTTGAACTTGGCCATATCCGGCATGTTGAACTGAGCAGGCAACTGTTCCTCAAAGGTCATCACCTCATAGTCTAGTAATTCTTCGTCCTTACCCTTCATCTTACGGGTAACTGACTCAACCTGATCCCGAAGCTTTTGAAATTATGCCTGAGACCCAATCACTCTACCTGTTGCATACTCTGCCATGTCATCATCAAAAGTGGGGATATCATCCCCCAACCCATTTGGAGGCTCCTCACATCTTACATTCTCAGAGTTTCCCCCAGCACGGGGCACAGCCATATTTGTCATGGCAGTAGTCAAGGCTTGCAATTGTTCAGTAATCTTGGCGAAACCATTCTCCAACTGATCTATCCGGGATACCTCATTATTGGATGTACTCATATCTGTTACCGGTCTTTTAGTGAGTCTTCTTTCTTCCCTAACCCAACTGGAATCTATGATGTCTTTTAGAACACAAGGGTTAGCATGATGTATGTATGCATGAGGTGCATGAGATGCATGTAACATATATAACATACTAAATCAACTAAAATTTTCAAACAAATCGGCCCGTTATCATTTTAGAAGCTTTTGGGCTAACTGTCATAGGAGTGAACTCGTCCCAGTTTAAATGGCCCAACGAGTTCACATCTCATGGCAAGGAGCCCAACTAAATCCAAATGGTAATGTTCCGAACACAAGCACAAAGTGGCCCATCTATCACTTAGAAGCCTTTGGCCCAATCGTCATAAAATACGTTCTTGTCCCAGTTTAAATGGCCCAACAAGCCCATATCCCATGACAAATGGTCCAAATGGATCCAAACGACGATGTTCCCAAACCGAAACATAAAATAAAGATAATGCAAACATAAAACAATGATTTCTACAGAATGGCCCATCAACATTTCAGAAGCTTTGGGCCTAGTGGTCACAAGGTACGAACTCGCGCCAGTTTAAATGGCCCAGCAAGTTCGCATTTCCTACAATAGTCCAACTGCATCTAAATGAGGATGGTCCACAAGCACATGCTCAAGGAAATAATTGTTACTTTAACCATACAAACCCGCTCTATTGGTGGGTTCACAAGAGTGTAGACAAAGGCTCTCACCGGCGAAGGGTGGCCCACAACTAGGTCTCCCCAATCATGGGTTTGAGCGACCAAGTGAGCGCACCCTTTTTTATACACTAAGGTACGTGCCAACGAGCTGTGGTGTGTGACTGACTGCCAAATAGACTTCCCGTTGTAGATTCCCCAGAGGGAGAGTGGAGCGAGGCTCACTTAAATACCCAAGCCTCTTAGGCTCTTATCGCTTGGTGTCGGGAATAAACAACGAGTCCTCCAAATTAGTCCATCACAATAGGCTACGAGTAGATAGCTATCTAGGTGCCTTCACAGCTTTTCATTCTAGAAAGGTAGTGAGTGAAGGAAGACACCAAACCATTACCTAGCCTCAAAATGCCTTTGATTAAACCCCTTTTAACCCACTTTAGACACGGTCAATTAAAGCACAAATCATAATATTACAAGACATTATTTCGGGGCCGATTCTCTGATTCCCCAGTGGAGTCGCCAGACTGTGGGACACATAAACTGGGCGACGCATGCTGTCCCAGGCTCGTGGCCCGATCGGGACTACGGAGTATCCCGCGGGGGACTAAACCGGAGAATAATGGAGTCGCCACCCGGTATGAACCGAGAAAACAAGATTTAAGGCCGCACTCACCCCTCGCAAGGGAGACCTCAAACCGTTGGGTTCAGAATGGTCCCTTACTTATGTCACTTGTAATGAAAGGATTTGTGTAATAATTTAATCAAGCTTAAGTAACACTTATTTCCAAGAGTATCATGCTTCTAAGTTCATATGCGCAAAAAAATAAAACTTACACCTAAATTTGCATATATCTTACATTTAAGATTGCATGCTTGAAAGTAAATCAAAGTAGCAACGAACATACAACTTCATTGGCATATTGTATTCATGGAAACACAAGCACACACTAACCACGCAAGCACACATAAAAGCGAATCAAATAATGGTGAACATGTGATTTCATAGACATATCATACTTATATGTGCGGAACCATAAACATATAGCCATTTCATGTCCATGTGTAAATGAAAGAGTCAACTAAATACATAATGCAAAAAGAAACTTAAGGATGCAATTAGGCATTAAAGTAAGCATGCTATGACGTGGTACAAAAGAAGATAACTAATATGGACACAAACACACATGTGAGCACTTTTCCAAGTGGTACATGGAATTGTATCCCAAGTACAGACCGCACTACCGTCCATTCGGAATCTGCTACGGAATTTATGTCTAGGTTTCCATCTGATATACCACAAGAAATAATAATCAAATGCTATCATGACATGGATATATGAATTGTAATACGTTAAGCCAAGACTAAGGTAAGTGATGCAACCAATGGAATAAATGTGCTTTTCATTACGATGTGTACAAAGACAAAGATGACCATATGGGATTTCGTATACCCGATTGAACACATCTTATATTCAACCGAATATACATCAACCGGCGTGGCAAAACATCGTGGTAAAGGGTTTTAACCCCTCCAAATAGGGACCTTTAATCCGACTTACTAAGCTCATGCGCTCGATCGCATCATGCAAAAACAAGTAATATGTGGAATTTAAATGACGAATAATAAATAAATCAAAGCAACATAAAACAAAAGAAAGTGCCGTTTACTCAAGCGGTACGTGGAGTTGTATCCCGAGTACAGATCATACTACCGTCCATTCGGAATCAGCTATGAAATTTATGTCCGGGTTTCCATCCGATATACCGCGAGAGTTGACACATCTTTCATTTTATTCCAAGGCCATAACATACAATATTTCGTAATCCATGCATATTTATCTACTCAAGGGCCACAACATGCATTTTAACATAACAATCATGCGAACAATACTCAATGAATAATAAAAATAAAACTGAAAATGAATGTGGAAAATACACTCAGGTCTAACCTTTTTTGCCGACTTTCGGACTTGCGTTTCACGGAGATCGGAAGGGTAAAGCTCCTCAACTTCTCTGGTTCACTGGTTTAGCATCTTAGCTCACTGTTTTGCTGTTTTGATTGCTGTTTGGCCTCCGTTTTGCTGCTGTTTCCTCTGTATTTTCTGATCACTGTTCAGGTCACTGTTTTGGCGATTTTTGGAGGGTAGGGTCTGCTGTTTCTTAGACGGTTTTAAGGAGGGTTTTTGTCACTGTTTAGGGTGGATTTAGGATATTTTCGGGACTGTTTTGGGTAGAAAACTTTGTGATTGTGTGGCAGTTTCAGGCTGGTCAGTAACGGTGTTGCACGACAGTTTCAGGGCTGTGTTTCAAGGGGTATTATACGGCAGTTTGGGGATAATTTTAGTGAGGCTATGTAGCAGTTTGGTTATTACGTGGTCAGGGAATTGAAGGCATGCGTGAATTACTGGATGATGGTCCTGGTTGCATTGATTTTGAAGAGGCAGAGGCCTGTACGTGGTGTGTTTTTGAGTCTTAGGGTTGTGTCGGTTGGGGTTATTTTATTGCATTGTTCATGGCTTTTTTGAGGCGGTTTGTGCGTGAATTAAAGGAGGGTGAGGCAGGCTGTGATGTGAACTGGCTGAATGGTAAGGGCAGGTGTTGATGTGAATTAGCTTAGTGGTAATGGCAGGTGTTGATGCGTGGAGATAGTGGCTTATACGCAGGCTTCTTGTGGCGTGAATGAAGGTTCTTTGGTGAGGGATATGCTGAATAGGGCTAGGTGGCGAGAGAGTTTGCTTGTGGACTGAGTGAGGACGTGCCTGAGTGAAGGCTAACGACGTGTTGAAGGGGTTTTGTTGAAGCAGTATGCGTGAAAGGTTATTGGCTTTGTGAGGGACGTTTAGGGCTGGTGTTAGTTGGACTTATTATTTTGTGTATTATTGTCGTGAGTGAGAGAGAGATTGGAGGAGGGGTTGGCTTTGGTTTTGTGTTGTTTATATAGAGAAGGGCTAGGGCTTCTCCTTGTCTCACAAGGAAGGGATTTTTGCATTAAAGAGAGGATTTGATTTGGTGTTGGATAAGGAAATCAATGGATTGAGGGGGGGGGGGGGGGGGGGGGGGGGACAAATTTTGGTGAATTAGGAAGGTTGAATATTTGATTGGTGTTCATTAGGCATTTAATTTGTTAGATTAGGAAGTCAATATTTTTAATTGGTTATGATTGATTTTAATTAGGCATAATATTTCTTTAATTTAGTATATATTATTTAAAGTTAGGAAGTTACAATATTTTAATTTGGTATATCAATTAATTAATATTTTATTTAGTTAATGTTTAATTTAATTAATATTTGATTTAATTTGGATGTAATTTAGGGGCTATGGGTTTGTGGGCCTCTCTTGGTGGGTTAGGTGTTGTGTTGGTTTGGTGAGTGGGCTTAGGTGGGTGGCAAGTGTTTTGGGCCAAGGTTAAAAGGTTTGCGGGTTTTTTGGGCCAAATGTGCTCTAAACGGAGGTCCAACAAGTGAGCTTGACGCTAAACAAGTGAATAAGGATCTAACGAAATACCGATTCCCTTCCGACGACCGTTTCCCGAAATATCCTTAACTAAAAAGGTAGTGCCTCCAACTGAGACTCATCATCGGGTTTCACATGCAAAAATGTAATGCCTACATCGGTCCTTCAAGCTCCAAGCTTGGTATGCATTCCATGCCCACGGGTGGGTTTCCCTATCACTTTCGCAAGACCCCAAATGTGTGCTAGCACTCAGGAAAATTTGCCGCAAATTCTTCCTTTACTTCCTTCAACTCTCGGCAATGTCAAAATTTAGAGAGGAAAGAAAATGGCCTAAGGGCGAAACAAGAGAAGAAAGAGAGATAGAGTTTGTGTGTTGGTTGTGAAAAGTTGTAAAATGATTTTCCAAAAATTCAAAACATATACCAAATTCCAAAAAAGGTAAATGGCATTTAAACCTCACAGCCACCTCCATCACTATTCACATCAAAAGTGACTAGACATCACATCACTCAAAGTGACTAGACATCACATCACATCAAAGTGACTAATGATTTGACGCTAGATGTGACTTGTGGGCCGCACTTGAATTCCAAATGCGAGTGGGCCCACAAACACTCCCGGGCTCGGGTTCGCTAATTCCGAATTAATGAATTTTTCGTTGCGATGTAATTAAATCAAATTTAATTAAATAATTATTCCTAGCAAAATTACTATTCACGTCGCTAGCGAATTAATTCTAAATTAACTCGTTCGCCCGAATTAAAATCTAATTTTAATTCCGCGTCGAAATCTAATTTCGTATAATATATCGAATATATTATTTTATCGATTAATTCCAAATTAATCGTTCTCTCTCTTTAATAATATTTTATCCCAGATAAAATATCTCCGTAATTAATCCCAGATTAATTTTCTCTCTTATAATTAGTCCCAGATTAATAAAGTGCGAGTCATACGTCATCTGTGAATCTTCGGGAAGCGACCCATGAGATCCCCGGATATGTTGGCAGTAAATCCGGTCGTGGGACTATCCGAACACGTACGTACCTAGTACTACATTTTTACCGATTTACAAGACATGTTTGGCTTCTAGCAAAGCACCGTGCCTACCCAATTCTCCAGAAATATTCTTACTGGAATATGTGATCTATATCAGGCGTAGTATACGTAGTATTGCATATTACGATCCATCATCAGATGTCACGTGCAAGGCATGGGGCTGGAATTGTGTCTGCCCCGTACGAAGCACATATCGGATCTCATGTAACTAGTCTCTATAATCGGATAAACCTGACCTAGTCATAATATCCTGATAGCTGCAGCATATAAGAGCACTAGTTACGTATCCTACGTGATCATCATCTCCTCTATGACTAGAGTGATACTTCCATCTCGACATCACACCCAATACACTACGATTCTCAATATACTCATAAGAGGCGTACACAGAACCTGTTAAAGCCCTGGACGACCAAAACCAAAGTATATTGATTGTCGCAAGTATTAGCGGTGCAAGTCTCAGGTTAAGACCAAATACACCTACCCTGATTCGGACTTCCATAGACATATAGTCATACTACCAATGGAATTCTGAGGGGTCTATCCAGAGCGAAGCTGTTTCCGTACCATCGGTAAACACAACCTCCTATTACCCTTGCATGAGTATCCTATACCCAAATATATGAGAACTATGTAGTTGTGCTCCCACAACGCGCACAAGTGTAATACTAGTATTTTATGCATTATCAATATCCAATCTCGATAATACTCTGACTAGGGATATTTAATGATTAAACCTTTTTGGATTGATACTGTCTCATATCATCTCAATCTGGAACTAATCATATGGACCTTCTATCATTTATACATCTTGGTAATCTAATTACAAATGATGAAAGAGCAATTTTCATTTGTCACATAGTTAATTTGTACAACAACACCATGATCTGTACAAATAGTGATGCCATGGGTCATAATTGTCCAACAATCTCCCACTTGGCCTATATCCAATCACACAAGTGTCCTACACCCAAACTATGTACGGTTCGCTCAAACTTCAGCTGAGAAAATTCTTTCGTCAGCGGATTTGCATGATTATCATCTGATGTGATTTATACGATCATCACATCGCCACGATGTATGATCCAAACGAATCAGATGAATATTTGAAGTATATATCTGGATCGTTGATGAGACCATTAATTCTTTAGCCTGTGTTGTAGCCTAGCTCAGCTGCTAACAGAACTACTCCTAATCTGATTAGGATTATTATCGATCCAAAAGGCTTCTATTGCTGCCTCAGCTGCAGCAATATTCCGCTTTTGTTGTTTATTCGGTAACAGTATCTTGCTTGGAAGATATCCAGCTCACTGTTCCATTATTCAAACTTTATAGTACCTTTGTTACGACTTATAATCGTTTTTATCGGTTAGGAAACTTGCAACGGTGAACCCAGTCACTTCAAGTTCTCCTTCTCCATAGTATAAGAAAGCATCCTTAGTTCATCTAAGAAACTTAAGGATGTTCTTAACATCAATCCAGTGACTATCACTTGGATTGGCCTGATTGTGACTCCATATGCTCAAAGCATATGAGACACCTGGTCGCGTACATTTATTTCAATGTACGAGTTCTCGGAGAGCGTCAACAACTTTTAGATCTATCCCAGTAGATCTTTATTCCTAGAATAAAGGTTGTTTCTCCCAAGAATTCTACGGAGAATTTTTCATGAAAGCCAAGCTTTCACCGATTGTATTATGGGAATTATCATTTCCAAGAAATGACATATTATCATTATTTAGGACATTCATTGTCAGTGCGCTCCCACTAACCTCCTTATATACACAAGAATCATTTTTGTTTTGAATTAAATCATATACTATTATGATTACATCAAAACGACAATTCCAAGAATGCAATGCTTGCTTCAATCCATAAATGGATCGAATTAACTTGCAAACCTTGTTTGCTTGTTTTGGTACGATAAAACCATCAGGATGTTGTAAACATCCTCCAAAAAGGTTTCTGTTTAAGAAAAGCGATTTTGACGTTCCTGCTGCCATATTTCATAAATGAAACATGCAGCATCAAGAAGTATTATCCGAATGGATTTAACAATGGCAATTGTTAAAAGGTTTCATCGTAATCGACACAATGTTGATAATGATACCTTTTTCACTACAACCCTAGCTTAGTACGTTGGTATGTTGCCTTCCATGTATATCTTCCTTGAAGACTTATATAGTACCAATAGGCACAATGCCTTCCGGTACAACAACCAGTGTCTAAACTTGGTTGGTATACATGGAATCCATATCGGACTTCATGGCACTTTGCCATAATATGGAGTTGATACCTTGTATCACTTCCTCATACGTAGTTAGTTCGTATTCCTCAATAAGATTAACAACTTTACGAGGTGAGATCAGAAACCCATACCTCCCAGGTTGTTTTCTGACTCTCTCCGACTTGCGCGGTTTTTGTGTATTCGAAGATTATTGGTATAGTTTCATCCTGATGAACTATTTATGTTCCATTAAGGAATCGCTGCCTAGAATACTATTACTCCAATTTTCATCGAGTTTTACTTTCCTCCCACTTACCACTGTTTATCAGTATTCCTCTTAGGATAACCGCATGATGAGCAACAATTAAATTGTTCTCATGTGAGTTGTATAAGTACTATACTTTGGTTTCCCTATGATAACCTACAATTAGGCACTTATCCAATTTGGGTTCTAGTTTGGTATCATCCAAACTTATGCCTAGCATTCCCAAATCTCCAGGATTGAGAAACCTGGTTTCTTTCCTATTCATATCTAATATGAAGTCTGTCAAACAGATTTTATGGAACCTTATTCAAAATAAGTTTTGCACTGTCTAATGCGTATCCTTTGAAGGAAATGGTAGCTCAGAGCGACTCATGATTAACCTTATCATGTCCAACAAAATTCAGTTTCTCCGTTCGGACACACCATCAATTGACGTGTATGGTTCAGAGAGTTTATATGTGTTCATCATAATTTACGAGTGGGTAGATTATGGACACAAAATTTGATTTTGTGATGTATATGCTTGAACCTACAGCGTCTCACTAGTGAAATATACTCGTAAAGCACTAGAGCAATTTTTATGAATAATACTGATTATTTATAAGTTGTTTAACGGTTAAACGAAAAATACATGCGAATGGACCTAATGGTTATTTTCTAATTAATGCGTATTTGTATTTAATATTTGATATTATTAAATACACATTAATTAATTGTCAAATTATGATATTTGACATATATCATTAATATATATATTTGAGATATTTAATGTAAATATAATACATATATTAAAGATATTTGTATTTAATTGTTTAATTGTTAAATAATTAAATTCATTAAAAACTAAATATCTTATGCTATGATTATGATTAGTGTAGGACACAGAAATCGGCGACGCTGTTCCATGCTCGCGGTCTGGTTAGGAGTACAGAGTAGCCCACAAGGGAACTAAACCGGAGAAATAAAATAGAGTCGCCACGCAGTGTGAACTGGGAAAATGATTTAAGGCCGCACTAGGAAAATGATTTAATTTAGTTTAGTTTAGGCATGTGATTTAATTTAATTAGGAATGTGATTTATGGGATTTAATTTGAATCTTTTAATTTGGGAAAGTGATTTGGTTCGATTTCAACATGTGTTTAATGTGTGGATTTGTTATTTTGGAAGGCTTTGGGCATGAATTAGGGGGTTTGGGCGTGTGGTTGGTCCTTTTGGTGTGCTTGGTGTGTGGCTTGGTGGTGTATGGGCTTGGTGAGTGGCTTGCGAGGGTTTTGGGCCAAGGATAAGTTATAAAACAGAGGCCTAACGAGCAAACCCGAAGCTAAGAAAATGAATTAAATCCAATAGGGTATTGATTTCTGACTTTTCCCTTCCGACGTCCGTTTCCCGTGACCTCGACAACTTAAAGAGTAGTGCCTCCGTATGAGGCACATCATCTGGAATTATATGCAAAAATGTAGTGCCTACAGTCGCCCCCACTTTGATGGGACTTGTGCAGTGTGTAACAGTGACAGTCCTATCAAAGTTATGCAATGTATTTTTACTTATCTGGCTTGCCAGCTGCCATTTGGCTTACCTGTTGCTTCGAACTGAGTTGATGTGGTGTGAGGTGTTTCGACCCCAAGGTTCATCCCTGCAAGATACTGCGATCTCTAGGAATCACTACCGAACTGCTGATATGGTGGCGAGGTGCTTCGACCCCTGGCCTTTGTTCCCGAACGACCGAGTGTGGGCTTTGTTCCCTGTGCTTTATTCCCGAACTGTGTTGAATGTGATGTCGAGGCGCTTTTGACCTCTGGGCTTTGTTCCCAAACCATCTGTGGTCCATTCCCGAACCGTTACTGTGAGGTGGTCCATTCCTGAACCGTTACTGTATGATGTAGGCCTTGACCTTGGGACGCATCCCAAAAACTACTGTTATGCGGGCCTCGACCTAGGGACGCATCCCAAAACTGATGATGATGTGTGGGCCTCGACCCTGGGACGCATCCCGAAACTGCTGATGATGTGTGGGCCTCGACCTTGGGATGCATCCTGAAACTGCTAATGATGTGTGGGCCTCTGACCGGCGTAAACACACACGTATAACACAAGCGCACGTATCGTTCAAGTAGTATAAAAATATCGATCCCACGAGGACTTAATTCCTACTGTTGTTATTAATTATTGAATCTACTTCTTTACAGATATCTAATTGAGGGAGAATAGAATTGATTGCTTGATTGAATTGGTTGATTGTAGATTTGCTAAATAAATAAATAAATAAAAAGATAAAGAAAATACTAAGGAAAATAAAAGACACAAGATCTAAGGTTGTGAATCATTCTAATATCTATTAAAAGATGAAGTGGTTATCTTAAAGTTGGTAATATATTGATTTATTAACCTGGAACACTAAATTATGTGTAAGCCTCTGTCGATGGTCAGACCCAAATATCTAGTATAATCCAATTGAACCATATGTCTATGTCAACCAAATTATCTGGATTCATTAAGTTTAAGTTCCAATTATGGCTACCCCCGCCCGACAGGTATATTCCTATCCTGTAAGAAAATCTATAAAGGGTTATATATTCTCAAGGAAGATCGTGGGCTATTAAGTCTAAGGCTGAAATCTAAAATCCCTATGTCTAGTTCATTTTAGATTTACCATATCAATCTTATTGGTGATCAGACAACAAGAAACATTAAGCTTAAGACTTAATAAATAAACCTTTAAATTACCCAACTATAAAATAATCCCTTATAAACCGGTGATATTAGATTTCATCACAACCCCAGAAAACTAACACATAACTAAGGATAGTAAAAGCTTAAAAGTAAAAGACATAAAGTAAAAATGCTAAAAAGTAAATTACAATAAAATAAAATGCTAAGGTAAAAGGAATTACTTTTACAACTACTAATTTAGATATCTCCCATAAAATAATATATAAACTTGTGATAAATTACCAACCGACCAGTCTGGCGGTATCCTGATTAAGTCTAGTTTAAACCAGATCAAAATTAAATTACCAACCGACCAATATAGCGGTATTCCTTATTAAGTCAATATTTTAAATAGTGAATATATTATTTTTAAGGGAGATTAATCTAAATAGCAACATTAAAAGAATTACCTTTCACCCTAGCTGGGGAAGTTACAACATCATGGTGAATAGTAAAAATTGTAAAAAGTAAAAAGTAAAAATTAAATTACTATTATTACAAAACGTAATTAAAATTATTTACAAAACTAAAAATTAAAAAGCTAAAAAAAATAAAAATAAAATTTCTAGAGAGAGAAACTCTCTCTTTAGAGAGAATTCAGAGAGAGAGAGAGGTGTGTTGAAATCTGAAATTTCGCGCTGAATTTATAGGCAAAAATTTCACTGTTCGCGCGTCGCGACGCCAAGGACCTCAGCGTCGCGACGCTGGATTTGTCGACGTGGCACGATGACAGCTTGACACGTAGTGATTCGTATAAGAGGATAAGGTCGACACGTGTCATGGCGGCTAAGACTCAATTATTATGCTGACGTCATTGGTGACGTGGCACTGTTCATGACGTCATTGATGACGTCATGATGATGTGGCGTGCGCACGTTAGCGGATCTTCTGTGGTGGTGACACGTGGCAAGGCGCATGTTAGCAAAGTCAAACTTCTCAAATTGTTGACCGTTGACCTGGCGCACGTTAGCAGATTCGGCTCACGTTGGGCGTCGCGGCACGCAATGCTCCAGCGTCGCGACGCGCAGAAGACTAAAATATCCCTGTTGACGCATTTTTGTCTGGTTTTGCCCCAAATTGCCTCCAGTGCTGTCCAAACTTTATTTATCTGCAAGATAACAATAAAACACATCAAAACGTTCACAAAACTCAAGAAACTATACAAAATATTAAGTTAAATGAGTGGGAATAGTGATATAAATACCACTCATCAACCCCCAAACCTAACATTTTGCTAGTCCTCGAGCAAAATACAAAATAAAATAACATAACAAAATTTTGACTAAGCCACTTTCGTAGGGATCACGATTGCATTTAGCATATGCAACAAGCCTTTAAACCCCTAGGTGTCCCTAGTGGACGAGTTGTAGTCTCGTGAGGGTTTACAGCAATGATACCCACAAACATTTTACAAAAGTAAAAAGGTATTAAAACTAATGCACACAAAAGCAAAAAGACAAGCGAAAAGAGAATAAAGAAGTTAGTGACTAATCAGGTGAAAATTCTACTCCAAGTTACTAGTTGTTTTGTTTCTTTCTAAATTACCGAATAAGTAAATTCTCCGATTATTTTTACCATTCTCCATATACACAGCCAACAAAATATTAATCAACTCATTTTTGCCCACAACAGTCATAAGTGCAGTTGATAAGAGAGTAATATTTTTGTCCTAAAGTTCTATCAGATTTCACACCTTTTTGTAGCAATGGAGTAATTTTTCTGATTTTTCTGATTTTTTCTTTGATTTTTCTCTATTTATTATTTATATACAATACCTTCTGTCTATATAGTGAGTTTTGGGTCGGTGGCTCCCAAACCAGTTGGCTTTAGGGCACCAGGTGTTAAGACACCCCTAAGAACTTAATTACTCAGACTTCAGATATATATATATTTTTGCAGTATCTTCGATCCATGTAACGAGCTTTGGGCCAGTGACTCCCAAACCAGTTGGTTTTAGGGCACTAGGTGTTAAAACACCCTGACAGACTTAATAACTCGGATCTCAGATGATTTTTTTATTTTTTTTTATTTTTTTTTTTATTTTTTACTCCATCACTTTTTAGAGATGCTTCCTCCAATTAAACTAGAGCACGGGATATTACAAACTTTTCAATTTTAGCTCACGATTGTATGTTCCATGTAAGTTCATAATATCTGTCAACTGAACATAAGAAGATCCATTTTAGTCGGATTTATGGAGAATTCACAAATTAAATAATTCAAAATGAAATAAACAAAAATTAACTTATTTCGAAATAGATTTGAGATACGTCTCAGGAGCGGAAATTCCTTACTCGGCTATCTCTTACCAATTTCACATTTTTAGTCAAAATAAAAACACAAAAACGCAAAATATTTTTGTAATTTTTTGAAAATTTTTCAATTTTTTTTGTATTTTTCGAAAAAATTTGGACTAAAAATAAAAATAAAAATAAAATACTACTAAAAACAAGATATTAATCAACTAATTCCCTCCCCCAAACCTAAATGAGACATTGTCCCCAATGTCTTAAACAGTAGAAGAAGAGTTTAGACGATAATACCTGGTTAACTGAAATTCTACAGGAAAAATTACCGATTAAGATTCATGTCCAAATTACGATTCTTACCACGATTGTTATTTGACCATTTTTCATTAAAAATTTTGGCAAAATCACCTCTAAAAACTCAAAATTTCCCCAAAATTCACCCTAAAAAATTATCACCAATCAAATCCCAACTTTGATATTTTTCAGAAAAAACCGGCAGAGTCTCCCCTAAATTTTTGATTATCCAACACAACCTAAATCTATCAAATGCCACAAACACCTCAATTCAACCCTTCGCCCCCACAATCTACGAATCAAATTAATCCACAATCCAACACTTAGCAAAATGGAAATTCCCAAATCAAACACACCACAATTCAATCCTAATTACCAAATCAATTTACCAATTACCAAATCAAATTTTATCAAATTATTACCGTTAATCTCAAATTCTGATTTTGGCAGTGGTGGGTTCTCTCGGCTCTGTTGGTTTTGGATTGGGTTTCTGGTCGGCCGACTCGGTGATGGAGAGACACGGCAGTGGCTTGGTGGATTCGGTGAGTGGTGACTGTGATGATTCTCGGTGATGTTGGTGCGGTTGATGGGTCGTAGTTGGCTTAGCAGTGGTGGGTTCGCGGCTAGTGGTGTCTCGGTTGGTGGATCTCTCGGCGATGGTGGCTGGACATGGCTCGGTTTTGGTTTGTTCTTGGCTCGGTGAAGGTTGCGGTTGTGGTCAGTTTGGTCTCTATTTGGGTGGATCTCGGCGATGGCTCTCGGTTTTGTTCGGTCGTAAGTGGTTGATGAAGATCGGGTTTGACTCGGCGAGGAAGGGCTCGATCACGGCAAGGGTGGCTCGCGGTGGTTGCTCATGGCGTGGATCTCGGCTGGTGAAGACTTGGTGTTTGACATGGCGAAGGTTGCGGCTGTGGATCTCGGTCGTGAGGCTCACGGTCACGATGGCACTCGATTTTGGTTCGGTGGCTGGTGGGTTTTGGTTGAAAGAAAATGGTGAGATCTGTGAGGGAAATGGGTTCTGTTCTCGGCGGCTTGATGTTTGAAGAAGATAAAGGACTGAAATGGAGATCTGCGGTGCCTCTGCTTATGTCTCTGATTTCCATGTCAGCGTCGCGACGCTGAATTAAATTTTTTTTTTTTTTTGGCAAAATCATGTCTTGCGACGGATAAATCCATAGGGACGCCTCTCAAGAGGTGACTCCTTACTCGGCCGTCTCTTCTGGATTGACTTTGTATATTCGTGATTTTGTCAAATTTTTATTTTGTGAAAATCCCGCTTGCATTGGCTTTCTTGTTCTGAAAAATTCCGTTTTTATTTTTCCTGCAAAACTAACACACAAAATTAAAAAATTCACACAAAATAAATTACAACAAAATTGCATGGGTTGCCTCCCTGCTAGCGCTAAATTTTTCGTCTTCAGCCAGACGTGAATGAAATTCATCTGTCAAGGAGGTTTGAGTGTCGTTTTGGATGTCCGATTAAAGACAATCCCGTGAGCGTTGCTTTTGAAGGGTCTCTTCCAACGGTAAAGTGGCAAAAAGAATTTTGTCTTATTCAGTGCTCGTGCCACCTTTTTAACTTTTGTTGCTCCAGTAGTACCTGAAAAGAAAGAAATAAAATCAGGAGGTCTCGTATGATGATTGACTTGGAATGGAAATTCCATTCTGTCAAGCTTCTGGTTGATATCTTTGATTTGTACTCCCCAAAACAGTGATGTTTCTCCTGAATGCTCTGATCTTTATTAAGGTCAGACATTTGCTCCTCCATTTGCTCTGCTTATTGTTCCACCTGAGGATGAAAAGATGAGTCAGACATTAGGTCTTCATCCTCTGATTCGGGTGAATTGATTGGCTCAAGTAGATCTTCTTCAAACATTTGTGCAAAGCATTTTCCAAGATCTTCCTTTTGAGGATTCAGAATTCTATCCTCAATTTTTGATGCAGTTGGTACAAATAGATCAACTTCATCCTCGTCAGAGTCAGAATAATAAAAATCAAATCGAGACTTTGCCGGTTCGGGCTCCTGAACTGATACATCTGGTTGTTGATACTGCTCAGCCTCCTCCTCTATTGAAGTGTCATTGTGAAATAATTGGTACTTGAAGGCTTCATCAGTGTCATCTGGAATTGGTTCTTGAGGTATATAGTTCTGGTTTTCTGTGAATTGTCTGATCTGATCTGTCATTCTGTGTATGGATTCTGTGTTACTCTGAATTTGTGCATCAAATCGAGCTACTTGTTCTTTGAACATATGAATCAATTGATCTTCCACTGATGGTTCTGGTTGTTGATGAGGATCGAAGGTAGATGGTGGATAAGATGGAAAATGTGGCTCTGTGAAATGTGATGGTTCTTCGTACCATGAAGGATCTTGATAGTTCTTCCATCCTGGATGGTAGTTATATTCGCAATAATCACTTGGGTAGTTACCATTACATATGTCACATCTCCATATTGAGTTCTGTTGAGCAAATGTAGTATTACTTGGTTCTGGCATCCAGTGATAGTCATTGGGCTGTACGGGTGCATCTTCTTGTAAAGCACGTAATCTTTCAATCTCCCAGTAATGTTCCATTTTTAAGTCACCTGAAATCAAAAGAAAGAAATAAAAATTACAGATAAAAATAAAGAAAATTAGATACAAGTAAATTAGATAGCTTCAAAATTAACAACTCAAGAATATAAGTCCCCGGCAACGGCGCCAAAAACTTGACCGGCGTAAACACACACGTATAACGCAAGCGCACGTATCGTTCAAGTAGTATAAAAATATCGATCCCACGAGGACTTAATTCCTACTGTTGTTATTAATTATTGAATCTACTTCTTTACAGATATCTAATTGAGGGAGAATAGAATTGATTGCTTGATTGAATTGGTTGATTGTAGATTTGCTAAATAAATAAATAAATAAAAAGATAAAAGAAAATACTAAGGAAAATAAAAGACACAAAGATCTAAGGTTGTGAATCATTCTAATATCTATTAAAAGATGAAGTGGTTATCTTAAAGTTGGTAATATATTGATTTATTAACCTGGAACACTAAATTATGTGTAAGCCTCTGTCGATGGTCAGACACAAATATCTAGTATAATCCAATTGAACCATATGTCTATGTCAACCAAATTATCTGGATTCATTAAGTTTAAGTTCCAATTATGGCTACCCCCGCCCGACAGGTATATTCCTATCCTGTAAGAAAATCTATTAAAGGGTTATCTATCCTCAAGGAAGATCGTGGGCTATTAAGTCTAAGGCTGAAATCTAAAATCCCTATGTCTAGTTCATTTTAGATTTACCATATCAATCTTATTGGTGATCAGACAACAAGAAGCATTAAGCTTAAGACTTAATAAATAACCTTTAAATTACCCAACTATAAAATAATCCCTTATAAACCGGTGATATTAGATTTCATCACAACCCCAGAAAACTAACACATAACTAAGGATAGTAAAAGCTTAAAAGTAAAAGACATAAAGTAAAAATGCTAAAAAGTAAAATTACAATAAAATAAAATGCTAAGGTAAAAGGAATTACTTTTACAACTACTAATTTAGATATCTCCAATAAAATAATATATAAACTTGTGATAAATTTACCAACCGACCAGTCTGGCGGTATCCTGATTAAGTCAAGTTTAAACCAGATTAAAATTAAATTACCAACCGACCAATATAGCGGTATTCCTTATTAAGTCAATATTTTAAATAGTGAATATATTATTTTTAAGGGAGATTAATCTAAATAGCAATAGTAAAAGAATTACCTTTCACCCTAGCTGGGGAAGTTACAACATCATGGTGAATAGTAAAAACTGTAAAAAGTAAAAAGTAAAAATTAATTACTATTATTACAAAACGTAATTAAAATTATTTACAAAACTAAAAATTAAAAAACTAAAAAAAATAAAAAATAAAATTTCTAGAGAGAGAAACTCTCTCTTTAGAGAGAATTCAAGAGAGAGAGAGGTGTGTTGAAATTTGAAATTTCGCGCTGAATTTATAGGCAAAAATTTCACTGTTCGCGCGTCGCGACGCCAAGGACCTCAGCGTCACGACGCTGGATTTGTCGACGTGGCACGATGACAGCTTGACACGTAGCGATTCGATAAGAGGATAAGGTCGACACGTGTCATGGCGGCTAAGACTCAATTATTATGCTGACGTCATTGGTGACGTGGCACTGTTCATGACGTCATTGATGATGTCATGATGATGTGGCGTGCGCACGTTAGCGGATCTTCTGTGGTGGTGACACGTGGTAAGGCGCATGTTAGCAAAGTCAAACTTCTCAATTGTTGACCGTTGACCTGGCGCACGTTAGCAGATTCGGCTCACGTTGGGCGTCGCGGCGCGCAATGCTCCAGCGTCGCGACGCGCAGAAGACTAAAATATCCCTGTTGACGCATTTTTGTCTGGTTTTTGCCCCAATTACCTCCATTGCTGTCCAAACTTTATTTATCTGCAAGATAACAATAAAACACATCAAAACGTTCACAAAACTCAAGAAACTATACAAAATATGAAGTTAAATGAGTGGGAAATAGTGATATAAATACCACTCATCAGCCTCGACCCTGGGACTCATCCCGAAACTGATACTGATGTAGGCCTCGACCCATGCCCATCCTCGAAATGCCATTCCCGGCATACTGAACCTCATCCCTTGTTGAGTTTTTCTAAGGTCCCAAGATCAAATCAAGACATGAAAACTGCGTGAATACATAACGGAGGTAGCAGAATACTCACATTGATCGGTTATGTCGAATTGAAGACGAATCAAGCCCAAAAACGCACTGCCTTTGTAAGCCCACTGCAGCAGCCCATGCTCACTGGCTTGGCAGTTTCGGGTCTCAAAACGAAGCTCCAAACTCCGTCGGATGAGTCCCGCCTCATGGGTGAACCTCCCTACCACCTTCGCAAGACTCGTAGTGTGCTAGCACTTGCGGTTTTTGCACCATGAAAACCCAACCCTTGCTCCCCTAAAGTTCACGCCCAAACTAGTCAAAAAACAGTCCACACTTGGTGTGTTTGGCGTGAGGAGAAGAGAGAGTTTGAGAGAGATTTTTCTTATTATTTTGGTTACCAAAAAATCAATTTATATTTATGCCATAATATTTATTAAATTAATAATAAACTTATGACACAAATCATGCAATGGCTTAGAGTGTCAAACACTCAATTTCCATGCAAAACCATTGAGTGCATTGTACACTATCTCCATGCAATGCATTAGAATTAAATAATGCATAATATGACATGTGTCATATGGGCCCCACACGTTTCCAAATGAAAGTGGGCCCACGTGCACTCACGCGTTCGGGTTTGATATTTCCGAAATACCGAACTTACGTCGCGACGTTAATTAAATCGAATTTAAATAAATAATTGCGCCTAGCGAAATTATTATTTACGTCGCTAACGAATTAATTCTAAATTAACTCGTTTGCCCGAATTAAAATCTAATTTTAATTTCGCGTCGAAATCGATTTTCGATTATTATATCGAATATAATAATTTTAACCGATTAATTCCAAATTAATCGTTATCTCTCTTTAGACGATATTTCATCCTAAATAAAATATCTCCGTAATTAATCCTAGATTAATTTTCTCTCTCTTCTGTATAATCCCAGATTATTCAAGAGTGCGAGTTGTGCGTCATCGGTGGATTATCCGGAAGCGACCCATGAGATCCCCGGATAAGTTGACAGTAAATACGGTCGTCGGAGTATCCGAATCACGTACGTACCAAGTACTACGTTCTACCGATTTACGAGACAAGGTCGACTCCTAGCAAAGCACCAAGTCTACTCAATTCTCCGGACATATCCATTAAGAATATCAAAGATCTGTATCAAGCGTAGTATACAATTGTATTGTGCATATTGGCCCAGTATCGGATAGTCACGTGCTAGGGCTGGGGCTGGATAAGTGTCTGCCCCGTCCGAAACACATATCGGATGTCTGGTAACTAGTCTCTATAATCGGATATTCATGACCTGGTCATAATATCACGATTGGATGCGCATCACTTAAGAGCACTAATACCGTATCCTGCGTGACATCATCTCCAATATGACTGAAGTGATACTTCCATCTTGACATCACACCCAATACTCTACGACTCTCTGATAAACCCAGAAGTGGTGTACTCAGAACCTGTTTAAAGTCCCCTACCACCAAAACCAAAGTTTATCGATTATCGTAAGTATTAGCGATGCAAGTCTCAGGTTAAGACTATACACACCTACCTTGATTTCGGCCTCCCATAGACACATAGTCATAATACCAATGGGATTCCGAGGGGTCTATCCAGAGCGAAGCTGTTTCCCGTACCATCGGTGAAACACGACCTCCTATCGCACTTGCATAAGTATCCAACACTTATATATATGAGAACTATGCCGTTGTGCCCTCACAACGCACACAGTGCAATACTAGCCTATTCCGCATTATCGATGTCCAGTCTCGATAATACTACGCTAGGGATATTTAATGATTAATCCTTCGTGGACTGATACTGTCTCATATCATCTCAATCCAGGAACTAATCATATGGACTCTCTCTTCATTATATATATATCTATGGTGATCTAATCACAAATGATGAGAGTGCAATTTCCTTGTCACATAGTTAATTTGCTACAACAACACAATGATCTGTGCAAATAGTGACGCTATGGGTCATTTTGTCCAACATCCCTGAGGCGTTGCTGATGTGATGGTTCATTCCTGAACTGTGCTGCATGAGAAATGGTAGACTGGTCGCCCCTAGTCTCGATTCATTTAACTGTTCTTTGCTGCTTCCATTAAATCAAGGTAGACTTCATGATGTAATACCAACATACTATACTGCCTCTCACGAGATAATCCCGATAGCTAAACATATTTTCGTCCTCAAAGGATGCTTCGTGTCGAAACTAGATAACCTTCAAAGTATTTGATATATTCAAATCCGACCGTTTAAACGAGTGATGTAAACTATACTCCAAGTGTGTGTGTGCTAAGGTTCTTTCGCAGCTTAATCCTTAAGTAAGCCAACTCGATGATTTTGTCTCGGAAAATTGGATCAGTGGGTCTAACCAACCTAGATGTCTTGATCATACTATGTGATTACTCCATTGTACTCAACATGATATGGTCTTCTTCTTCTTTTCTTTCATCTCTTTCTTTTCTTTCTTTTCATTTTGAACTTCTTTTTTCTTTTTTCTTTTTTTTTTTTCTTTCTCTCTTCTTTCTTTTCTCTTTTTCGACACACCTACCCTTTAAGGTAGCATTTCTCCTCATGGTGGTCCTAATACTCGCCTATGGGTAGCTTCATGCTTATCGGTTATAGGTGGTCTATTTTTTCCTTTTCTTTTTAGAGACTTTTTCTTCGTTTCCAACCATATCACATATCATAACATAAGTAAACCAGGATGGACATCTAGGCAAACGGTCATTCATTGATCCGCCATCTGTTCAACTGGTCATCTCACCGACTACTCAGGCTTCTACTACTAAGATCCCGTAATCAAGTGCTCGTGAGTCTAGCCGAGACCAACCACTCAGAATACCGAATGACATCACACCTCATACTCATAATTTCTAAGGTTTCACCCTACAGCAAACAATGTCATCACCGGACATATGCCTAACCATCAAGGACTTCTCTCTTTTTTTTTTTCACTCAATCAAAATTCTTCCTTTCAACTGCTGATAATGTGGGCTTCGCCCCTTCGGATCCATTCTTGAAACTCATACTGATATGGGCCTCAACCCTGGGAATCCTTCCCGAAACTGATACCGATGTGGGCCTCAACCCTGGGACTCATCCCCAAAACTAATACTGATGCGGGCCTCAACCATGTGATTCATTCTTGAAAACTAATACTGATGCGGGCCTCAACCCTGGGATTCTTTCTCAAAACTGATACTGATTCATTCTTGAAACTGATGTGGGCCTCAACCCCATGATTCATTCCTGAAAATGATGACATTGTACTGTTGCTGCTTCTAATTGGCTGGTCTTTGCCGCTTTCTCTTTTTTCTTTGAAACCTGTGAACATAAAACAAAAACACAAAAAGAATGCAAGTACATTACATGTATGCATGCATGGATGATTTTCCTATTCCATTGGGTTAGGTCTTCCGCCAGCTTTCTCGGTGACCGTTCGGTCTTCTCTTCCTCAGGCAAAATACTGCTTCTATCTATCTACGTTGATCGGGTCGGTGAACTCGTTCCCTTCCAAATCTGACAGTCTCACTTCCCCATTTCCCATTACTTTCTGGACTATGTAAGGTCCTTCCCAGTTGGGTTTGAACTTTCCTTTCGGGTCTGTCGTCGACGGCTTTGACTGCTTAAGCACCAGATCACCCTTTCTGATCTTGGTAGGACGCACCTTCTTGTTGAATGCTCGAGCCAACCTCTTCTGGTATATCTGCATGTGATGTAAGGACTTCATTCTCTTCTTATCCAGCAGTGCTAACTGTTCAAATCTCTGTGAGGCCCATTCTTGCTCAGGTAACTCCGTTTCTGCTAATACCCACATTGACTGTATCTCAACTTCCACGGGCAGTACTGCTTCCATTCCGTAGACCAAAGAGTAAGGCGTGGCTCCTGTTGTTGTTCTCAGATAAGTTTTGTATCCCCACAGGGCATATGGTAGCTTGTCAGCCCAATCTTTATAGTTCTCCGTCATTTTGGCTAACAACCTCTTTATTATCTTATTGGCTGCCTCGACAGCCCCATTTGCTTGCGGTCTGTAAGTTGACGACTTGTGATTTCTTATCCCGTACCTCTGTAGCATTTCCTTCTTTTCTCCTTGGAACTGGACTCCATTGTCTGTTACTACGTGATGCGACATTCCATATCGAAAAATAAGGTTCCGGGCTATGAACTTCACTATCTGCTTTGTTGTAATGTTGCGAAACGACTCGACTTCCACCCATTTTGAAAAGTAGTCTACTGTCACTACTATAAAGCGATGTCCATTCGACGCATATGGTTAAATTTCCCCAATCATGTCAATTCCCCATGCTGAGAAAGGCCACGGCTCTGACAGCCCGTGCAACTCTGTGTGCGGTAGATGATTCAAGTTACCGTGCACCTGACAATCATGACAGTGCCTTACCAGCTTCACGCAGTCAGCTTCCATGGTCGACCAGTAGAAACCTTGTCTTACTATCTTGCGAGAAAAATTTAATCCATTCATGTGCGGACCACATACTCCGACGTATACCTCTTCCATCGCCTTCTGAGCCTCTTCTTTTCTTAAACCTTTCAGCTTAATGCCATTCGCCTGTCTCTTGTACAGTTCTCCCTTCAAACTTATATATTGAGAAGCCAACTTCTGAATGGCTATCCTGTCTTTTCTACTTACTTCTTCTGGGAATTCCCCCCGCTCCAGATATCTCTGAACATCGTGATACCAAGGTTTCCCATCATCGACATCTACTTCTAATATCCTTTCTATCTCGTAGACAAGTCTGCTCGCTGTTGTCAACACTAAAGGTCTCATCACCAACTTCTCCGGATTTTCCCAAGTTGCAGCTAGTGTGGCTGAAGCGTCTGCCATTTAGTTCTCTTCTCGCGGCAAGTGCTGGAACTTACAATCAGGGAGGGCATGTGCCAGACTCCTGAGGTGGAACAAGTAGGGTTTCAACCGTTCTTCCTTCAATTCCCATTCTCCTTGCATCTGTCGGACTACCAACATCGAGTCTCCGTAGACTTCTATATTTTTAGCTCTCAAGGCTAACAGTGCCGTCAGTCCAAAGGCGCATGATTTATACTCGTCCATGTTGTTCGTTACTCCAAATGTCAACCTCTTGGCCATATGCAGGGTTACTCCTTCGGGGGTTACTATCACAATTCCTATTCCGGCTCCTTTACAGTTCACCGCTCCATCGAAGTACATCTTCCATCCTTGGACTGTTACTGCCTGGATCTACTCTTCTGGGAATTCAAACTTGTATTGATCTCCTTCTATCGGTTGTAATGCCAGGAACTCCGCTACGGCTCGACCTTTGATTACTTTAAAAGTGAGGTACTCAATATCAAACTCTGTCAACAACACCAACCATCTGCCTAACTTCCCAACTAGCGAAGGCACTGAATGCAGATACTTCAAAGGATTCTCTTTTGCTACAACTTAGATCTTGTAGGATTGGAAGTAGTGACGCAATTTTCTGGATGCCCACACTACTGCCAAAAAGATCTTCTCTACTTCCTGATAGCGGGCTTCATACGGAAGCATCTTCTTACTGAGGTATTAGACTGTATGGTCCACCCCCGTCTCATCTGCTTGTACCATCATCGCCCCCAGCGTTTCGGGTTCAATGGCCAAATATAGTACCAAGGGTTTGCCCAGTCTTGGAGGTTTCAAGACAAGAGGTTTCACCAAGTAGTCCCTGATCTTGTCGAAAGCTTATTGGCATTGCTCATTCCATTTCACTGGTTGGTCCTTTCTTAGCAATTTGAAGATCGGTTCGCATACTGACATCAACTTGGTGATGAACCGACTGATGTACTGAATCTTCCCAATGAATGCTCTGACTTCCTTCTCCGTCTTCGGTGCTGGCATCTCGGTGATCGCTTTGATCTTCTCAGGGTCTACTTCTATTCCTCATGTTCCCACTGTATGTCTTAGCAGCTTGCCTGACGTCACCCCAAACACACACTTCTTGGGATTTAGTCGCAGGTTGTATCTTTCAACTCTTTGAAGGAACTTCTCTAGTGATTTTATGTGTCCGCTTCTTGTCTCCGACTTCACCATCATTTCATCCACATATACTTCAATCTCCTTGTGCATCAAGTCATGAAACAATGTAGTGGCCATCCGCTGGTAAGTGGCTCCTGCATTCTCCTTGGTAGGTCGGTATCGCATGATGAGCGATACTTCTGTCTACTCTAGGCATGTCCTCGTAGGACCAAGCGAATACTTTGGCATATTTAACTAACATCTCCTCTAATTTTTTCCTCTCTTCGGAAGTAACCTCGCTTGCAATTAGAATCTCCTTGGGGCTTTTAGGCATATCAAGGTTAAACGTGTTCGTTTTAGTTGAGTTGAGGTCAAATATACTTAAGTCATGCAAGTTGAAAGAGAGAGACTCATACAAGTAAGCGAAATAGATGTCTTTATTGCTAACATATGCATGAATACATTCGAATAAATCAGAGAGATAAACATCTTCGTCCTCCACAGATGCTTCATCCCCCACAGACGGATCTTCCTTGGTTTCCTTACTCTCCTCGAGGGCCAGGCTCTCCAGCTTCATCAGTTCTTCCTCCCACTTCTCGTTATCCTTTGCAACTTCCACTGCCAAGGGTTTCTCGCCCATCACATCCTGAAATATTTCAAATCCTGGCACCACGATCCCGTTGACCTCTACCTGTTCAGGCTCTCCTTGATATCCCGAGACTTTCATAAAATATTCCATCAGCTTCAATCCTTTCTTCTTAGCTTTCAGCTCATCCTCATCAGACTTGTATCCCATCCCTCTCCGGGTGGTCTGTCTTTTAAAGTTGGGTAATGCTCCTCCAACACCTGGACCTTTACCCGGCTCAAGGTTCATCTTCTCCATGATCCTAGCCACCTTAGGATCCACCCACTCCTCGAAGGTTGCAGACACTTGGATCTTTGTGAAAGGTTGTATCTCCATGATGGCCACAACATTATCCACTTCAGCTTTAATAGTGATGATCTCTCCCTCGTACGGAAACTTGATGGCCTGGTGCAAGGTGGAGGGCACGCCCCCAAGTTTGTGAAACCACGGCCTCCCCAATAGCAAATCAAAAGTAGCCGGTATGTCCAGCACTGTGAACTCGACCTCATCTTCAATCTGGCCCACTTTAACTACTGTAGCAAAGGTGCCCTCAACTCCCCGTTTACTGTCATCATACGCCTTGATGGTCATGTTGGAGGGACTCAGATCTGTTGCCTTCATACCTAACTTTGACAGAATCTTCAAAGGGCAGACATTGATAGATGAGCCATCATCCACCATTACACAAGATGTCTTCTTACCTCTCACTTCAGCTCTTATGAATAATGGCCTATTATGATTCCTTCCCTCCACTGGGAGTTCCTATTCAGAAAAGGTTATCACCCGTAAAGCTTCTTTTTGCACTGATCCTACAAATATTACGGGTTTGGCATCCTCCGGTACTATTATCTTGCTCAAGGCCTCAACCATGGCAAACTTGTGCTCTTACGATGCACACAGCAACTCCCAAATGCTCAGCTGTGCTCGTGTCTTCTTCAATTGACGCAGCACTACATCTTATTCAGCATTATCCCCATTTTCTACTATTTCTCTACCTTCTGCCAACACTTCATTGCCCTTTTCTGTGGTATCACTGTAGAAACACCCACAGCGTGTCATTCCTTTCACCTCCTCCTCATCACTGCCTGAGAAGTCCTCCCAAAAATTCTTTCCCTGCTCCATTTCATCCTCATTGCTACTATCCCATATCCCCAGGCAAAAGGCTTAGTGGTCAAAGGTTTGGAGGAAAAAGCTTTCCGGTAGGCCCGAGCCAATCATGTAGGTAGGTGGTGGGATGGAGTGATAGTTAGGTAGGGGGTTCCGGTGTGTGTTGGGTTGCCCCTTTTCGGGGTCGGGTATTTTGTGGGTGTCTATGAGGTCCTGGATTTCATGTCTGAGGCGGGCACAAATGTCAGTGTCATGGATTTTTCTGGTGGTAACAGCAATATAAGGTCATATTGAGGTGTGGTGGTGGAGGATTGGGAAGTGGTCTAGCTTCTAATGGTTTTAGGAGTCCTTGCCTCGTCAACTTCTCAAGCACTTTAGACAAAGGCCTACCTAGGTTGGAAAAACGCCAATTTCTGATGGCGGCAACCTCGGTAGAAATTGGCTTGGTTCCCGACGGTCCCCCAACGGTCCTCCTATTCAGGCTATAGAACTTCCCGTTCTCAGCGTCTTCTTCTTCGATATCCATGACAGTCTCTCTCAACTGTCAAAAATCCGTAATCATGGAGGTCATCATCCTCAGCTTGCCGTAGATGGAGGGCTTGGTGCCCTTGATGATCATTTCGATCTGGTCCTTCTCCAAGGGCCGAGTCTGTATTTTCAGAAGCTAGCTTCTCCAGTGGTCCACGTAGTCCTTGAAGCTCTCATCCGGCTTCATCTTGGTATTCTCCAAGTCGCGAAGCGATAAGTCGATCTCCAAATCTGTAACATATTGATTCAAAAAAGCCTATGTCAATGCCCTCCAATCATCCTTGACCTTCCTTTCCAGGCCATGATACCATACCACGGGTGCCCCCTCAAGTGACAACCCGAACATCTTCTAGACCTGACGTTGCGACAAACCCACTGAACTCATCACAGAAACATACTGTCGGAGATGGACCCTTGGATCCCCATTTTCGTTGAATTTGGCTATGTCAGACATCTTGAACTGGGCCGACAACTGTTCCTCAAACGTCATTGCCTCACATTCTCATAGCCTCCCCCATCTTACAGGTGAATGACTCTACCTAATCCCGAAGTTTTTGCAATTCAACTTGAGACCCGGCTATCCTTCCTGCGGCATACTCAGCCATGTCATCATCAAAGACAGAGATATCATCATTCAACCTGTTCGGAGGGTCCTCACGCCTCATATTCTCATAGCCTCCCCCAGCACGGGGTACATCCATATTAGCCATAGCGGCGGTCAAAGCTTGTAGTTGCTCGGTAACCTTAGTGAGACTTGTTTCCAACTGATCCATACGGGATACCTCGTTCTCTGATTCACTCATGTTTGCTGACGGCCTTTTGACGAGTCTGCCTTATTTCCTAACCCACGGGTATCTATAGTGTCTTTTAAAACCGCATGTTAGCATGTATACGTGCGATGCATGGAATATATAAGTCGGCCCATTATCATTTTGAAGCATTCAATTATATTATTGCGCGGTGCAAACTTGTCCTAGTTGAAAAGGCCCAACAAGTTTACACTTTTGCGATAACATGGCTAAACAAATTCAAATGATAAAAGGCCTAAACACAAAATGTCCCATTGCCATTTCAGAAGCTTTTGGCCCAATTGCCATAAAGAACGAACTCGACCCAGTTTAAATGGCCCAACAAGCCCATACCTCATGAAAAAAGTCCAAATGAATCCAAATGACGATGGTCCTAAACGCAAACACAAATGACTAGTTTCTATTGGTCCTACAACTACAGTTCATATGTGGGTTTATAGGGGTATAGACAAAGGCTCCCGCTGACGAAGGATTACCCACAACTAGGACTTCCCACTAAAGGGTTCGAGCGACCAAGTGAGCACACCTTTTTTATACCTTAAGGTATGTGCCAACGAGTTATGATGTGTGACTGACTGTCAAATGGATTTCCTATTGAAGATTCCCCAGAAGGAGGGTGGAGCAAACTCTCTTAAATACCCAAGCCTCTTAGGCTCTTATCGCCTTGGTGACAGGAATAAACAACAAGTCCTCCAAATTAGTCCATCACAGTAAGCTTTGAGTAAATGATTATCTAGGTGCCTCCACACCTTTTCCTTATAAAAAGGTAGTGAATGAAGGAGGACACCAAACCATTACCTAGCTCTAATAGTGCCTTTAATTAAACCCTTTCAACCCACAGTAGACACGGTTAACTGAAACAAAAATCACAATGATTACAAGGCATTATTTCGGGGCCGATTCTCTATCCCCAGTGGAGTCGCCAGACTGTAGGACAAAGAAATCGGCAACGCTGTTCCAGGCTCGCGACCCGGTTGGGAGTACAGAGTAGCCCACGTGTAAACTAAACCGGAGAAATAAAATGGAGTCGCCACCAGTGTCAACTGGGAAAATAATTTAAGGCCGCACTCACCCCTCGCAAGGGAAGACCTCAAACCGTTGGGTTTGGAATGGTCCCTACTTATGCCACTTGTAATGAACAGATTTATGTAATAATATAACCGAGTCTACGCAAGAATAACCTACATCTAAGTTCGCATATGACCTATATCAAAGTTTGCATATAACCTATATCTAAGTTTGCATATAACCTATATCTAAGTTTGCATATAACCTATATTTAAGTTTGCATGCATAAAAGTAAGTCAGAATAACGGCAAGCATACAATCTCATGAATACATTAAATTGATAAACATGGTAATGTAAATAAATAAAATCTAAACATAAACGTAGAAGAGACATAATTAAGTTCCTAATGCAAAAGAAATAACTAAATCATGCTTTGAAAAATCAACTAAATCATGCATAAAAAAAAACACACTAAACAACCTAATCATGCATAAAAGTAAAATATTATTTCTAATAAACAACGAATGAACACAAATTCGGATGAAATGAAATATGAGTGTCTCTCAAGCGGTACGTGGCATTATATCCCGAGTGCAGACCGCACTACCATCCATTCAGATTTGGCTACGGAATTTACGTCCGGGTTTCCATCTGATATATCGCAAGAGATAACACATATTTCATTCATCCAATGGCCGCAACATACATAAATCTATCATACGCAATGCGAAGTAATAATAATAACTAACGGAAAGAAAATGCGGGAATAAATGAAAAGGGTGCCCTCAGGTCTAACCTCTAAGTCATCTCTTAAAAGTGCGTTACACGATGTCGGAAGGGTTGATGCTCCGCAACTTTTCTGATTCACTGGTTCGTTGTTATCTTTGGTTGACTCGCTATTTTAGCCTGCTGTTTGCTCTGTTTTACTGTAGTTTTTCTGGTCGTTGTTTTTACGGTAATGAGGGACTATTTCAGCTTGCTATTTTACGGTTGTTTGGACTATTTTCAGGGTTGTGTTTTGAGGTAATTTGGGTTAGTTTTTTGGACTGTTTCACGGTAATTTTAGGTGCAGTTTGGGGTACAGTTTCAGTGAAATAAAGCTATTTCTGGATAATTTTTACGGTCAAGATAGTGTAGTTTTTGGGCTATTTCGATGGTTAAGAGGAGCTGCAGTAGGGCTATTTTGTGCGTGAGGTAGGGGTTGTTTTGGTGTTGGTTGTGCGGCAATATGGAGGCTAATGGGGGTTTATGTTTCACGGCAATGGGAGGAAAATCCTTTGGCTTTGGAGATGAATGTGTTAGGGGTTCTAAGGTTGGGTTTATGCTTCTTTTTATAGGCAAGGGTTGGGGTTGTCCTTATGTAAATAGGTAAATAATATTGTGGGGGAATATTTAATTTGTGTGTCATAAGGAAAGGATTTGATTTGATTCAATTTAGGAAGGTAACTTGATTTGATTTGATTTGATTTAGTTTAGTTTAGGCATGTGATATAATTTAATTAGGAATGTGATTTATGGGATTTAATTTGAATCTTTTAATTTGGGATAGTGATTTGGTTTGATTTCAACATGTGTTTAATGTGTGGATTTGTTATTTTGGAAGGCTTTGGGCGTGAATTAAGGGGGTTTAGGCGTGTGGTTGGTCCTTTTGGTGGGCTTGGTGTGTGGCTTGGTGTAGTGTATGGGCTTGGTGAGTGGCTGGCAGGGGTTTTGGGCCAAGGATAAGTTTTAAAACAGAAGCCTAACGAGCAAACCCGAAGCTAAGCAAACGAATTAAATCCAATAGGGTATTGATTTCTGACTTTTCCCTTCCGACGTTCGTTTCCCGCGACCTCCACAACTTAAAGAGTAGTGCCTCCGTACGAGGCTCATCATCGGGACTTATATGCAAAAATGCAATGCCTACAATTAGGAATTGACATGAATCTATCGGTTCACTTGTAAAGTTAACTTTATGGTAAAGGTTATCATTTGAAACAAGTTAACTAATAAAGCATTTTTCATTTAATGTTTTGAAACATAAATTGAAAAAATATTATCATATTTCTTTCTTCAAGTTTCGGCTAAGTTGGGTGTTAAACAAAAGGGTTTTGTTTTTCATTTGACACAATTACACAAGTTACCAAATATTTACTAAGTTAAAATTTTAATAGAAAACCTTGAAGGAGAAAGAAAAGCTTAAGGAAAAGGTTATTTTTGTAAGTATTTTCTCATTTTGTTCAACTTGAAATATATTTCCATGTTTCTAAGCTTCAAAATGTGTTACTTAGAATTTTCTCTACTCTTTAATTATGTAAATTAATTGATTGGAAACTTGTTGGAAAAAATGTGATGGGAAATTGTATTTTGTGAGATAATGATGCTAGATCTGGGTTTGTCTTTATATTAAAGGTATGAAATGAGTTGTGTTAAGATGAGTTGTTAGGAGCCGTTTTGGTTATTTGATGAAGGTATGAAGCATGTTAAAGTGAATTGGAAGTGCCAAACAAGGAAGAACAAATAGAGGTTGTAGTAAATGTAATGTACATTCTTTGTGCACACCAAGTTTTCGAAGAAATGAGAACCTTAATGAAAATTAGAAATTAATTATGTTTTATATATGATAAAATGTTTTTAATGTGCTGAAAATTCTAGTGGTAATGGTTGAAATAAATTTGTCAAACATGGCAGTGAATTAGATAACATGGACAATGAGTTTAGTTCACGACACCTTCTGGACAGGTCCTGATTTATTGCTTATAAGTTTAGTTCTGTAGGTCGAAATTAAGATCCATAAAATTATGGATAAATGAGATACATGAGGGAATAACATATCCAAAAATCAGAATTTTTGGAAGTAGGATGAAGCCAAACCAAAATTTTGAAGTCGGGCTATCTACTGCCTCTGTGCCCAGTTTTTCAGTCGCACAGACCCTGAACTTCAGTCCATAATTTATGTTCTAGGAATTAAAACCATGATCCGTAAAATGTTAGTAACATAGCGAGGATGAGTTATCATGAATAATGAATAAATCTTGTTAAGTAGTGATATAATTCACAACCTTAGTACTAACGACTTTTTCTAATTCTAGATTATCACCAGAAGATGCGGTTCCGCCACCATCGCAAGGAGTCACCAGGAAGTTTTGAATTTGTGAGTCGATGCTTTATTTTATGTTTTAAATTTCTTTTCAATTTTTGAGGTTTTAAATTGATGAAGAATATGCATTAAGTTTTTATGCTTCCATCTCAGTGCTTGTTTATTGCTTTTATGTTTTCTGAGCTATCTTTATGTTTCCATTGAGATGATCGATCATTGTTATGTTTCTGCTTCGATGCTCGTTGCATGTTTTTATGTTTTTAGGACTCATCATATATTTCCACTGGGGTGATTTTTAGGGTCTCATCCATCTGAAATGCTATGACCCGCTGGTAGGCACTATATTTTTGCATATAAGTCCCTGTGATAAGTCTCATTTGGAGACACTACCTTTTAAGTCACGGAAGTCGCGGGAAACGGACGTCGGAAGGGGAAATTCAGAATAAGTATGTCATCAGATTCATTTCACAAGTTCATTGTTTTCGTTCGTGCTGTGTTCGTGACCACGTTCGAACGTCAAGCAGATTGCGGGTGTTCGTGTAGCGTTCGAATCGGCGTTCGAATGGTGTCGGTATTTCTGGTTTTGCTGCTAACCTCACACCCAAACCCAATTAGCCCACCAAAGCCCATAAAACACATCCAAATTAATTAAATACATATTTAACACATGACAAAATTAAATAAAATCTAAAAATCATATACCAATTTAAAATAAAATCATGCCTAATTAAAATCAATCAAATATATCCCTTCCTAATAAAATAAATATCATACCTAAACCAAACAAATTAAATATATGAACTTCTTAATTAAGCATAATCTTGTCTCCAATCAATCTTTGGTTTTCCTTGTTTAACATTAAATTAAATCCTCATTTAATGCACAAATCCCTTCCTTGTCAAGCAATGATTCACCCATCCCATTTGCCTATAAAAACAAAGCTATTCCAACCCTTGAATACTACTGACTCTCACGCATATACAACAAAGAAAAAAGCCTCTCCATTCACACCTAATACACTGAAGAAGTAACAACGAATTTTCTCTCCTCATCTCCCCTCCATAATCGAAAATTACAGCCCCATAAACGCCCTAGATTACCAAAAATCACAGCCCCTAAAACATCCACTTTATTACCGAAAATCACTACCTAAAACATTCACTGTTTGACCGAAAAACTGCCCCTGGAAAACCCCTAAACAGCAGCCCGAACACCAAAAATAGTGACCAAAATACAGCAGCCCTTTAACCACAAAAAAAAGTAGCCTAAACACCAAAAATAGTGACCAAAATATAGCAGCAAAACAGCAGTAAAATAGCAGCAAAACGGAGGGAAAACAGTAGCCCGAACAGCGAAACAGTGAAGGGAAATATTGAAGCAGTGAACCGGGGGAGTTACAGAGCATCAACCCTTCCGACGACCGTGTACCGTACTTCCGAGAGACGATTTTAAAAAGGTTAGAACTGAGGGCACTTTCTATTTATTTTCATCCGTCTTTTAATTGTTTTATTTATGTTCTTCGCACGAGAGTCGTTTGTGGATGCATGTTGTGGCTTTGAATAAAATGGAAAATGTGTCGCCTCTTGTGGTATATAGGATGGAAACCCAGACATAAATTCCATAGCCGAATCCGAATAGACGGTAGTGCGGTCTGTACTTGGGATACAACTCCACATACCACTTGAGCAAACGGCGAATATTTTTTTTTATGTTGTTTTGATTCGTTTATTATCCATTATTTAAATTCTCCATGTTATTTGTTTGTGTAATGATGAGATAATGCGCATGGGCTTAGTAAAATGGATTAAAGGTCCTCCGTTTCGAGGGGTTAAAATCCTTTACCATGATGCTTCGCCGCGCCGGATGACGTATATTTGGTTGAATGTAAGATGTGTTCAATCGGGTATACAAAGTCCGATATCGTTGTCTTTATTTTTATATGCATTATTTTATTAGCGCATGGGCTTAGTAAGTTGGATTAAAGGTCCTCTGTTTCGAGGGGTTAAAATCCTTTACCACGATGCTTCACCATACCGGATGACGTATATTCGGTTGAATGTAAGATGTGCTCAATCGGGTATACAAAGTCCGATATCGTTGTCTTTATTTTTATATGCATTATGTTATTAGCGCATGGGCTTAGTAAGTTGGATTAAAGGTCCTCTATGTGGAGGGGTTAAAATCCTTTACCACGACACTTTGCCGCGCCTTTTAGCCCGTTATTATTTATTAGGTGTCATCTATTCATCCGTTCACGTATGCGTCACGTTGTTTACTGCTTTTTTGAGGTCACTGCTGTAACCCCATTCGAATGCTTTTCAGAATGCCGCACGAACCCATGTTTTATGTCTCAGTTCGTTCGAACGAGTTTACGAACGCTATATGAACGTGAACCTTCTGTTTACCATTCGAACGCGTTTACTAACGCTACTTGAACGCGCACATATTTCCTTTGTTTTATCATGCATCAGGTCTGGTCCCGTTCGAACGCGTTCTCAAATGCTATACGAACGTGAACCCTCTATTTACCATTCAAATGCGTTTACGAATGCTACTCGAACGTGAATGCATTTTGTTTCATCAGGTCATGTCCTGTTCTAACGCGTTCTCAAACGCTATACGAACGCAAACCTTCTATTTACCTTTCGAACGTATTTTCAAACACTACACGAACGCGCATACACTGAACTGAGTCATTTTCATCACATGTCAATCATAATTGTTTCTTAGGTGATTTCTCTTGTATCATGTAATCAGTCATACTATTGTATCCCTGTATTTATCTATTGATGTGTTCATGAGATGGTATTCAAGCATGATTAGGCCGTTAGTATGTTACTTGGTTCTTAAGCATGATTTAGCCTATTTGTTGTTCATTTTCAAGCATGATTAGTCATTTCTTTTGCATTTGGAATTTGCATTATGTTTAGGTTGCTCTTTTTTTTCCGCATTATATGATCGAAGTAATGTTCATGAGATTGCCGTGTGCTATTGCATGTTCGCCGTTATTCCAATTTGCTTTCATGCTTGATTGTACAATTATTATCTACTGGCATGCCTATGATCGAATTTAATGTGCTTATGACATTGTATGCTAGCCGTATTTATCTCCATGCATGTAAATTTGGACATAGATTATATGCAAATTCGGACATAGGTTATATGCAAACTTAGCTATGAGCCTTGTACTTATGCATGCGAACTTAGGAGTAAATTATCCTTCGAAATAATTGTTGCTTAGGCTTGGTTAAATTATTGCACAAATCATTTCATTACAAGTGGCATAAGTAGAGGACCATTCTGAACCCAACTGTTTGAGGTCTTCCCTTACGAGAGGCGAGTGCGGCCTTAAATCTTTGTCCCGGTTCACATCGGGTGGCGACTCCATGTTATTTCTCCAGTTTAGTTCCCCCGTGGACTATTCCGTACTCCCAACTAGGCCGCGAGCCTAGAACAGCATCGTCCACTTATGTGTCCTACAGTCTGGCGACTCCACGGGGATAGAGAATTGGCCCCGAAAAATAATGCCTTGTAAGTTTAGATTTGTGTTTTAATTAACCGTGTCTACAGTGGGTAAAATGGGGTTTGATCAAAGACATTTTAAGGCTGGGTAATGGTTTGGTGTCTTCCTTCATTCACTACCTTTCTAGAAGGAAAAGCTGTGAAGGCACCTAGATAATCATTTACACGTAGCCTATTATGATGGACTAATTTGGAGGACTCGTTGTTTATTCCTGTCACCAAGTGATAAGAGCCTAAGAGGCTTGGGTACTTAAGAGAGCCTCGCTCCACCCTCCCTTTGGGGAATCTACAACGGGAAATCCATCTGACAGTCAGTCACACACCATAACTCGTTGGCATGTACTGTAAGGTATAAAAAAGGTGCGCTCACTTGGTCGCTCGAACTCTTGAGTGGGGAGACCTAGTTGTGGGCAATCCTTCACCAGCGAGAGTCTTTGTCTATACTCCCGCAAACCCACACGTAGACCGGGGTTGTATGGCCTATAGCAACTATTTCCTTGTGCTTGTGGACCATCCTCATTTGGATGCAGTTGGACTTCTTGTCAGAAATTAGAACTTGTTGGGCCATTTAAACTGGGACGAGTTCGTATCCTATGACAATTGGGCCAAAAGCTTCTGAAATGTTGATGGGCCACTCTGTAGAAATTATTTATGTATGCTTGTGTTTGGGAACATTGTCGTTTGGATCCATTCAGACCTTTTGTCATGAGGTATGGGCTTGTTGGGCCATTTAAACTGGGACAAGAACGTATCTTATGATGATTAGGCCAAAAGCTTCTAAAACGCCGATGGGCCATTATATGTTTGTGTTTGGGAACATTATCATTTGGATGCGGTTGGACTTCTTGCCATAAGATGTGAACTTGTTGGGCCATTTAAACTGGGACGTGTTCACTCCATTGACAGTTAGCCCAAAAGCTTCTATAATGATGATTGGCCGATTTGTGTGAAAGTCTTAATGAGTTGATATATTCCTTGTATCGCATGCATCTCGTTCATCTCATGCATACATATATCTTGTTAACACTCTCTATGTCTATAAAAGACATCATAGATTCCTGTTGGGTTAGGAAAGATGGAAGACTCAATAAAAGACCGGTAACAGATATGAGTACATCCGATAACGAGGTATCCCAGATAGATCAGTTGGAAAATGGTCTCGCCAAAATTACTAAACAGTTGCAAGCCTTGACTACTGTTGTGGCTGGTATGCCTGTACCCCGTGCTGGGGGGAATTATGAGAATGTGAGGCGCGAAGAGCCTTCGAATGGGTTGGGGGATGATATCCCCGCTTTTGATGATAACATGACAGAGTATGCAATAGGCAGAGTGATTGGGTCTCAGGCGGAATTTCAGAAGCTTCGGGATCAGGTTGAAACATTTACCCGCAAAATGAGGGGTAAACATGAAGATTTGTTAGATTATAAAGGAATGACCTTCGAAGAACAGTTGCCAGCTCAGTTCAAGATGCCGTATATGGCTAAGTTCAACGGGAATGGGGATCCGAGGGTCCGTCTCCGTCAGTATGTTTCAGTTATGAGTTCAGTGGGTTTATCCAAGCGTCAAGTGCATAAAATGTTTGGGATGTCACTTGAGGGAGCACCGGTAGTTTGGTATCACATGTAGGGGTTGGTGCTCAGAGCGCCAATTCCCGGTTGTATTTTGTTAAATACTTCTGTAAAACATTATTATTAGTATAATATATGCAGTTTCTATAATATAATCTAATCTTTTATATGGTAAAGACGTAATGACCTTAGAATGATTAGTCATGGTACAGTTGCAAAAGCGTCGCAACGGACATTGAGTCGTATCATGACGTTGTCATTCTCAGACAGTTCCTGGTCAAGGTTTACACTACTTGGTCAGTATAGTAAACCCGTTGAGACCGGTACATGTCGTATACTGGAATATATGATTCCAATGGTTTCTCAATGAACCATTAGTCTTGGAGACTAGTATAGACGTGTAGGTGTTTATAGCGGATAAACACTGAACGACTCACCGAAGATTCTTAATGGATGGTACACCAGCGTCAATAAGAATCTTCTTGGGTTGAGTAGCACTTGTGATTCTTAGACTTGAGATGCCATTGTGGGCACATGAGACATCTTCTACACTTAGACGGCAGTCACGTCACCGATCTATTTAGATCAGACCTCCGCCTGTTCGTTGGGTGTAGATAGATCCTCAGGGTGTCCTATGTGTATCAAGATAGGATCCGTCAGTTCTGTGTACCAGAGCATAGGTAGTCCATATGATTAGCAATCAGATAAAACCATGGGCCCGTGGTAAGTTTAGAAGCTAGTTCTAAACATTCTTTTTGAGATTGCTAATAGAATAGTCGACTGGATAATCCCGATAGAGATTTGACGTTTACATCTATATCTCTGGGATTTATCCGGATACCTGTGACGGAGGAATTATACATTTGCGATGACCTCGACCTGTATGGTTTAGCGAGATTATCCGTGATCGTCATAATCTACGGGTGGATAGATTATGGACATGAAATTTGATTTCGTGACGGATATACCTGAACCTAGAGAGTCTCAATAATGAAACATACTCGTTGAGCACTAGAGCAACATAAATAAATAATATTGATTATTTATAAAGTCGTTTAATGGTTAAACGCAAGATACATGCTAAAGACACTAGATAGTCATTTACTTAATTATTGTGTATTTACATTTAATACTTGATTAATTTAAATACACATTAATTAATAGTCAAAATGAGTTATTTGACTTATTTCCTAAATGAATATATGTTTTTAATATTTAATGTAAATATTATACATATATTTAATATATTTGTATTTGATTAATAATTAATTATTTAATTGTTAAATGATTAATTAATTAAAATATAAATATCTTATGTTAGGATAATTAAAGTAAATGACATTAGTTGCAATTGTTGACCAAAATAAATATCTAATAAAGGTTATAAAAGATATTTATGCAAGTTGATTTACTAATAATGCAAATGAAATTGAAATTACAATTTTCTTGAATTTGGCCATGAATTTCGGCCAAGGTGTAATTGTACACATATAAATTGTTTTTCATTTTTCATTTCACTTAACCTAATACACTTTATAAAAACAAACTCCATTGAAGAAACCTTGAAAGCTTGAGAGAAGAAAGAAAAGTCAAAGAAAAAGCTTGGAATTTAGTAAGTTTTTCAACTTACTATTAGAGAGGAATATGTTCCTTAGGTTCTAGGCTTCAACATATGTGTTCTTAGATAATTTCTTTCTTTATTTCTTTGTGTTTTTGTTGATGGAAGTTTGATTGAAGTGTTGAGCATGTATGATGAAGAAAGATTGTAACTATTGTAGTTATATGTATTCTTTTAAGGTTTATGAAACCATGTTGCTATTCTAGAGTTGTTGACCCACTCTTAAATGACCTAGATTTGATCTTGAGTTGTTTCATTGTGTTGAGACTTGAATTGGATGAAAGATTGATGATTGAAACATTTGATTTAATGTAATAGCCTAATTTGTCCATTTGTGGAAATTGAAAAATTAGGGTTTATAACTAATTCCAAATTTGGGGGTTTTCATATATGTTGTGTATTTATGTGTGTATATGATGCATGCAAAGTTTCATGTTGATTGGATTTCATTTGGATGTGTTTTGAAGCATGAAATGCAAATGGCACAAATTGTGCACCAAATGGTGCTCTCGGCATTTGGAAAGGAATTTTGGGGATTTTGTGGCTTTTGGTGTTTTGATGTTTTGAACATGCTAAGTTCATCTTAGAAATGATTTAGAATCATTCAAAATTGATTGGATCAATTTCGGACTAAAATGGACAAAATACCATATAAGGGTAATTTGGTAATTTCACTTGAATTTGATTCATTGAAATTTTATTTCATTATTTGATTATTGGGTAATTAAATAAATGTGTTTATTTTTTAATCCAAGAAAAAGTTTTGAAATCTGAAAATCGGATTTTCACCGCTTCCGCTGCGTTACCGGATTCACCCCTATAAATCCCCACAAAATGGTATCAGAGCGAGTCTGATTCTAGGCCACTTAAAATGCTTAGCCTACATTGAATCAATGTTTAATCATGTTTTCTTGATTTATGCATGCTTATTAGGAACTAATTTGATTAGATTTAGGGTGTATGACACTTAGCGGAAAATCCCTAATAATAAGGTTTAATGTAATTTGTATTTGATGCATGTTATATGGTCCGTCTTGTCAATACGGTTTATGAATACTTCTTTGTGACTACATCCGAGACCGTGCCTCTGCTGTGAGGGTGTAGCCGATAAAGATTTATTTATACCGGATGTATATAGATACTAGATAAATTCAAGTAAAAGCGGAATTCTGAACGTGCCCTAGCTGTCAGGATTACGTAAGTAACTTGAGTTTATCATTGACGAGTATTACCTTGGTACGTCTCCTTGTGGGCCTGCCTTCGCAGCGACAACGAGAAACGGCCAGGACCGGAGTTTAGGAGTCACTGTTGAGTGATTGACAAATGAGTTGTCTACCTGATGAATATACGTAGGCGAGACCGTGCCTCTGCTGTGAGCTGAAATATATTCACGGGATCCACTTTTCACTATTATATTTAATTTTATTATTGAATATTTGTATTCTGTTTTGGGATTACAGTATTGCATGATTTAGTGGGAGGGGCATATTAGATTAAAATCCATGATCTAGTTTATGCTTTTGATATTATATGAAACTGCTTTATTCTGCTAACCGTTTTTCGTGATCTATATGATAGATTTGCGATGGCGGGTCAATCCACAAACCAGTTTGCGCGTATGCTAGATGCGAACAAACTAAAAGGCGCTGAGAACTTTACGGACTGGGAATGGATTTGAGGATTGTCCTCGATTCCGAGAAGTTGGGTTATGTGCTTGAGGGTCCTTTGCCCCTTGCAGTGGGTGATGAGGCTTCGGAAGAGGAACGCCAAGTTTTTGAAACTTGGAAGATGATGATTTAAGGGTTAAATCATACATTCTTAGTTCGCTCTCTCCGAAACTCAAGCAACAATACTATGGTATGATTGATTCCTACAGTATGATGACACGATTACGACAATCGTTCGAGAACCAGAACAAGTGATTGTTCACAAAGTCGCCATGGAATGTTCCATGCGCGTCTGGATGAGGGGCAAAGTGTTAGCCCCATGTTCTTCAAATGATCGATTTGATCGATCAATTGAGGCAACATAATCTCATCCTGAATGACATTCTCGGAGGAGTGTCATTCTTGGTTCTCTGCCAGCTTCATTCCGCCAGTTTGTGATGTACTTCAACATGCACGGGACCGTCTGCACCTACCATGAGCTACATAGGATGTTGCTCACGGCACAGAAGGGACCTTAGGAAGGGATTACCACTCGCCCTCCTAGATCTACTTCTCTTTCAGCTTCTTCCCAAGGAATGTCCAAGGGAAAGAACAAGAAAGGGAAGAAGAAAAAGAAGGCAGTTGGTCCTCAACAGCAGGCGAAGATAGCAAAGCCCAAAGGGCTTCTGAAGACAAATGCCACCACTGCGGCAAGGTCGGGCACTGGAAGAGAACTGTCCAGATTACATTGCTCAGATCAGGAGAGACAGAGCATCTACATCAGGTACTTTTATTTTTCCAGTTATTGATTTATCTTTGGCTTGTGAAGCCGTTACATCCAGCTGGATTTTAGATTCTGCTTGTCCCATTCACATTTGCAATTCGTTGCAGGTGCTGAAGGAAAGTAGGAGGCTGAAGCCTGGAGAGATGCAGTTGCGATTCGGGAGTGGAGACTCACTGGATGCAGTTGCAGTGGGAGTATGCGAGATCTCATTGCCGAATGGGACACTTTTGTTACATGACTGTCATTTTGTACCGGGATGTGTCGCTAATATTATATCACTTTTTGTACTTGATACAGAAGGATTTTGTATGAATATTAAGAATAGTTCTTTGTATTTATATGATAGAAATAATATTCAGATCCTTTGTTGTCCAAACCAGCATGGTCATTACACATTGCAAACTTCAAAAGATATATTAAATACTGGAGTTAATAACGTAGTTTACCTGTAATTAATAATACTGAACTTTGGCATATGAGACTTGGTCACATTGGCGTTAAACGCCTTACCCAATTGGTTAGGAATGGTTTGATATCAGATCTTACCATTGAGTCCTATCCAACTTGTGAATCCTGTATTCAGGGTAAGATGACCAAAGCCCCATTTTCTGGTGTTGGACACCGCGCCACAAACTTACTGGAACTCGTACATTCTGATGTATGTGGTCCACTAAGTCAAACTGCTCACAGTGGTTATTCGTACTTCGTTACCTTTACCGATGATTTGTCACGGTACGGTTATGTGTATTTGATGCGACATAAATCGGAAACCTTTGAAAAGTTCAAAGAGTTCCGAAATGAAGTAGAAAAACAAACTGGTAAATATATTAAATGCCTTCGATCAGATCGAGGCGGCGAATATATGAGTGGTGAGTTCATGGATTATATGAAGGAGAATGGGATTCTCGCTCAATATACTCCTCCAGGTACACCACAGCACAACGGTGTATCTGAAAGGAGAAATCGGACTTTATTGGATATGGTCCGATCGATGTTGAGTTTCACAGATTTGCCCTATTACTTATGGGGTTACTGTCTCTTAACAGCCGCACATCTTTTGAATAAGATTCCTTCAAAGGCTGTTCCTACGACACCGTATCAGATATGGTTCGGTAGGAGACCGAATCTTAATTATATTAAGGTTTGGGGTTGTCCTGCCTATGTCAGGGTGACTCAGCAAAGTAAGCTTTCGCCTCGAGGGCAAAAGTTTAGGTTTGTTGGATATCCCTCAAATACGAGGGGATATCTGTTCTATGATACCGAGCATCGAAATGTCTTCGTAGCTCGCTTCGCAAAATTTCTAGAAGTAGAATTTTTGTCAGAAGGTAGTGATCATAGAAGGGTTGAACTTGATGAAGTCCAACCTGAAAACAACGAACCAACGGAGGAACCTGAAGTTCAAGTAGATGAAGGACCTTCAACACACACACTCCGTAGGTCGGAAAGGGTATCTAGACCTCCTGAACGCTTGTATTTGATACAAGAAAAGAGTCTGGATGTTCTCTTAGTTGAAGAGACCGATCCTTTCACCTATAGAGAATCGATGTTGGACATCGACTCCGTGAAATGGCAAAGTGCCATGAAATCCGAGATAGATTCAATGCATGAAAATCAAGTTTGGGACTTGATTCCGCTTCCCGAAGGAATTGTTCCTATCGGTTGTAAATGGGTTTACAAAAGGAAGCGCGGGCCTGACGGTAAGGTTGAAACTTACAAGGCCCGACTGGTAGCAAAAGGTTACACGCAGCGACCTGGCGTCGACTACGATGAAACTTTTTCGCCGGTGGCAATGCTTAAGTCTATCCGGATTTTGCTTTCTATAGCTGCGTATCATGACTACGAGATTTGGCAAATGGATGTCAAAACGGCTTTTCTAAATGGGTTTCTTGATGAAGAAATCTATATGGAACAGCCGGAAGGTTTTACATCCAGCCAAACCTCGGGTATGGTTTGTAAGCTTAAGAAGTCCATTTATGGACTTAAACAAGCTTCACGAAGTTGGAATCTTCGATTCGACGAGATTATCAGATCGTCTGGTTTTCTTAAGAATTCGGAAGAATCCTGTGTGTATCAGAAGGCCAGTGGGAGCATGGTCGTATTTTTAGTCCTGTATGTTGATGACATCCTAATCATTGGGAATGATTTAGGTATGTTACAAAGCGTAAAGCATATCTCTGTAAGAATTTCTCCATGAAGGACCTGGGAGAAGCTTCCTATGTTTTAGGGATAAAACTCTATCGAGATAGACAAAGGAGGCTGATTGGGTTATCCCAATCAACGTACGTAGATAAGATCTTGGAACGGTATAGCTTTGGTAACTGTAAGACAGCAAACATACCGTTCAGACATGGGATTCATCTTTCCAAGAAGATGTGTCCACAAACAGAAGATGAGAAGGTTAGAATGTCTAACCAACCTTATGCTTCGTGTTTGGGTAGCATAATGTATGCCATGTGTGTACGAGGCCTGATATCAGTTTCGCTGTTAGCGTAACTAGTCGATATCAGTCCAATCCAGGTAATGACCATGGATGGCCATTAAACATATCCTAAAGTATCTTAAAGGTACTAAGGATAAGTTGATAATATATGGAGGAAACGAACTGCAGGTTAACGGGTATACAGACTCCGATTTCCAATCGGATCCCGATGATAGAAAGTCTACATCTGGATTTGTCTTTACCCTTAACGGAGGTGCAGTATGTTGGAAGAGTTCCAAACAGGGATCTACAGCTGATTCCACCACTGAGGCGGAATATATTGCAGCTTCTGAAGCCGCAAAAGAGGCTGTGTGGATAAAGAACTTTATCACAGAATTGGGAGTTGTCCCAAGTATCGAGAATGCGATTCCGTTATACTGTGATAATACTGGAGCCATTGCGCAAGCAAAGGAACCGAGGGCGCATCAGAAGTCGAAGCATGTGGAACGCAAGTACCACATCATTCGAGAGATCGTGTCGCGAGGGGATATTGTCGTGTGCAAGGTACCGAGTGAAGACAACGTAGCAGACCCGCTGACGAAGGCCATACCTCCGAAGTTATTTGATAAACACGTGGAGTCGATGGGTATTAGATACAATCGATATTGGCACTAGAGCAAGTGGGAGATTTTGTAGGGGTTGGTGCTCAGAGCGCCAATTCCCGGTTGTATTTTGTTAAATACTTCTGTAAAACATTATTATTTTAATAATATATGCAGTTTCTATAATATAATCTAATCTTTTATATGGTAAAGACGTAATGACCTTAGAATGATTAGTCATGGTACAGTTGCAAAAGCGTCGCAACGGACATTGAGTCGTATCATGACGTTGTCATTCTCAGACAGTTCCTGGTCAAGGTTTACACTACTTGGTCAGTATAGTAAACCCGTTGAGACCGGTACATGTCGTATACTGGAATATATGATTCCAATGGTTTCTCAATGAACCATTAGTCTTGGAGACTAGTATAGACGTGTAGGTGTTTATAGCGGATAAACACTGAACGACTCACCGAAGATTCTTAATGGATGGTACACCAGCGTCAATAAGAATCTTCTTGGGTTGAGTAGCACTTGTGATTCTTAGACTTGAGATGCCATTGTGGGCACATGAGACATCTTCTACACTTAGACGGCAGTCACGTCACCGATCTATTTAGATCAGACCTCCGCCTGTTCGTTGGGTGTAGATAGATCCTCAGGGTGTCCTATGTGTATCAAGATAGGATCCGTCAGTTCTGTGTACCAGAGCATAGGTAGTCCATATGATTAGCAATCAGATAAAACCATGGGCCCGTGGTAAGTTTAGAAGCTAGTTCTAAACATTCTTTTTGAGATTGCTAATAGAATAGTCGACTGGATAGTCCCGATAGAGATTTGACGTTTACATCTATATCTCTGGGATTTATCCGGATACCTGTGACGGAGGAATTATACATTTGCGATGACCTCGACCTGTATGGTTTAGCGAGATTATCCGTGATCGTCATAATCTACGGGTGGATAGATTATGGACATGAAATTTGATTTCGTGACGGATATACCTGAACCTAGAGAGTCTCAATAATGAAACATACTCGTTGAGCACTAGAGCAACATAAATAAATAATATTGATTATTTATAAAGTCGTTTAATGGTTAAACGCAAGATACATGCTAAAGACACTAGATAGTCATTTACTTAATTATTGTGTATTTACATTTAATACTTGATTAATTTAAATACACATTAATTAATAGTCAAAATGAGTTATTTGACTTATTTCCTAAATGAATATATGTTTTTAATATTTAATGTAAATATTATACATATATTTAATATATTTGTATTTGATTAATTAATTAATTATTTAATTGTTGAATGATTAAATTAATTAAAATATAAATATCTTATGTTAGGATAATTAAAGTAAATGACATTAGTTGCAATTGTTGACCAAAATAAATATCTAATAAAGGTTATAAAAGATATTTATGCAAGTTGATTTACTAATAATGCAAATGAAATTGAAATTACAATTTTCTTGAATTTGGCCATGAATTTCGGCCAAGGTGTAATTGTTACACATATAAATTGTTTTTCATTTTTCATTTCACTTAACCTAATACACTTTATACAAACAAACTCCATTGAAGAAACCTTGAAAGCTGAGAGAAGAAAGACTTGTCAAGAAAAGCTTGGAATTTAGTAAGTTTTTCAAACTTACTATTAGAGAGGAATATGTTCCTTAGGTTCTAGGCTTCAACATATGTTGTTCTTAGATAATTCTTTCTTTATTTCTTTGTGTTTTTGTTGATGGAAGTTTGATTGAAGTGTTGAGCATGTATGGTGAAGAAAGGATGTAACTATTGTAGTTATATGTATTCTTTTAAGGTTTATGAAACCATGTTGCTATTCTAGAGTTGTTGACCCACTCTTAAATGACCTAGATTTGATCTTGAGTTGTTTCATTGTGTTGAGACTTGAATTGGATGAAAGATTGATGATTGAAACATTTGATTTAATGTAATTAGCCTAATTTGTCCAATTTGTGGAAATTGAAATATTAGGGTTTATGACTAACTCCAAATTTGGGGGTTTTCATATATTTTGTGTATTTATGTGTGTATATGATGCATACAAAGTTTCATGTTGATTGGATATCATTTGGATGTGTCTTGAAGCATGAAAGTGCAAAATGCACAAATTGTGCACCAAATGGTGCTCTCGGCATTTGGAAAGAATTTTGGGGATTTTGTGGCTTTTGGTGTTTTGATGTTTTGAACATGCTAAATTCATCTTAGAAATGATTTAGAATCATTCAAAATTGATTGGATCAATTTCGGACTAAAATGGACAAAATACCATATAAGGGTAATTTGGTAATTTCACTTGAATTTGATTCATTTGAATTTTATTTCATTATTTGATTATTGGGTAATTAAATAAATGTGTTTTTTTATTTAATCCAAGAAAAAGTTTTGAAATCTGAAAATCGGATTTTCACCGCTTCCGCTGCGTTACCGGATTAACCCCTATAAGATCCCACACAAATGGTATCAGAGCGAGCTGATTCTAGGCCACTTAAAATGCTTAACCTACATTGAATCAATGTTTAATCATGTTTTCTTGATTTATGCATGCTTATTAGGAACTAATTTGATTAGATTTAGGGTGTATGACACTTAGCGGAAAATCCCTAATAATAAGGTTTAATGTAATTTGTATTTGATGCATGTTATATGGTCCGTCTTGTCAATACGGTTTATGAATACTTCTTTGTGACTACATCCGAGACCGTGCCTCTGCTGTGAGGGTGTAGCCGATAAAGATTTATTTATAAACCGGATGTATATTAGATACTAGATAAATTCAAGTAAAAGCGGAATTCTGAACGTGCCCTAGCTGTCAGGATTACGTAAGTAACTTGAGTTTATCATTGACGAGTATTACCTTGGTACGTCTCCTTGTGGGCCTGCCTCCGCAGCGACAACGAGAAACGGCCAGGACCGTGAGTTTAGGAGTCACTGTTGAGTGATTGACAATTGAGTTGTCTACCTGATGAATATACGTAGGCGAGACCGTGCCTCTGCTGTGAGCTGAAATATATTCACGGGATCCACTTTTCACTATTTATATTTAATTTTATTATTGAATATTTGTATTCTGTGTTGGGATTACAGTAATGCATGATTTAGTGGGAGGGGCATATTAGATTAAAATCCATCATCTAGTTTATGCTTTTGATATTATATGAAACTGCTTTATTTCTGCTAACCGTTTTTCGTGATCTATATGATAGATTTGCGATGGCGGGTCAATCCACAAACCAGTTTGCGCGTATGCTAGATGCGAACAAACTAAAAGGCGCTGAGAATTTAGACGGACTGGGAATGGATTTGAGGATTGTCCTCGACTCCGAGAAGTTGGGATATGTGCTTGAGGGCCCTTTGCCCCTTGCAGTGGGTGATGAGGCTTCGGAAGAGGAACGCCAAGTTTTTGAAACTTGGAAGGATGATGACTTAAGAGTTAAGTCATACATTCTCAGTTCGCTCTCTCCGAAACTCAAACAGCAATACTGTGGTATGATTGATTCCTACAGTATGATGACACGATTACGACAATCGTTCGAGAACCAAGAACAAGTGATTGTTCATAAAGTCGCCATGGAATTGTTCCATGCGCGCCTGGATGAGGGGCAAAGTGTTAGCCCGCATGTTCTTCAAATGATCGATTTGATCGATCAGTTGAGGCAACATAATCTCATCCTGAATGACATTCTCGGGAGGAGTGTCATTCTGGGTTCTCTGCCAGCTTCATTCCGACAGTTTGTGATGTACTTCAACATGCACGGGACCGTCTGCACCTACCATGAGCTGCATAGGATGTTGCTCACGGCAGAAGAGGACCTTAGGAAGGGATTACCAACTCGCCCTCCTAGATCTACTTCTCTTTCAGCTTCTTCCCAAGGAATGTCCAAGGGAAAGAACAAGAAAGGGAAGAAGAAAAAGAGGACAGTTGGTCCTCAACAGCAGCCGAAGATAGCAAAGCCCAAGAGGGCTTCTGAAGACAAATGCCACCACTGCGGCAAGGTCGGGCACTGGAAGAGAAACTGTCCAGATTACATTGCTCAGATCAGGAGAGACAGAGCATCTACATCAGGTACTTTTATTTTTCCAGTTATTGATTTATCTTGGCTTGTGAAGCCGTTACATCCAGCTGGATTTTAGATTCTGCTTGTCCCATTCACATTTGCAATTCGTTGCAGGTGCTGAAGGAAAGTAGGAGGCTGAAGCCTGGAGAGATGCAGTTGCGATTCGGGAGTGGAGACTCACTGGATGCAGTTGCAGTGGGAGTATGCGAGATCTCATTGCCGAATGGGACACTTTTGTTACATGACTGTCATTTTGTACCGGGTGTGTCGCTAATATTATATCACTTTTTGTACTTGATACAGAAGGATTTTGTATGAATATTAAGAATAGTTCTTTGTATTTATATGATAGAAATAATATTCAGATCCTTTGTTGTCCAAACCAGCATGGTCATTACACATTGCAAACTTCAAAAGATATATTAAATACTGGAGTTAATAACGTAGTTTACCTGTAATTAATAATGAACTAACTTGGCATATGAGACTTGGTCACATTGGCGTTAAACGCCTTACCCAATTGGTTAGGAATGGTTTGATATCAGATCTTACCATTGAGTCCTATCCAACTTGTGAATCCTGTATTCAGGGTAAGATGACCAAAGCCCCATTTTCTGGTGTTGGACACCGCGCGCCACAAACTTACTGGAACTCGTACATTCTGATGTATGTGGTCCACTAAGTCAAACTGCTCACAGTGGTTATTCGTACTTCGTTACCTTTACCGATGATTTGTCACGGTACGGTTATGTGTATTTGATGCGACATAAATCGGAAACCTTTGAAAAGTTCAAAGAGTTCCGAAATGAAGTAGAAAAACAAACTGGTAAATATATTAAATGCCTTCGATCAGATCGAGGCGGCGAATATATGAGTGGTGAGTTCATGGATTATATGAAGGAGAATGGGATTCTCGCTCAATATACTCCTCCAGGTACACCACAGCACAACGGTGTATCTGAAAGGAGAAATCAGACTTTATTGGATATGGTCCGATCGATGTTGAGTTTCACAGATTTGCCCTATTACTTATGGGGTTACTGTCTCTTAACAGCCGCACATCTTTTGAATAAGATTCCTTCAAAGGCTGTTCCTACGACACCGTATCAGATATGGTTCGGTAGGAGACCGAATCTTAATTATATTAAGGTTTGGGGTTGTCCTGCCTATGTCAGGGTGACTCAGCAAAGTAAGCTTTCGCCTCGAGGGCAAAAGTTTAGGTTTGTTGGATATCCCTCAAATACGAGGGGATATCTGTTCTATGATACCGAGCATCGAAATGTCTTCGTAGCTCGCTTCGCAAAATTTCTAGAAGTAGAATTTTTGTCAGAAGGTAGTGATCATAGAAGGGTTGAACTTGATGAAGTCCAACCTGAAAACAACGAACCAACGGAGGAACCTGAAGTTCAAGTAGATGAAGGACCTTCAACACACACACTCCGTAGGTCGGAAAGGGTATCTAGACCTCCTGAACGCTTGTATTTGATACAAGAAAAGAGTCTGGATGTTCTCTTAGTTGAAGAGACCGATCCTTTCACCTATAGAGAATCGATGTTGGACATCGACTCCGTGAAATGGCAAAGTGCCATGAAATCCGAGATAGATTCAATGCATGAAAATCAAGTTTGGGACTTGATTCCGCTTCCCGAAGGAATTGTTCCTATCGGTTGTAAATGGGTTTACAAAAGGAAGCGCGGGCCTGACGGTAAGGTTGAAACTTACAAGGCTCGACTGGTAGCAAAAGGTTACACGCAGCGACCTGGCGTCGACTATGATGAAACTTTTTCGCCGGTGGCAATGCTTAAGTCTATCCGGATTTTGCTTTCTATAGCTGCGTATCATGACTACGAGATTTGGCAAATGGATGTCAAAACGGCTTTTCTAAATGGGTTTCTTGATGAAGAAATCTATATGGAACAGCCGGAAGGTTTTACATCCAGCCAAACCTCGGGTATGGTTTGTAAGCTTAAGAAGTCCATTTATGGACTTAAACAAGCTTCACGAAGTTGGAATCTTCGATTCGACGAGATTATCAGATCGTCTGTTTTCTTAAGAATTCAGAAGAATCCTGTGTGTATCAGAAGGCCAGTGGGAGCATGGTCGTATTTTTAGTCCTGTATGTTGATGACATCCTAATCATTGGGAATGATTTAGGTATGTTACAAAGCGTTAAAGCATATCTCTGTAAGAATTTCTCCATGAAGGACCTGGGAGAAGCTTCCTATGTTTTAGGGATAAAACTCTATCGAGATAGACAAAGGAGGCTGATTGGGTTATCCCAATCAACGTACGTAGATAAGATCTTGGAACGGTATAGCTTTGGTAACTGTAAGACAGCAAACATACCGTTCAGACATGGGATTCATCTTTCCAAGAAGATGTGTCCACAAACAGAAGATGAGAAGGTTAGAATGTCTAACCAACCTTATGCGTCGTGTTTGGGTAGCATAATGTATGCCATGTTGTGTACGAGGCCTGATATCAGTTTCGCTGTTAGCGTAACTAGTCGATACCAGTCCAATCCAGGTAATGACCACTGGATGGCCATTAAACATATCCTAAAGTATCTTAAAGGTACTAAGGATAAGTTGATAATATATGGAGGAAACGAACTGCAGGTTAACGGGTATACAGACTCCGATTTCCAATCGGATCCCGATGATAGAAAGTCTACATCTGGATTTGTCTTTACCCTTAACGGAGGTGCAGTATGTTGGAAGAGTTCCAAACAGGGATCTACAGCTGATTCCACCACTGAGGCGGAATATATTGCAGCTTCTGAAGCCGCAAAAGAGGCTGTGTGGATAAAGAACTTATCACAGAATTGGGAGTTGTCCCAAGTATCGAGAATGCGATTCCGTTATACTGTGATAATACTGGAGCCATTGCGCAAGCAAAGGAACCGAGGGCGCATCAGAAGTCGAAGCATGTGGAACGCAAGTACCACATCATTCGAGAGATCGTGTCGCGAGGGGATATTGTCGTGTGCAAGGTACCGAGTGAAGACAACGTAGCAGACCCGCTGACGAAGGCCATACCTCCGAAGTTATTTGATAAACACGTGGAGTCGATGGGTATTAGATACAATCGATATTGGCACTAGAGCAAGTGGGAGATTTTGTAGGGGTTGGTGCTCAGAGCGCCAATTCCCGGTTGTATTTTGTTAAATACTTCTGTAAAACATTATTATTTGTAATAATATATGCAGTTTCTATAATATAATCTAATCTTTTATATGGTAAAGACGTAATGACCTTAGAATGATTAGTCATGGTACAGTTGCAAAAGCGTCGCAACGGACATTGAGTCGTATCATGACGTTGTCATTCTCAGACAGTTCCTGGTCAGGTTTACACTACTTGGTCAGTATAGTAAACCCGTTGAGACCGGTACATGTCGTATACTGGAATATATGATTCCAATGGTTTCTCAATGAACCATTAGTCTGGAGACTAGTATAGACGTGTAGGTGTTTATAGCGGATAAACACTGAACGACTCACCGAAGATTCTTAATGGATGGTACACCAGCGTCAATAAGATCTTCTTGGGTTGAGTAGCACTTGTGATTCTTAGACTTGAGATGCCATTGTGGGCACATGAGACATCTTCTACACTTAGACGGCAGTCACGTCACCGATCTATTTAGATCAGACCTCCGCCTGTTCGTTGGGTGTAGATAGATCCTCAGGTGTCCTATGTGTATCAAGATAGGATCCGTCAGTTCTGTGTACCAGAGCATAGGTAGTCCATATGATTAGCAATCAGATAAAACCATGGGCCCGTGGTAAGTTTAGAAGCTAGTTCTAAACATTCTTTTTGAGATTGCTAATAGAATAGTCGACTGGATAGTCCCGATAGAGATTTGACGTTTACATCTATATCTCTGGGATTTATCCGGATACCTGTGACGGAGGAATTATACATTTGCGATGACCTCGACCTGTATGGTTTAGCGAGATTATCCGTGATCGTCATAATCTACGGGTGGATAGATTATGGACATGAAATTTGATTTCGTGACGGATATACCTGAACCTAGAGAGTCTCAATAATGAAACATACTCGTTGAGCACTAGAGCAACATAAATAAATAATATTGATTATTTATAAAGTCGTTTAATGGTTAAACGCAAGATACATGCTAAAGACACTAGATAGTCATTTACTTAATTATTGTGTATTTACATTTAATACTTGATTAATTTAAATACACATTAATTAATAGTCAAAATGAGTTATTTGACTTATTTCCTAAATGAATATATGTTTTTAATATTTAATGTAAATATTATACATATATTTAATATATTTGTATTTGATTAATTAATTAATTATTTAATTGTTGAATGATTAAATTAATTAAAATATAAATATCTTATGTTAGGATAATTAAAGTAAATGACATTAGTTGCAATTGTTGACCAAAATAAATATCTAATAAAGGTTATAAAAGATATTTATGCAAGTTGATTTACTAATAATGCAAATGAAATTGAAATTACAATTTTCTGAATTTGGCCATGAATTTCGGCCAAGGTGTAATTGTTACACATATAAATTGTTTTTCATTTTTCATTTCACTTACTAATACACTTTATACAAACAAACTCCATTGAAGAAACCTTGAAAGCTTGAGAGAAGAAAGACTTGTCAAAGAAAAAGCTTGGAATTTAGTAAGTTTTTCAAACTTACTATTAGAGAGGAATATGTTCCTTAGGTTCTAGGCTTCAACATATTTGTTTCTTAGATAATTTCTTTCTTTATTTCTTTGGTTTTTTGTTGATGGAAGTTTGATTGAAGTGTTGAGCATGTATGGTGAAGAAAGGATGTAACTATTGTAGTTATATGTATTCTTTTAAGGTTTATGAAACCATGTTGCTATTCTAGAGTTGTTGACCCACTCTTAAATGACCTAGATTTGATCTTGAGTTGTTTCATTGTGTTGAGACTTGAATTGGATGAAAGATTGATGATTGAAACATTTGATTTAATGTAATTAGCCTAATTTGTCCAATTTGTGGAAATTGAAAAATTAGGGTTTATGACTAACTCCAAATTTGGGGGTTTTCATATATTTTGTGTATTTATGTGTGTATATGATGCATACAAAGTTTCATGTTGATTGGATATCATTTGGATGTGTCTGAAGCATGAAAGTGCAAATGCAAAAATTGTGCACCAAATGGTGCTCTCGGCATTTGGAAAGAATTTGGGGATTTTGTGGCTTTTGGTGTTTTGATGTTTTGAACATGCTAAATTCATCTTAGAAATGATTTAGAATCATTCAAAATTGATTGGATCAATTTCGGACTAAAATGGACAAAATACCATATAAGGGTAATTTGGTAATTTCACTTGAATTTGATTCATTTGAAATTTTATTTCATTATTTGATTATTGGGTAATTAAATAAATGTGTTTATTTATTTAATCCAAGAAAAAGTTTTGAAATCTGAAAATCGGATTTTCACCGCCGCTTCCGCTGCGTTACCGGATAACCCCTATAAGATCCCAACATCACAGCCTTGAGAAGAAGATTAGGGAAGATTGGAGGAATTGGCTGATGCTTTTATGAAGTAATATGTTACAGATCTGGAAATTGATTTGTCACTCCGAGATTTGGAGAACTCTAAGCAGAAGCCGGAGGAAAGCTTCAAAGAGTATGTAGACCGCTGGAGAAGCCAGCTCCTAAAGATACAGACTCGGCCCTCAGAGAATAACCAAATTAAGATGATTATCAAGGGTACCAAGCCATCCATCTATGGGAAACTGAGGAGGATGACCTTCATGATCAATGACTTCCGATAGTTGAGGGAAATTGTCATGGATATTGAAGAAGAAGAAGCAGAGTACATGAAGTTTTATGGCCTAAGTAGGAGGCCTATTGGGGGAACATCAGGTACCAAACCTATTTCTGCGGAGATTGCTGCCATCCGGAATTGGAGATTCTCCGACTTAGGGAGACCCTTGTCTAAAGTGCTGAAGAAATTAAAAAGACAAGGACTTCTGAAACCCCTGGAGACCAAACCACTTCCCAACCCTCCACCACTACATCTCAACCTGAGCCAATACTGTCACTTCCACCAACAGAAAGGCCATGACACTGACAATTGTGCCCGCCTCCACCATGAAATCCAGGACCTTATAGACTCCAAAAAGATATCCGACCCTGAAACAAAACGCCCCAACACACACCAAAATCCCCTACCAAATTACCACTTTGTCCCCCCACCAACCTATATGATAAACTCTGGCCTACCCGAAAGCCTTGTCCTCAAAACCTTTGACCACAAAGCCTATTGCCTTGGAATTTGGGATAGTAACAGTGAAGATGAGACAGAATGGGGGCATAATTTCTGGGAAGACTTCTCCAGTAGTGATGAAGAAGAAGTGAGGGGGATGACACGCAGTGGGCGTTTCTATAATGATATGACTGAGAAGGGTAAATGAGTGTTATCAGAGGGTAGAGAAGTGGTTGAGAATACAGAAAATGCCGATGGAGATGTAGTGCTGCAACAGTTGAGGAAAACCTGAGCACAAGTGGGTATCTCGGATTTGTTGTGTGCATCTCATGAGCACAGGCGGGCTATGGTTGAGGCCTTAAGTAAGATAGTGGTGACGGAGGATGCCAACCCCGCAATGTTTGTTGGGTCAGTGCAAAAGGAGGCTTTACAGGCAATCATTTTTTCTGAGGAAGAACTCCCAGCTGAGGGGAGAAATCATAATAGACCTTTTTTTATCAGAGCTGAACTGAGGGGTAAAATGACCTCTTGTGTGATGGTGGATGAAGGCTCATCCATTAATGTGTGCCCGTTGAAGATTTTGGCCAAGCTGGGTATAAAGACAACAAATCTGGATCCCTCTAGTATGACTATCAAGGCTTATGATGACAGTAAGCGAGGAGTTGAGGGTACATTTATAGCAGCGGTCAAGGTTGGACCTATTGGGGACGAAGTTGAGTTCACAGTGCTGGATATGCCAGCCATTTTTGCCTTGTTGTTGGGAAGGCCTTGGTTTCATAAGCTTGGGGGCGTGCCCTCCACTCTGCATCAAATGATTAAGTTCCCGTGTGGGGGAGAAATTGTCACCATCCGAGCTGAGGTAGACAATGTTGTGGCTGCTTTGGAAATACAACCTTTCACGAGGTTCCAAGTGTTGGCAACTTTTGAAGAATGGGTGGATCCTAAGGTAGCTAGGATCATGGGAAAAATGAAGTTCGAGCCGGGTGAGGGTTCAAAACTACCAGACTCTAGAGGACATACTACTCATAGGGGTTTGGGGTACAAATCTGATGAGGAAAAGCCGAAGGTTAAAAAGAAAGGGCTGAAATTGATGGAATGCTTTGTGAAGGCTTCGGGGTATCAAGGTGAGCCCGAATCGGTAGAAGTTAATGGGATTGTGGTGCCTGGATTTGAGATCTTCCAGGATATGTTGGGTGAGAAGCCGCTGACCGAAGAAGCTGTGGAGGAAGAGAATTGGGAAGAAGAATTGATGAAGTTGGAGAGCCTGACTCTCGAAGAGGATAGGAAGTTTGAGAAGAACCTGGTTACGGAGGATGAAGTGTCTCCCGATGATGAAGACATTTATCTTCCTGATTTATTTGAGTGTACTCCCACATTTATTAGTAATAAAGACAATCATTTTGCTTATTTGCCCGAGTCTTTTTCCTCTAACTTTCATGGCTTGAGTATATTTGATATCCGCTCCACCAGAACGAATGCATTTAACTTGGGCACGCCTGAGAATCCTACGAAAATTCTGATTGCAGGCGAAGTTACCACTGAAGAGCGGGAGAAATTAGAAGAAGTATGGGTCAGATATGCCAAAGTGTTTGCTTGGTCCTATGAGGACATGCCTGGGGTAGACAGAAGCATTTCCCAGCACACAATACCAATTTATCCGAATATGAGGCTAGTGAAACAGAAACTTCGACGGATGAGACCTGAGTAGGCCGAGAAGGTCAGAGAAGAGGTTAAGAAACAGATAGATGTGGGGTTTCTGGAAGTGGTAAAGTATCCCGAATGGTTAGCAAATGTTGTGCCAGTGCCGAAGAAAGATGGGAAAGTCAGAATGTGTATGGATTACAGAGATCTCAACAAGGCTTATCCGAAAGATGATTTTCCTCTACCTCATATTGATTTACTAGTTGATAGTGCAGCTTTATCTGCCATATGTTCATTTGCATATGGGTTTTCAGGGTATAATCAGGTTCTTATGACTGAGGAAGACAAGCACAAAACTGCCTTCGTCATAGAGTGGGGTACTTATTGTTACAAGGTAATGCTGTTTGGGCTCGCTACTTATCAGTGGATGGCCACTACATTGTTCCACGATCTGATGCATAAAGAGATTGAAGTGTATGTGGATGACATGATGGTGAAATCAGAGACAAGAATTTGGCATATAGAAGCACTGGAGAAGTTCCTTCAGAGGGTTGACAAATACAACTTGCGGATGAATCCCAAGAAATGTGTGTTTGGGGTAACATCAGGAACATTACTGTGACATACAGTGGGAATGGGAGGAATAGAAGTAGATTCTGAGAAAATCAAGGCAATTATTGAGATACCGACACCGAAGACAGAGAAAGAGGTTAGAGCATTCCTTGGGAAGATCCAGTACATCAGTCGGTTCATTGCCAAGTTAACGTCAGTATGTGAGCCTATCTTCAGACTGTTGAGAAAGGACCAGCCAGTGAAATGGAATGAGCAGTGTCAGTCGGCTTTCGACAAGATCAGAGAATACTTGATAAAGCCTCCTGTTTTGAAACCTCCGAGACCGGGCAGACCCTTGGTACTGTATTTAGCTATAGAATCAGAAGCACTGGGGGCAATGATGGTACAGGCAGATAAGACCGGGGTAGAGCATGCAGTCTACTATCTCAGTAAGAAAATGCTTCTGTTTGAAGCTCGCTATCAAGAAGTTGAGAAGATCTGTTTGGCAGTAGTATGGGCATCCAGAAAATTGCGGCATTACTTCCAATCTTACAAGATTCAGGTAGTGGCAAAGGAGAATCCTTTGAAATATCTGCATTCAGTACCTTCACTAGTGGGAAAATTGGGCAGATGGTTAGTGTTGCTGACAGAGTTTGATATTGAGTACCTCACTTCTAAAGTGATCAAGAGGCGAGCCGTAGCAGAGTTTCTGGCATTGCAACCTATTGAAGGGGATCATCATAAGTTTGAATTTCCAGATGAAGAGATCCAGGCAATAGTAGTTCAGGGATGGAAAATGTACTTTGACGGAGCAGTGAATTACAAGGGAGCCGGAATCGGGATCGTGATAGTGACCCCCGGAGGAGAGACTTTGCCTTTGGCCAAGAGGTTGACGTTCAAAGTAACTAACAACATGGCCGAGTATAAAGCATGTGCTTTTGGTTTGACTGCACTGATAGCCTTGAAGGCTGAGAGCGTGGAGGTCTATGGAGATTCGATGGTGGTGATCCGACAGATGCAGGGAGAATGGGAATTGAAAGAAGAACGGTTGAAACCTTACCTTTTTCACCTCAGAAAGTTAGCACAGGTTATCCCCTATTGTAAGTTTCAGCAATTGCCGCGAGAAGAGAATCAGATGGCGGATGCATTAGCTACACTTGCAGCAACTTGGGAAAATCCAAAGAAGTTGGTAATGAGACCGTTGGTACTGACAACAGGAAATAGACCCGTTTATGAGATAGAAAGAGTCCTGGAAGTGGAGATCGACGATGGTAAACCTTGGTATCACGACATTCAAAGGTATCTGGAACACGGGGAACTCCCGGAGGGAGTAGGCAGAAAAGATAGATTAGCCATTCAGAAATTAGCTTCCCAATATGTGATTTTGAAATGGGAACTGTACAAGAGGCAAGCACACTGTATTCAGTTGAAATGTTTGAGAAAGGAAGAGGCTCAGCAGGTAATGGAAGAAGTACACGTCGGGGTATGTGGTCTGAACATGAACATGTTGAGACTGTCCCGCAAGATAGTGAGACAAGGTTTTTACTAGTCAACCATGGAGACTGACTGCGCGAAGATGGTAAAGCACTGTCATGATTGTCAAGCACACGGTAATTTGAATCATTTACCGCACACAGAGTTGCACGGGTTGTCAGAGCTGTGGCCTTACTCGTCATGGGGAATTGATATGATTGGAGAGATTCGACCGAATGCATCGAATGGGCATCACTTCATAGTAGTGGCAGTAGATTATTTCTCAAATTGGGTGGAAGCCGAGTCATTCCGTAATGTTACAGCGAAGCAGATGGCAAAGTTTATAGCTCGAAATCTCATTTGTCGGTATGGTATGCCGCACCATGTGGTTACAGATAACAGAGTTCAATTCCAGGGGAAACAAAGGCAATGCTACAGAAATACAGGATAGGCCATCATAAGTCATCATCGTACATGCCGCAGGAAAATGGGGCAGTTGAGGCAGCCAACAAGATAACAAAGACAATTTTGGCCAAGATGACAGAGAAATACAGGGATTGGGCCGACAAACTACCGTATTCTTTATGGGGGTACAGAACATCAGTAAGAACAGCGACAGGAGCCACAACTTACTATTTGGTCTACCGGATGGAAGCAGTACTGCCAGTGGAGGTTGAGATACAGTCAATGAGGGTATTAGCAGAAACAGAGTTACCTGAGCAAGAATGGGCCACACAGAGGTTGGAAAGTTAGCACTGCTAGATGAAAAGAGAATGAAGTCCTTGCATCATATGCAGATATATCAAAAGAGGTTGGCTCGGGCATTCAACAAGAAGGCGCGCCTACTAAGATTAAAAATGGTGATTTGGTACTTAAGCAGTCAAGGCCGTCGATGACAGATCCGAGAGGAAAGTTCAGACATAACTGGGAAGGACCTTACATAGTACAGAAAGTAATGGAAACAGGGCAGTGAGACTGTCAGACTTGGAAGGTAACGAGTTCACTGAGCCGATCAACGTGGACAGATTGAAGCAGTATTTTGCCTGAGAAAGAGAAGACTTGGCAAAAGACCTAACCCGGAGGGATAAGAAAACTCATGCATGCATGCATACACGTAACACATTTTGGAATTCGTTTTATGTTTGTTTTGTATTCACAGGCTTTGAAGAAGAAAAGAGAAGGCGGCAAAGACGAGCCGATTAGAAGCATCAACATACCAGCAGTAGTTTTGGGATGCGTCCCAGGGGGCGAGGACCACGTCAACACATAAACCAGTTACAGTTATTGGGATGCGTCTCGGGATCGAGGTCCATTGCATCATCAGTTTTAGGATGCGTCCCAGGGTCGAGGCCCACCTTTTGTCAGTGGTATTGGGATGCGTCCTAGGGTCGAGGCCACCGTTGTCGGTTGCAGCTATTGGGATGCATCCCAGGATCGAGGTCCATTGCATCATCCATTTCGGGATGTGTCCCAAGGTCGAGGCCCACCTTTTGGTCAGCGGTATTGGGATGTATCCTAGGGTCGAGGCCCCCGTTGTCGGTTGCAGCTATTGGGATGCGTCCTATGATCGAGGTCCACTGCATCATCAGGTTCGAGATGCATGCCAAGGTCGATGCCCACCTTTTGTCAGCGGTATTAGGATGCGTCCCAGGATCGAGGCCCCCGTTATTGGTTGCAGCTATTTGGATACGTCCCAGGATTGAGGTCCACTGCATCATCAGTTTCGGGATGCGTCCTAGGGTCGAGGCCCACCTTTTGTCAGCGGTATTGGGATGCGTCCCAGGGTCGAGGCCCCCGTTATCGGTTGCAGCTATTGGGATGCGTCCCAAGATCGAGGTCCACTGCATCATCAGTTTCGGGATGCGTCCCAGGGTCTAGGCCCACCTTTTGTCAGCGGTATTGGGATGCGTCCCAGGGTCGAGGCCCCCATTGTCGGTTGCAACTATTGGGATGGGTCCCAGGATCGAGGTCCACTGCATCATCAACTAAGTTCGAGACAGCAGACAAGTCAGGTGGCAGCTGGCGAGCCAGGTAAGTGAAAATGCATTGCATAACTTTGATAAGATTGTCACTGTTACACATTACAAAAATCCCATCAAAGTGGGGGCGACTGTAGGCACTGCATTTTTGCATATAAGTCCCTGTGATGAGTCTCATTTGGAGACACTACCTTTTAAGTCACGGAAGTCGGGGGAAACGGACATCGGAATGGGAAATTCAGAATAAGTATGTCATCAGATTCATTTCACAAGTTCACTGTTTTCGTTCGTGCTGCGTTCGTGACTACGTTCGAATGTCAAGCAGATTGCGGGCGTTCGTGTAGCGTTCGAATCGGCATTCGAACGGTGTCGGTATTTTTGGTTTTGCTGCTAACCTCACACCCAAGCCCAATTAGCCCACCAAAGCCATAAAAAACATCCAAATTAATTAAATACATATTTAACACATGACAAAATTAAATAAAATCTAAAAATCATATAACAATTTAAAATAAAATCATGCCTAATTAAAATCAATCAAATATATCCCTTCATAATAAAAAAAATATCATGCCTAAACCAAACAAATTAAATATATGAACTTCATAATTAAGCATAATCTTGTCTCCAATCAATCTTTGGTTTTCCTTGTTTAACACTAAATCAAATCCTACTTTAATGCACAAATCCATTCATTGTCAAGCAAGGATTCGCCCATCCCCTTTGCCTATAAAAATAAAGTTATTTCAACCCTTGAATACTACTGACTCTCACGCATATACAACAAAGAAAAAAGCCTATCCATTCACGCCTAATACACTCAAGAAGCAACAAATAATTTTCTCTCCTCCTCTCCCCTCCATAACCGAAAATTACGGCCCCATAAACACCGTAGATTACCGAAAATCACAGCCCCTAAAACATCCACTTTATTATCAAAAATCACTACCTAAAACATTCACTGTTTGACCGAAAAACTGCCCCTGGAACACCCCCCTAAACTACCGAAACTCACCCCTACACAGCTACCATTTAACCACAAAAACAGTAGCCTAAAACACCAAAAACAGTGACCGAAATACAGCAGCAAAACAGCTACAAAACAGCAGTGAAACAGATGGAACACAGCAGCCCGAACAGTGAAACAACGAATGGAAACATTGAACTAGTGAACCGGGGGAGTTGCGGAGCATCAACCCTTCCGACATCTTTATACCGTACTTCCGAGAGACGATTTTAAAAAGGTTAGACCTGAGGGCACTTTCTATTATTTTCATTCGTCTTTTAATTGTTTTATTTATGTTCTTCGCATGAGAGTCGTTTGTGGATGCATGTTGTGGCTTTGACTAAAATGGAAAATGTGTCGCCTCTTGTGGTATATATGATGGAAACCCATACATAAATTCCGTAGCCAAATTCGAATGGACGGTAGTGCGGTCTGTACTTGGGATACAACTCCACGTACCACTTGAGCAAACGGCGCATATTTTTTTTTTGTTGTTTTCATTCGTTTATTATCCGATTATTTAAATTCTGCATGTTATTTGTTTGTGTAAGGATGAGATAAAGCGCATGGGCTTAGTAAGTTGGATTAAAGGTCCTCTGTTTCGAGGGGTTAAAATCCTTTACCACGATGCTTCGCCGCGCCGGATGACGTATATTTGGTTGAATGTAAGATGTGTTCAATCGGGTAAACAAAGTCCGATATCGTTGTCTTTCTTTTTATATGCATTATGTTATTAGCGCATGGGCTTAGTAAGTTGGATTAAAGGTCCTCCGTTTCGAGGGGTTAAAATCCTTTACCATGATGCTTCGCCGCGCCGGATGACGTATATTGGTTGAATGTAAGATGTGTTCAATCGGGTATACAAAGTCTGATATCGTTGTCTTTATTTTTATATGCATTATGTTATTAGCGCATGGGCTTAGTAAGTTGGATTAAAGGTCCTCTGTTTCGAGGGGTTAAAATCCTTTACCACGATGCTTCACCGTACGGATGACGTATATTCGGTTGAATGTAAGATGTGCTCAATCGGGTATACAAAGTCCGATATCGTTGTCTTTATTTTTATATGCATTATGTTATTAGCGCATGGGCTTAGTAAGTTGGATTAAAGGTCCTCTATGTGGAGGGGTTAAAATCCTTTACCACGACACTTTGCCGCGCCTTTTAGCCCGTTATTATTTATTAGGTGTCATCTATTCATCCGTTCACGTATGCGTCACGTTGTTTACTGCTTTTTTGAGGTCACTACTGTAACCCCGTTCGAATGCTTTTCAGAACGCCGCACGAACCCATGTTTTCCATCTCAGTTCGTTCGAACGAGTTTACGAACGCTATATGAACGTGAACCTTCTGTTTACCATTCGAACGCGTTTACTAACTCTACTTGAACGCGCACGTATTTCCTTTGTTTTATCATGCATCAGGTCCGGTCCCGTTCGAACGCGTTCTCAAATGCTATAAGAACGTGAACCCTCTATTTACCATTCAAACGCGTTTACGAATGCTACTCGAACGTGAATGCATTTTCTTTCATCAGGTCATGTTCTGTTCTAACGCGTTCTCAAACGCTATACGAACGCAAACCTTCTATTTACCGTTCGAACGCATTTTCAAACACTACACGAACGCGCATACACTGAACTGAGTCATTTTCATCACATGTCAATCATAATTGTTTCTTAGGTAATTTCTCTTGTATCATGTAATCAATCATACTATTTGTATCCCTGTATTTATCTATCTGATGTGTTCATGAGATGGTATTCAAGCATGATTAGGCCGTTAGTATGTTACTTGGTTCTTAAGCATGATTTAGCCTATTTAGTTGTTCATTTTCAAGCATGATTAGTCATTTCTTTTGCATTTGGAATTTGCATTATGTTTAGGTTGCTCTTTTTTTTCCGCATTATATGATCGAAGTATGTTCATGAGATTGCCGTGTGCTATTGCATGTTCGCCATTATTCCAATTTGCTTTCATGCTTGATTATACAATTCGTTAAAGGTCCTATATGTCGAGGGGTTACAATTCGTTACCATGACACTTTGCCATGCCTTGTAGCCAGTTATTATTTATTAGGTGTCATCTATTCATCCGTTCACTTATGCGTTACGTTGTTTACTGCTTTTTTGAGCTCACTACTGTAACCCCATTCGAACGTGTTTCAGAATTCCGCACTAACGCATGTTTTCTATCTCAGTTCGTCGAACGCTTTTACGAAAACTATACGAGTGTGAACCTTCTGTTTACCGTTCGAATGCGTTTACTAACGCTACTCGAATGTGCACGTATTTCCTTTTTTTATCATGCATCAGGTCCGGTCCCGTTCGAACGTGTTCTCAAAATCTATACGAATGTGAACCCTCTGTTTACCATTCGAACACATTTACGAATGGTACTCGAATGCGAATGCATTTTGTTTCATCAAGTCATGTCCCATTCGAACGCGTTCTCAAATACTATACGAACGCGAACGTTTTGTTTACCATTCGAACACATTTTCAAATGCTACACGAACTCGGATAGACTGAACTGAGTCATTTTCATCACATTTCATCCATAATTGTCTCTTAGGTGATTTCTCTTGTATCATGTAATCAATCATATTATTTGTATCCCTGTATTTATCTATTTGATGTGTTGATGAGATGGTATTCAAGCATGATTAGGCCGTTAGTATGTTACTTTGTTCTTAAGAATGATTTAGCCTATTTAGTTGTTCATTTTCAAGAATGATTAGTCATTTATTTTGCATTTGGAATTTGCATTATGTTTAGGTTGTTCTTTATTTTCTGCATTATATGATCGAAGTATTTTCATGAGATTGTCGTGTGCTATTCCATGTTCGCCGTTATTCCAATTTGCTTTCAGCTTGATTATACAATTATTATCTACTGGCATGCCTATGATCGAATGTAATATGCTTATGACATTGTATGCTAGCCGTATTTATCTCCATGCATGCAAATTTGGACATAGATTATATGCAAATAGGTTGTATGCAAATTCGGACATAGGTTATATGCAAACTTAGATATGAGCCTTGTACTTATGGATGCGAACTTATGAGTAAATTATCCTTGGAAATAATTGTTACTTAGGATTGGTTAAATTATTGCACAAATCATTTCATTACAAGTGGCATAAGTAAGGGACCATTCCGAACCCAATGGTTTGAGGTCTTCCCTTGCGAGGGGCGAGTGCGGCCTTAAATCTTTGTCCCGGTTCACACCGTGTGGCGACTCCATGTTATTTCTCTGTTTTAGTTCCACCGCGGACTATTCTGTACTCCCAACTAGGCCGCGAGCCTCGGGATGACCTTCGAAGAACAATTGGCAGCTCAGTTCAAGATGCCGGATATGGCTAAGTTCAACGGGAATGGGGATCTGAGGGTCCATCTCCGTCAGTATGTTTCAGTTATGAGTGCAGTGGGTTTATCCAAGCGTCAAGTACAGAAAATGTTTGGGATGTCACTTGAGGGAGCGCCGGTTGTTTGGTATCATAGCCTTGAGAAGAAGATTAGGGAAGATTGGAGGGAACTGGCTGAAGCTTTTCTGAAGCAATATGTTACAGATCTGGAAATTGATTTGTCACTCCGAGATTTGGAGAACACTAAGTAGAAACCGGAGGAAAGCTTCAAAGAGTATGTAAACCGCTGGAGAAGCCAGCTCCTAAAGATGCAGACTCGGCCCTCAGAGAATGACCAAATTAAGATGATTATAAAGGGCACCAAGCCCTCCATCTATGGGAAACTGAGGAGGATGACCTCCATGACTTCCGACAGTTGAGGGAAACTGTCATGGATATTGAAGAAGAAGAAGCAGAGAACAGGAAGTTTTATGGCCTAAGTAGGAGGCCTATTGGGGGAACATCAGGTACCAAACTTGTTTCTGCAGAGATTTCTGCCATCCGGAATCGGAGATTCTCCGACTTAGGGAGACCCTTGTCTAAAGTGCTGGAGAAATTAAAAAGACATTGACTTCTGAAACCCCTGGAGACTAAACCACTTCCCAACCCTCCACCACCACATCTCAACCTGAGCCAATACTGTCACTTCCACCAACAGAAAGGCCATGACACTGAAAATTGTGCCCGCCTCTGCCATGAAATCCAGGACCTTATAGACTCCAAAAAGATACCCGACCCTGAAACAAAATGCCCCAACACACACCAAAATCCCCTACCAAATTACCACTCTGTCCCCCCACCGACCTATATGATAAACTCTGGCCTACCCGAAAGCCTTGTCCTCAAAACCTTTGACCACCAAGCCTATTGCCTTGGAATTTGGTATAGTAACAGTGAAGATGAGACAGAATGGGGGCCGAATTTCTGGGAAGACTTCTCCAGTAGTGATGAAGAAGAAGTGCGGGGGATGACACGCAGTGGGCGTTTCTACAATGATTACTGAGAAGGGTAAATCAGTGTTGTCAAGGGGTAGAGAAGTGGCTGAGAATATAGAAAATGCCGAGGGAGATGTAGTGCTGCAGCAGTTGAGGAAAACCCGAGCACAAGTGAGTATCTGGGATTTATTGTGTGTATCTCAGGAGCACAAGCGGGCCATGGTTGAGGCCTTAAGCAAGATATTGGTGACGGAGGATGCCAACCCCGCAATGTTTGTTGGGTCAGTGCAAAAGGAGGCTTTGCAGGCAATCATTTTTTCTGAGGAAGAACTCTGAGTTGAGAGGAGAAATCATAGTAGACCTTTGTTTATCAGAGCTGAAGTAAGGGGTAAAATGACCTCTTGTGTGATGGTGGATGACGGATCATCCATTAATGTGTGCCCGTTGAAGATTTTGGCCAAGCTGGGTATAAAGACAACAGATCTGGATCCCTCTTGTATGACTATCAAGGCTTATGATGACAGTAAGCGAGGAGTTGAGGGTACGTATATTCGGTTGAATGTAAGATGTGTTCAATCGGGTATACAAAGTCCGATAATGTTGTCTTTATTTTTATATGCATTATGTTATTAGCGCATGGGCTTAGTAAGTTGGATTAAAGGTCCTCTATGTCGAGGGGTTAAAATCCCTTACCACGACACTTTGACGCACCTTGTAGCCCGTTATTATTTATTAGGTGTCATCTATTCATCTGTTCACGTATGCGTCACGTTATTTACTGCTTTTTTGAGGTCACTGCTGTAACCCCGTTCGAACGCGTTTCAGAACGCCGCACGTGTTGGACAATTATGACCCATAACGTCACTATTTGTACTGATCATGGTGTTTTTGTACAAATTAACTATGTGACAAATGAGATTGCACACTTATCATTTGTAATTAGATCACCTAGATGTATAAATGATGAGAGGTCCTTGTGATTTGTTCCTGGACTGAGAATGATATGAGACAGTATCAGTCCATGAAGGATAAATCATTAAATATCCCTAGTCAGAGTATTATCGAGATTAGACATCGATAAATATGTAAAATACTAGTATTACACTTGTGCGCGTTGTGAGGGCACAACGGCATAGTTCTTATATATTTGGGTATAGGATACTCATGCAAGTGTAATAGGAGGTTGTGTTTCACCGATGTATGGGAAACAGCTTCGCTCTAGATAGACCCCCTCGGAATTCCATTGGTAGTATGACTATGTGTCTATGGAAGTCCGAAATCAGGGTAGGTGTATTTGGTCTTAACCTGAGACTTGCACCGATAATACTTGCGACGATCAATATACTTTGGTTGCGGTCGTCCAGGGCTTTAACAGGTTCTGTGTACGCCAATGCTGGGTATATTGAGAATCCTAGTGTTGGGTATGATGTCAAGACGAAAGTGTCACTCCAGTCATATGGAGATGATGGTCACGTAGGATACGGTACTAGTACTCTTAAGTACTGCAGTAATCGGGATAAAATGACAAGGTCATGTTTATCCGATAATAGAGACTAGTTACCAGACATCTGAAATGTGCTTCGTACGGGGCAGACACAATTCCAGCCCCAGGCCTAGCACGTGATCATCCGATACTGGACAGAAATACGCAGTACTATGTATACTACGCCTGATATAGATCCTTTATTCTTGTAAGGATATTTCTGGAGAATTGTGTAGGCATGGCGCTTTGTTGAAGCCAACATTGTCATGTAAATCGGTAAAACGTAGTACTTGATACTTACGTGTTCGGATAGTCCGACGACCGAATTTACTGCCAACATATCCGGGGATCTCATAGGTCGCTTCCCAAAGATTCACCGATGACGTATGACTCGCACTCTAAATTAATTTGGGATTAATTAGAAGAGAGAGAAAATTAATCTGGGATTAATTGCGGAGATATTTTATCTGAGATAAAATATCAATTAAAGAGAGATAACGATTAATTTGGAATTAATTGATTAATTAATATATTCGATATATTAAATGAAATTGGATTTCGACGCGGAATTAAAATTAGATTTTAATTCGGGCGAACGAATTAATTTAGAATTAATTCGTTAGCGGCGTGAATAATGACTTCGCTAGGCATAATCATTAAATTACGATGCAACGAAAAATTCGTTAATTTAGAATTAGCGAACCCGAGCCCGGGATTATTTGCGAGCGCATTCGCATTTCGAATTCGAGTGCGGCACGCAAGTCAATTCAAGCGTCAAATCATTAGTCACATCAAACGTCAAATCACATGTCACTTTGAGTGATGTAACAATTGATTGATTGATAAGATTGATTGATTGCATGATGGGAGTGGTTGGCAAACTTTATTGCCTTGACTTTTTGGAAAAGTGGAAATGGTATATATTATTTGTTTTTGGAAAAACAAAATGCTAATACACATTTTGTAAATCAAAACACTCTCTCCTCTCTTTTCTCTCCTCTTATTCACGCCCAAGGGGCTGTTTTTGCTTACTGGTTTTTGCTCAAAACCGAGAGCAATGGGAAGCACAATAGTCGCGATTTTATGGCAAAATCGGGAGTGCTAGCACACTACGAAGTCATGCGAAGGTGATAGGGAAGTACACCCATGAGCCGGGAGTCGTTTGACGAAGCTTGGAGCTTGTTCAAGAACGTCAAAAACTGAAAATAGAGGGCTGCAGATCTGCCACTGCCGAACCAGTCCATTGAGGCAGAAAGTTGATTTTGTTCGTCTTCGCGTCGCTCAACCGATCGATGTGAGTATTCCGCAACTTCGTTGATTTGTATTCGCACATATTTCATGCTTGTTTATGATCTTGGAACCTTAGCTAAAACCAACAATGGCATCTAGAGCAAGGTTGAGCATGAAATTTGACTTAGGATTAAAATTTAGGTAAAATGTTTTCAAGCATGATTTGGTTGAATTGGATGATTGAGTATGTTTAAAACATGTTGAATTGAAGTTTGATTAGATCAATTTCATGAAATTGGATTGGATCAATTTTTTGCCCAAAATTTGGCTTGGCCGAATGTAGTAGAGCCCTAAATATCTTGGTAATTTTTGATTTTTGATCATTGGATGTATTGGAAATCATTTGGGGATATTGATTTAATGTTGAATTGAATTTAATTGGATTGAATTTGATTTGGACAAAATAATTCCCCATTGCCGAGAGCTTTAGCATGTAAAATTGGGTTTGATTTTTGATGAAATGTGTTGGACATGTTTTGTTCTAGATGAGCATGATTAATTGTGTATATTGATGTTTTAGAAATGTTAATTTGGGTGATTAATTATGCTATACACTTTAGTTTAATTAAATGTGAAATTGGATTTTATAATTTAATTAAATTGGGCCTATTTTATAAATTGGGCTTTTAAAGTTGTTATTGGACTTATTGGGCTTGGTTGTTGTACCAAGTTAGGTTTAGGCCAAATGGATTGGATCCAATTGGGCCCAAAACCGCTTCCATAAAGCCCAAATGTCACTAATGAACCTTTAAAGTTTAATTGGGCCTAATGGGCCAAAACTGATTTATGGGCTTATGGGGTAATTCCCGGATTGGATTTTGGTTATTTGGTTTGACCCGAGTTGACCATAAGTCCACGCCTTAAGCAATTAGTTAAAAGCCCATTGGACTTTAATTAAATTGACGTTGGACGTTAATCGGTCTTTGAGACCCGTAAAGATTAAATTTGGAATTTAAATCGTAAAAGGTTTATTGTTAAAGTGTAAGGTTCAATTTGGAATTAAATATGCGAATTAGAATTGAATGCATATTAAATTGGATTTAATGATGTAGTTTAATTTAATTCGAGAATTCGTACTTTGAGTACTTATTCGCAAAATGCGTTTGACTCGAGCAAAATCAAATCGTTGTTTGAACATTGGATGATCACTAATTATCCGATTAATTAATTTGATTAGATTGATTGATAACATGCTTGTGTGAATACATGGTTGCGATGCATGAATAATGTATATCGGATGGATATTAGATGGGTGAGGTAATTTTGGAAATTGTAATAAATTTGATTTATTAATTGGACCTGCGTGTCCAGCCTTATTACCTCTCATTTCTTTGTATTCTCTTCTCACATATTCCCCTCAATGTAAATGAGGTTTCTTTAGAAGTGTAGTGTAACGGGTAGAAGTGATACATGTGCTAGTGGGAGAGAGAAAGAGAGAGATTTGATCTAGGATCAATGTGTAAAGTATCCATCCGCATATCATTATTATTTATTTATACTCGCTTTATTATGTGTTTAGAATGCATGTTTAAGGGTGTATGATGATGAGACCTTAACAAAGATAATAAATTGGTTGCCAATTTGCACTCGAAAAACTCTCGCAAAATATTAAGCGTCTTCCCTTCCATTGAGTGATTCTCACTCAAGATCCGAGACTGGCATTGGCTTGTTGGCCAAAGTCAATGCCTTTTTCCGTCGAAGATGTGTTTGAATCACGAGAGCTTTGTTCCATATTGGTGTCTTGTCCAAGTTGAGGTTTGTTGGCCAAAGTCAAGACCACTTCTTGTCCATCGACATTGATTACGAAGCTTTCCATGGTCAATGGGTCGCACTTAACTGGGATCACTAAGTTTGTTGTGCCAAAGCCAAGGCTTAGTTGATTCAGAGGAAAAATGTTAGGTAATACATTGGATGTATTGGCATATATATGATATATGTTTCGGACTTGGATGTCCCCCTACCGGATCTAGGAATTGGATTGGATCCAATCGATCTTAGAGATCTACCTAGTTAATTATCATACAATTTGTTGGCCAAAGTCAAGATTGTGTGATATTTAACGGGATCCTAGCCCACTAGGAAACACGGTTTCCCGAGTACTCGACAGAGGGTTAGAGGCTCGCCAAAAAATAGTGGGAGGCAAGAATTGAATTTGCAATATTCGTTTAATTACTTGCCATACGCGCTCAAATCAAATATCATTAGTCAAATAAATTAAATGTTAGTTGGACTAATATTTAAATGTTGTTTTTAATAAATAGTTGGACTATATTCAAACTATTCATTTATAGTTGATTTTATAATTGGATTATAGTAATCAATATAATTGATTTTAATCTATTAATTATAGTTGATTAAATAGTTGGACTATTGTAATCATTATAATAAATAGTATATAAATCGTTGATTAAATAGTTGGACTATTAGAATCAAGATAAAATTGAAAGATTGTCATTTAAAACATGATCCTAGGGAAAATGTATTTAAATGGTTTAATTTTCATATTCGGAATAAAATTTCAGGATGGTCCTGGAAAAATAATAAGTTACTTTATTTGATAAAATAACATATTATGCCTAAGCCCGGAGTTAAGCAAATAGTAGAGCATTATTTTTGGAAGATTTATGTGATGATAACTTAAGTGCTTAATCCATTAAGCTTGTCGCAGTAGACTACTTAATTTCTGAATCAGAACTAAGAATTAGATTCTTAAAGCATGATAATGAAATTGAAGGATCTTCATAAATCTATCCTTTGATTTTAGAAGTACTAAATTGCAATACATAACTCTTGGAGAGTTAATGACTATTCTCAAGGAGACAAAGTCAAAATTTGCAATAAGGCAAGTAGCGCTAGTCGCACCTTACTTCGATATTCTAGAAGGCCATGGCTTAGCCAAAGGCTTCTGGAGTGTTGAAATTGGCAAAGGCAAAATCATTATAATCTTCTAGGAATATAAAAGACATATCCCAAAATGTCTACCTAGATGTGGCAAACGGGATCGCGGAAGCGTGACTGCCATTTGGACAAAGCAGACATGAAGGAATTGAAGAATGAGCAAGGCTCTGACTTCAAATATGTTTGTCATATTATGTTCACTACAAGTATTGAAATTGGATTTTAAATACTTAGTGATATAAATATATGTATTGATGTTCAGAATCTGTTTTGAACAGGATACTGACTTCAATAAAGATTTATCTGTGAATTGGAAACGGTACGAAAGGCGATGTTTTAACAGTAGATACCTAACTTTAGGAACTTCCCTCGGGTGTGTACCTAAATTAGGAAAATGTTATAATGTAACTAGTTTGACTAGATACATTATCTCTATATCAGTGTTTGACCCGCTGCGGGTGAACCTTTATATTCTAGAACACTAAAGTGTTTCATTATATAAAGATGATATTGAGATAAACACATTTGATGTGATATAACATCATTTATATTTTGAATATTAATAAATCTCATACATATAACATGACAAACAAATAGCTCAAACTGATTTGATCAGAAGAAACTAATTGTGGCATTGTTGTCTGGGACACAATCTAAAACAAGAATCGTATATCCACACTTTTGAAGAGTGGATACTAGGACAAATTTGATTCTATTCAAATGAAGTCTACGAACCTAGTTTATTGGGCAAAGTGCCTGAAACACTATTTACTTTGTAAAAGTGTAAATGCCACCGATCTGTTAGCCTTAATTCATAGTGAAGCAAGTGGGCCCATGTCTAGCAAGGCTAGAGGTGGATATGAATATTTCGTGACCTTACGGATGTGGCATCGCGTTATGGTTATGTGTTTCTTTTGAAGAACAAAAATCGGAAACTTTTATAGTTTCGACAGGAAATAGACAAACAGATCAGCTAAAGTATAAAATCATCACGGTTAGACCATGATGAAAATACTTAAGTAATAAGTTTCTTATATACTTGAAAGAGTATAGTATTCTTTCAAATGAGGACTCCTCCTGGAACACGTCAGTTTGACGGTGTGTCCGAACTGAGTAACCAATTTTTGTTGGACATGATAAGGTTAATTATGAGACGCTCTGAGCTACCATTTCCTTCAACGGATAAGCATAAACAGTGCATAACTTATTTAGAATAAGGTTCCATAAAAATCTATTTGACAGATTTCATATTAGATATGAACGGGAAGGAAACCGGGTTTCTTATTCCTGGAGATTTGGGTATGCTTGGCATAAGTTTGGATGATACCAAACTAGAACCCAAATTGGATAAGTGTCAATTGTAGGTTATCCTAGGGATACCATAAGTATAGCACTTATACATCTCACCAGAGAACAATGTAATTGTTGCTCGCCATGCGGTTTTCCTAAGAGGAATACCGATATGCAGTGGGAGGATAGTAAAACTCGATGAAAATCAGAGTAATACTATTTCAGGTACCGAATCTTAGTGGAACATAAATGGTTCATCAAGGATGAAACTATTTCAATAATCTTCGAATACACAAGAACCACGTATATCGGAGAGAGTCAGAAAACAACCTGGGGTATGGGTTTCTGATCTCACCTCGTAAAGATGTCAATATTTTGAGGTATACCAACTGACTACGTATGAGGAAGTGATACAAGGTATCGACTCCCTTATTATGGAAAAGTGCCATGAGTCCGAAATGGATTCCATGTATATCAACTTTGTTTGGATACTAGTTGATGTACCATAAGGCATTGTGTCTATTGGTACTTTATAAATCTTCAAGGAAGACATACATGGAAGGCAACATACCAACGTATAAAGCTAGGCTTTTGGCGGAAAGGTATCGTTATCAACATTATGTTGACTACGATTCAACCTTTTACCTATTGCCACGGTAAATCCATTTGGATAATGCTTGCTAAAGCTGCGTGTTTCATTTATGAAATATGACAGCTTTACGGGAAAATCGCTTTCCTGAAAAAGGAAACCTTTTGGAGGATGTTTACAACATCCTGGTGGTTTTTGTCGTATCTAAACTAGCAAACAAGGTTTGCAGGTTATTCGATCCATGATTGGATTGTAGCAAACATAGGTTCTTGGAATTATCGTTTTGATGTAATCATAATAGTTTATGATTTAATTCAAAACGAAATGATTCTTGTGTATATAAGAGGGTTAGTGGGAGCGCACTGACAGTGGCTGTCCTATATAATAATTATAATATATGTCATTTCTTGAAAATGATATTCCCATAAAAAACAATCGGTGAAAGCTTCGCTTTCGAGAAAACTCACCGCGATGTGATGATTGTATAAATCGCATCAGACGATAATCATGCAAATCCGCTGAAGAAAGCATTTCTCAGCAGTTTGAGCCAACCGTACATAGTTCGGGTGTAAGACACTCGAGTGACTGGCTATAGGCCAAGTGGGAGATTGTTGGACAATTATGACCCATAGCGTCACTATTTGTACAGATCATGGCGTTGTTGTACAAATTAACTATGTGACAAAGGAGATTGCACTCTTATCATTTGTGATTAGATCATCTAGATGTATAAATGATGAGAGGTCCTTGTGATTTGTTCCTGGACTGAGAATGATATGAGACAGTATCAGTCCACAAAGGATAAATCATTAAATATCCCTAGTCAGAGTATTATCGAGATTGTACATCGATAAATACGTAAAAGACTAGTATTACACTTGTGCGCGTTGTGAGGGCACAACGACATAGTTCTCATATATTTGGGTATAGGATACTCATACAAGTGTAATAGGAGGTTATGTTTCACCGATGGTATAGGAAACAGCTTCGCTCTAGATAGACCCCCTCGGAATTCCATTCGAAATCAGGGTAGGTGTATTTGGTCTTAACCTGAGACTTGCACCGCTAATACTTACGACAATCAATATACTTTGGTTGCGGTCGTCCAAGGCTTTAACAGGTTCTGTGTACGCCAATGCTGGGTATATTGAGTATCGTAGTGTGTTGGGTTTGATGTCAGACGGAAGTGTCACTCCAGTCATATGGAGATAATGGTCACGTAGGATACGGTACTAGTAATATTAAGTACTGCAATCATCGGGATAAAATGACAAGGTCATGTTTATCCGATAATAGAGACTAGTTACCAGACATCTGAAATGTGCTTCGTACGGGGCAGACACAATTCCAGCCCCAGGCCTAGCACGTGATCATCCGATACTGGACAGAAATACGCAGTACTACGTATACTACGCCTGATATAGATCCTTTATTCCTGTAAGGATATTTCTTTAGAATTGGGTAGGCATGGCGCTTTGCTAGAAACAACCTTGTCTTGTAAATCGGTAAAATGTAGTACTTGGTACTTACGTGTTCGGATAGTCCGACGATCGAATTTACTGCCAACATATCCGGGGATCTCATGGGTCGCTTCCCAAAGATTCACCGATGACGTATGACTCGCACTCTAAATTAATATGGATTAATTAGAAGAGAGAGAAAATTAATCTTGGATTAATTCCAGAGATATTTTATCTGGGATAAAATATCAATTAAAGAGAGATAACGATTAATTTGGAATTAATCGATTAATTAATATATTCGATATATTAAACGAAATTGGATTTTGACGTGGAATTAAAATTAGATTTTAATTCTGGCGAATGAATTAATTTAGAATTAATTCGTTAGCGACGTGAATAGTGACTTCGCTAGGCGTAATCATTTAATTACGACGCAACGGAAAATTCGTTAATTTGGAATTAGCGAACACGAGCCCAGGATTGTTTGCGAGCGTATTCGCATTTCGAATTCGAGTATGGCACGCAAGTCAATTCAAGCGTCAAATCATTAGTCACATCAAACGTCAAATCACATGTCACTTTGAGTGATGTGACAATTGATTGATTGATGAGATTGATTGATTGCATGATGGGAGTGGTTGGCAAACTTTATTGCCTTGACTTTTTGGAAAAGTGGAAATGGTATATATTATTTGTTTTTGGAAAAAAAAATGCTAATACACATTTTGTAAATCAAAACACTCTCTCCTCTCTTTTCTCTCCTCTTATTCACGCCCAAGTGGCTGTTTTTGCTTACTGGTTTTTGCTCAAAACCGAGGGCAATGGGAAGCACAAGAGTCGCGATTTTGTGGCAAAATCGGGAGTGCTAGCACACTACGAAGTCATACGAAGGTGATAGGGAAGTCCACCCATGAGCCGGGAGTCATTTGACGAAGCTTGGAGCTTGTTCAAGGACCTCAAAAATAGAAAATAGAGGGCTGCAGATCTGCCACTGCCGAACCAGTCCATGGAGGCAGAAAGTTGATTTTGTTCATCTTTACGTCGCTCAACCGATCGATGTGAGTATTCCGCAACTTCGTTGATTTGTATTCGCACATATTTCATGCTTGTTTATGATCTTGGGACCTTAGCTAAAACCAACAGCACGAACGCATGTTTTCTGTCTCAGTTCGTTCGAACGCGTTTACGAACGCTATACGAACGCGAACCTTCTGTTTACCGTTTGAACACGTTTACTAACGCTACTCGAACGCGCACGTATTTCTTTTGTTTTATCATGCATCAGGTATGGTCCTGTTCGAACGTATTCTCAAACGCTATACGAACGCGAACCCTTTGTTTATCGTTCGAATGCGTTTATGAACGCTACTCGAACGCGAATGTGTTTTGTTTCATCAGGTCATGTCCCGTTCAAACACGTTCTCAAACGCTATACGAACGCGAACCTTCTGTTTACCGTTCGAACGCGTTTTCAAACGCTACACGAACGCGCATACACTGAACTGAGTCCTTTTCATCACATGTCATACATAATTGTTTCTTAGGTGATTTCTCTTGTATCATGTAAACAATCATACTATTTGTATCCCTGCATTTATCTATTTGATGTGTTCATGAGATGGTATTCAAGCATGATTAGGCCGTTAGTATATTACTTGGTTCTTAAGCATGATTTAGCCTATTTAGTTGTTCATTTTCAAGCATGATTAGTCATTTATTTTGCATTTGGAATTTGCATTATGTTTAGGTTGTTCTTTGTTTTCCGTATTATATGATCGAAGTATGTTCATGAGATTGTCGTGTGCTATTGCATGTTCGCCGTTATTCCAATTTGCTTTCATGCTTGATTGTACAATTATTATCTACTGGCATGCCTATGATCGAATGTAATGTGCTTATGACATTGTATGCTAGCCGTATTTATCTCCATGCATGCAAATTTGGACATAGATTATATGCAAATAAGTTGTATGCAAATTCGGACATAGGTTATATGCAAACTTAGATATGAGCCTTGTACTTATGCATGCGAACTTATGAGTAAATTATCCTTGGAAATAATTGTTGCTTAGGCTTGGTTAAATTATTGGACAAATCATTTCATTACAAGTGGCATAAGTAAGGGACCATTCCGAACCTAACGGTTTGAGGTCTTCCCTTGTGAGGGGCGAGTGCGGCCTTAAATCTTTTTCCCGGTTCACACCGGGTGGCGAATCCATGTTATTTCTCCAGTATAGTTCCCCCGCGGACAATTCCGTACTCCCAACTAGGCCGCGAGCCTAGAACAGCGTCGTCCACTTCTGTTTCCTACACCGCTACCTTATCGATAGGAGATTGTTCGTTCCTCGCTCAGTCTATGCGTGCGACTTGGGTGTTGAGCGCTTGATATATTTTTGAAGATGCATGCATGATAAAAATTAATTTACGGATTTGTTTTGGATTATTTTTATTGTTTTATTATTTTTAATATCCACTCATCAGGTCGTTCAAACGATCTAACCCCCCCACTCCCATATTCTTTATTTTGCAGGTTTACTCGGAGGGCGAGTTCGAGGGGATGGATACTGATGGCAGTTACTTGGGTATTCGGTTCACCAAGTCAAGTTTGAAATAAAGTTCATTTCAGTCAAAGTCAGGAAATATCGCATCTATGTAATATAGTAAATAATATATATGCAATGCATCATAAGTATTCAATGTCAAAGTTATAATGTGTAGTAAATTGGGTACTTAGTACGAGGAGTGTTATGCATGATGAAGAGTTGGGCATGGGTCCCATGCATGAGTTTATATATATAAAATGAGATTAGTATCTATCATAGAGTCAGAGGCTCAGTGGGATAGGGTGGCATATTCCCTGCCGGTAGCATCTCCGTATTGGGGGTGTTACAATTATGGTATCAGAGCATGGTCTATGGAGTTAGTGACTACAGTGGGCAGAGTGTTGGGGTATTGTATATGTAGTATGCCCGGGGTACTAATATGCAAGGCACTACCTCTCCAGTATCCGATCCTCGAGTACATCCTCAAAGTTATATAGACAAGTTAGTAAGAATTCATGAGCTATTAATGTTTCTTTCCTTAAAATGTAATTATATTCTTTGTATAATTCTTCTGTTATCATCCTGGATTATTAGTAGAAGTTCAATTTAGTTATAAAACTAGGAAATACAGTTCTAAAAAAAGTTACCTATGGGAGTGGGAAAAGAGAGCTATAAGAAGTAAGGAAAGATGCATAGATGTTTAAGTAGCCAGAGACAGAGAAAACTAAAGAGACGGAATAAGATAATAAAGTTCTAAGAATACCCACCCAGGAAAGTAGAAAGAGAAAGAAAAAGCTAAAAAGAATGGTAAAAGATGAATTATAGACGCTTAAGTAATCAGAAGCAATTTGGGGGTAAAGATATAGAAATAGATAGATAAGGAATTACCCGAACCTGTAAGCATATAGCAAACCTAAACAAGAATAAAATGTTGAATGCTTCGGAAATCATAAAATTCAAGCCTGAGTAAGATTTCTTCCCTTCTAATAAGATCTCTTCCCTCATCAGAGAATTTCGCTAAATAGACCTAATAGCTTCAAGTACCTCATATAGAAAGCAAGTTCCCCGAGTAACGAAGGGTATTTAGAAAGATAAAAGAAACAGGAAACCATGATGAAACGTGGAAGGTCCAATAGACAAGAGATGCCAATAAGTGTGTAGAGATTTTACATCCCCAAACTCAGGCTCGCAGGCAAATAAATGAGGATTGTAAACAGAAATGACTAATTGCCTTAATCTAAGAAACTGATAGATAAGGTCATGATCTACCTAGATCCTCATCTCTCAGCAATACCAGTCAAAGAAGCGGTCCTGACGAATTCTATCTCATACCTACCTTACATGAGTAATAGACTCTACCATGACACAATGTATCATAATAAAAATGTCGACACCTATTGAGATATAAATTCCTGTCGCACTCTATATCAGCTTAGATAAAGATAACCAGAAGGAAATTCGATGAAAATTTAATCTAAGTAAGAAACAGAAAACACTAAATAATAGACCAGAGAAGAACTAAGGAGGGTTTAAGGGATAGAAAATAAAGAACCCGACCCAAGTCAAAATAGATGATAAAAGTTGTGGAACTCTAAGACATGATGTAGATGAGTCAAGTCCCAACTGAGTGAATGATAATTCTTCTTCTAGTAATCCCTACTCTAGTAAGTATATAGAAACCCAACCGGTCGAGGGAAGCTTGTGTCCCTATCTCAACTTAGAGCTCAATAAGGATTTGAACAAGTAAGGGGGAGCGTTGGACAGGATGAACAAATCACGAGATAGTAAGATAATTGAACAGTGGACAGATAGCCTCCAAGAAGTAAAGGTTCAAAAGGGTAAGGAATCAAAGTAAGCAATGCAGAAGTAAGATACCCGACTTATATAGAGTTTTCCATAACTTGAATACCCGACTTATATAGGATTAGTGAAAATGTAACACCCAAGCCAAAGAATCGGTAGTGATGCCATAACTTATGTTAAAATATGGAGCTTCCAAAGGAGTGAGGACTTAAGAGATTCAAGAAACCTAGATAACGAGGAAAGTCATGTAATAGAGCAAAACTTAGAAAGCAAGGATAATAGTGGGAGTACGGTAGGAGCTTAAAAGAGAGCATGAACCTTATGGAAGTTCTCAGTAAAAGGTAGTATGACCAATAGCCGGAGATAGATTACGAGTAAAGTTGAAGGAGGTAATTCAGATAGTTTTTAGCAGAAATACCTAAGTCTGGAAGCCCACACCAGATACGTAAATGAGAGAGTCCCAAGCTTATTGATAAGCAGCACAGGTAACTGGTGAGAACACTGCAATCAGAAGACTCCAGGATAATCCCCACCCTCCCAACCCGCATTAGGCAACAGCAGCAAAGATGGACCTCGATGTTCGCCTCAGATACTCCTAGAAACAAGTGAATGCGTAGTAGAAGGAGACCAAAACATAAAAAAAAATGGATATAGTACAAAAGCAGAATAGAAAAGGAAAACAGTTCTAAGCAAGAGATTTAAAAGAGAAAATGTCTAGATGGAGCGATAAAGAGATAAAGTATTAGTTAGCAGTGACGAGAATATAAAGAACAATGTTAGACATGGCTAAGGATATGTAAGAGATGATATCCTTCGGATAAAGAAACAAAGACATAGAGTACATAAGTTTTAGGAATAGAACAGAGTAGAAGAGAAGATGAAAAGGTCAATAAGTAAAAGATTTGGAAGTGGAACTGTCGAGGTACGATAACATGAGAGAGAATATTAAGTGAGCTATGACAGAAGTGCGTAACAGCAAGAATACTTGGTATTGGAATGAAACCAAAAGTTCTACTGTGTTTTAGCTCACGTAATCCATATGAAGTACCCAGCCATAGTTCAAGTTGACCGAACCACCATGGGTTTGGGATGGCCGTAGCCACGGGTATGGGTGGTTTGGTAGATGTGTAGTGTAGTATGGAATCGAGAAGATAAGTTTACTACAATACTGCATTCAGTGCAGTGAGTTATCAAGGTATTTTATACTTAAGTCGTCATCGGATAAAGATGAGATTTATAAGTTCTGTATATTTACAAATGTTCGATTAATGCCACTTGGCAGAGTAAGATTATGGGAACAACAAAAAGTGGAGATCCTATAATGCAACTAGGTATGGAAAATAAGTTGGGCTAGAACGCCGTAATCGAAATTATAGTAGCAACGATAGTAAAAGTATAGATAAAGTATGAACTGTAGCTAAAACCAAATCGCCAGCGACGACGTCGAAACAGAGAACACAATTCAAGCAAAAATATACATACGGTTAACCTCAGCTTAAGAACCTTTCTTCCAAGTTATTAGCCAATTGAGAATGATCTCAAAGAAGTTACCCAGAATTGACCTCCATAATACATGAAGAATCTAACCTTGCACTATGAAGTGCTAAGCCCCACAGATAATCAGAGAAGTGAGAACTTGGAAGAACAAAGCCCATAAGTAGTTGAAGCTTAGTAAGAAAATCGAGAGTTAAATAGTTATATTATGAAGATAAATGCTAGTTTGTGGTGTAAGCAGTGCTAAAGTTATATACTGGAGATTATTCTTTTATACACTTGCGCTAGAATTGAATCGGTATAGGCAAAAGACTTAACCATGGAGAACGCTAGTATTTCTAGAGAAGTTCGAAAGTACCCGTTAGGAAGAACCCGATGGAGACAAGTAATGTTGAACATAATTAGAAGTCTAAAAATGAGATTTCGGTAAGGCATAACAATTGTTGTAATTTGACAGCAATATTAAGTATTCAGCAGGAATTTTACACAACAAGGACGAGGAATTATCACTCAATCAAATTCAAGTGGTATTATGTATGAAACAATATTAAGAATAGAAGAAGAGCAATGCATACTTATTAGCTAAAGAATGAGCAGGTAGTTTGACGAAGGTTTTGGTTACTAATTCATAGTGGAACTCAGGTATTATGAAATAGTTTACCGTAAAGTAAGAGTTCATACAGATAGAAATATAGTATAATCTTAGTTATGACTTCTAAAACATATCATTCAAATCCAGCATGTTAAAGAGAATTGAAAGTGCCAAACAACGAAGAACAAATAGAGGTTGTAGTAAATGTAATGTACATTCTTTGTGCACACCAAGTTTTCGAAGAAATGAGAACCTTAATGAAATTAAGAAATTAATTATGTTTTATGTATGATAATATGTGTTTAATGTGCTGAAAATTCTAGTGGTAATGGTTGAAATAAATTTGTCAAACATGACAGTGAATTAGATAACATTGACAGTGAGTTTAGTTCACGACACGTTTTGGACAGGTCTTCATTTATTTCTTATAAGTTGAGTTCTGTAAGTCAAAATTAAGATCCGTAAAATTCTGGATAAATGAGATACATGAGAGAATAACATATTCAAAAAGCAGAATTTTTGGAAGTAGGATGAAGCCAAACCAAAATTTTGAAGTCAGGCTATCTGCTGCCCCTGTGCCCAGTTTTTCCAGTCGCACAGCCCCTAACTTTAGTCTATAACTTGAGTTCTAGGAATCGAAACCGCGATATGTAAAAGCCAACATAAAATAGATACATAACCGAGTATTGTATTAAAATTGCAGCCTCAAATTCAACCCCGATTTAGCGCACTAAATTTTTAAAGTCAGTGTTGGTGCAGTGAAATTTTCTAGAAAGAGGGCAGAATATGGAGTTTTGTGAAGTAGCTTGTGAGATCCTCAAACGAGCGTAGTAAAAAATTTTAGACCTCCTTAAAATATTAGTAACATAGTGAGGATAAGTTATCATGAATAAAGAATAAAGTTTGTTAAGTAGGGATAAAATTCACAACCTTAGTACTAACTGTATGGGTTTTTAGGGGCTAAATCCGGTAACGCAGCGGAAGCGGTGAAAAATCAAATTTTCCGATTTCAAAAATTTTTCTCGAATTAATTAAATAAACATATTTATTTAATATTCCAATAATCAAATTATGAAATAAAATTCAAATGAATCATATTCAAGTGAATTTACCGAAATGCCCTTACATTGGTATTTTGTCCATTTTAGTCCGAAATTGATCTAATCAATTTTGAATGATTCTAAATCATTTCTAAGATGAACTTAGCATGTTCAAAACATCAAAACACCAAAAGCACCAAAAATCCCATTTTTCTAATCCTTGGCCGAATGCACCTCCAAGGTGCCATTTTGTGCACTTTGTCATTTCATGCATCAAACAAATCAAGATGTAATCCAATGAACATGAAACTTTATATGCATTATATACACATCCAAATGCACAACATATATGAAAAGCCCCAAATTTGGAATTGGTCAAGAACCCTAATTTTTCAATTTCTTCAAATTGGACAAATTAGACCAAATTGGTTAAATCCAATACTTCAATCATGTTTCTTCCATCCAATCAAAGTCTCAACACAATGAAACAACTCAGATCAAATCTAGGTCATCTAAGAGTGGGTCAACAACTCTAGATTAGCAACAAGGTTTCCAAAACCTTAAAAGAAAGCTTATAACTACAATAGTCACAATCTTCCTTCATCACACATGCTCAACACTTTCACCAAAACTTCCATCATCAAAAACACAAAGAATAAAGAAAAGAATAACTTAAGAACATCATATGTTATAGCCTATATCATAAGGAACAATTTCTTATCTAATAGTAAGTTGGAAAGACTTACTAAATCCAAGCTTTTCTTTAGTTTTTCCTTTTCTTCTTCACTAGCTTCCTTGTTTTTCTTTAATGGAGTTTATGTCAAAGTGTATTAGGTTATTAAATGAAAGTGAAATGAAAACAATTTATACTTAGGACAAAAAATGCCATTGGCCGAAATTGTGTATACATATATACCAAAAAAACATTTCAATTTCATTTCACTTTACATTTGGTCAACTTGCATAAATATCCAAATAACACTTTATTAGATATTTAATTAAGTCAACAAATGCAACTAAGAAAAATATAACTCTTATATTTAAGTGTTATGGCCGAATTTAATGAAAAATAAAGGAAAAAAGATATTTTCATTTTCAAACAATTTTGAACAAATATCTTAAGAAGTCAAAATCAATTTGACAACCTTTTCCTTTAATGTATAAGTCAACAATTGCAACTTATAATCATTTCCTAACTTTATCATTTGGTGATATATTTATATTTTAATTATATTAATCATTTAACAATTAAATAATTAAATAATTAATTAAATACAAATATATCAAATATATGTATTATATTTACTTTAAATATCTCAAATACATATATTAATGATATATGTCAAATACTTTTATTTGACTATTTATTAATGTGTATTTAATAATATCATATATTAAATACAAATACACATTAATTAGGAAATGACGGTTCGGCCCGTTCGCAAGTATTTTTCGTTTAACGATTAAACTATTTATAAATAATCATCATTATTCATAAATGTTGCTCTAGTGCTCTACGAGTATGTTTCATTATTGAGACTCTCTAGATTCAGGTATATCCGTCACAAAATCCAATTTCGTGTCCATAATCTATCCACCCGTAGATTATGACGATCACGGATAAACTAGCTGAATCATACAGGTCGAGGTCATTGCATACGTATAATCCCTCCGTCACAGGTATCCGGATAATACCAGAGATATAGATGTAAACGTCAAATCTCTATAGGTATTATCTCGTCGAGGTATTCATTAGCAATCTCTAAATAACAATCGGAACTTACTTCTGAAGTATACTGTGGCCACAGATTTAACAGACTGCTAATTATATATGGACTACCTATGCTCTGTACACAGAACTGACGGATCCTATCTTGACACACACAGGATATCCTGAGGATCGATCCACACCCAACGAACAGGCGGAGGTCTGATCTAAATAGATCGGTGACGTGACTGCCATCTAAGTGTGGAGGATGTCTCATACATCCACAGTGGTGTCTCAAATCGAAGGAACACTATGCTACTCAACCCGAGAAGATTCTTATTAACGTTGGTGTACCATCCATTAAGAATCTTCGATGAGCCGTTCAGTGTTTATCCATTATAAACACCAACATGTCTATACGAGTCTCCCTAAACTCATGGTTCATTGGGATAAACCATCGGACCAAGTCACGATATACGACATGTACTGGTCTCAACGGATTTGACTAACCGACCCGTGTTAGCAAATCTTGACCAGGAACTATGTTTGATAATATTCATATAGCAGTGACATTTCCCATTGTCAATTACAAACTAACTTTGTAACTGTGTACTGCATTATATATTATCGGGCCTTTGTCTAATATATACATATCACTAAACCACATTTAGTTTCAATCTAATCGTAATCAGATCGAATACGTATATAAGAACAAGAGGTGCAACCATAAATAAGTAATATTATGGAATAAGGGGATGTTCGTATTCATGAATCAGACATAAATACGGTCCGGATTGGCGCTCTGAGCACCAACCCCAACACTAACGACTTTTACTAATTCTAGATTATCATAGGAGATGCAGTTCCACCACCATTGCAAGGCGTCACCAGCAAGTTCCGAATTTGTGAGTGGATGTTTTATTTTATGTTTTCTTGATTTATGTTTTAAATTTCTTTTCAAGTTTTGAGGTTTTAAATTGATGAAGAATATACATGATGTTTTTATGCTTCCGTCTCAGCGCTTGTTTATTGCTTTTATGATTTATGAGCTATCTATATGTTTCCGCTGAGATGATCGATCATTGTTATGTTTCTGTCCCGACACTCCTTGCATGTTTTTATGTTCTTACGACTCATCATATGTTTCCACCGGAGTGATCGTTAGGGTATCATCTATCTGAAATGGTATGACCCGCTACCTTATCGACATGGGATTGTTCGTTCCTCGCTCGGTCTATACGTGCGACTTAGGCGTTGAGCGCTTGATATGTTTTTGACGATGCATGCATGAAAAAAAAATGATTTACGGATCTGTTTTGGATTTTTTCTATGGTTTTGTTATTTTTAGTATCCACACACCAGGTCGTTCAAATGATCTGACCCCCCCACTCCCAGATTCTTTGTTTTGCAGGTTTACCCGGAGGGCGAGTTCGAGGGGATGGATATGATGGTAGTCACTAGGGCATTCGGTCCACCAAGTCAAGTTAGAAATAGAGTTCATTTCAGTTAGAGTGAGGAAATGTTGCATATATGTTATATAATAAATAATATATATGTAATGGATCATAAGTATTCAATATCAAAGTTATAATGTGTAGTAAATTGGGTACTTAGTACGAGGAGTGTTATGCATGATGAAAAGTTGGGCATTGGTCTCATGCATGAGTTTATATACATGAAATGAGATTAGTATCTGTCATAGAGTCAGAGGCTCAGGGGGATAGGGTGGCTTATTCCCTGCCAGTAGCATCTCCGTATTGGGGGTGTTACAGTAGATCACCTCAATTATTGTCAAATATGTCATAGAGTTCTTGCATAGTCCTGGGTCAAGTTATGAATTTTCACCACCCTAGTTGTAATTGTATCACATTATGTATAGTGTACAAATACTGAGCATGTCGTTGCATATTTATGAGTTGAGTTGCAGCCTTGAGGCCGATTTGCAAGTTGGATTGTGATTGTTTGCGTTTAATTATAATCAAGGTTATCCAAAGGTGCTGGACTAGGTCCAGGTTGCATGATTTTTAGCAGACATCATGTCAAAATTTTGGCACCATCTAAGGCTTATGGAGATAGGTCATCCCTGTCTTCTGGCTGAAGCAACCTAGCTTAGGCGGGATGTTACACAAAAGCGTTTTGATAATTGTACGTAAATATGGCGTTTGGGGCAAAATCATAATTTACTATAATTACAATTAGTTGGCCATTTCTATAGTACTCAGATTATTGTAGCAATGCATATAATGCATACCATAATTATAGGAATTTTCGAAATCGTTCCAGAAGCGTTTTGAGAATTTTCGATAGAAAACCGCACTCTAGGCAAAATCATCATTTGTCAAAATTATAGTGATCAGCCACTGCTACATTAATCTGATCACTGTAACAGTAGACTAGTATGATTCCACGAACGAACTGGTTGTTCGATTATCCTGGTTGCCTGAATAGGTGAACCAGTAAATTAGTTAATGTTTAACTATGAAAAGTGTTTTCGAAAATTTATCTTGAGTCTTTATGCATAATCACTCCCAATATTTGATATTAATGACTTATTATGGCTAAATACGAATAAAATTGTGTTATATGATACCGATTAATTTATCTAGATCGAAAAATATTTTTCAAGTCAATTTCACCCACCAATACATTTCTGCTGCATTTGCCATCCCTAATCTTATGTCATTTATTGATTCCTTTTTCCGATTCCTCTTCCTCTCTTCTAGAATATTAAAAATTTATATTAGGTGAAATGGGTAATTTTTGTGATATAAAAGAGTGATTAAATGGATCGAAAATAACATTAATTGCTAAAGATGTAAATGAATCATATCATCTATTAGTCTTGCAATTTTGAACTGTGGAGATTTTAGTTGAACTATATTAATTTTTTTTTATAAATTTCTTTCAAGCTTTTTTTTTTTTTAATAACTATCAATTATACTTTATAAAAAATCTTATCTTAATACTGAATTTAAGACCAACTATATAAACTTAAATTTTTACTTTAAATTTTCAGACAACAAGAAATGTTTTTCACTAATATTGCAAAATAGAAATAAAGAAATTTTTTGTGTGAATTTGGATTCAATGTTGAGATTAGCTATGCTAAGGTTTTTATAATCATCTGCTAGGCGTATTTTAATAGTAATATAGAATTAAGATTCATTTATGTTTAATTTATTATTTAGTAATTATCAATTATAATTTCTAAAAAAAAAAACAAAATCAGTTCAATATTAAATATTAATCCAACTATATTAACTTGAATTTTAAGACAACAAGAATCTTTTTCCCCTTAATATTGTGAAAATGAAATAAAGAAAAAAGTGTTACTATGGTGATTGAACCAGTAATTTAAAAGGTTCAATGGGTTATTGATTCGACCGCACTTCAAGAAAATGGACCTTTAATGTTGAAATTTTTTTCGCTAAAAGTCAAAATTTTGGCTTTAAAGGTCTTATGCGTTGAAGAAAAATTTTGATGCGAAAGCTTGATCGAGGAGGGTATTTAGCGTCAAAAATCGATTTTCATGCTAAAAATATATCTTCAGCGGTGAAATGTTTTTTGCTAAAACTACTTATCTTTAGCGCGAAAATCGTTTTGGATGCTAAAAGTAAATACTTTTAGCGTCAAAAACTAAATACTTTCATCGACCAATCTTTTGTGTCGAAATTTTATTTCGACATAGAAGACCTTTAGAGACGAAATATTTCGACGTTAAAGGTGAAAATAGTAAAAAAAAAAAAAAAAACTTTTCGTTATAATTAGTTTTAAAAATTAATTATAACAAGTTTGACTTTACAAATTAATTTCAAACTAAATTTCATTACAAAAGTAATTAATTTTTTAGAAAACATAAGAAGATCATTACAAATTCTTTTATAAAAAATTATAACAACGATATCTTTATTGATATAAAATTAAAATTACAAAATTTATCACAGCAATAAAAAATAATAAAATAATAAAGAAAATGATAAAGTTTAATTTTCTATATATTTTCTTCATCTTCACTTTCATATTCTTCATCTTTACTTTCATTTGTTTTCATTTTCTTCACCATCTTCATTTCCATCACTTTCATATATCTTTAGCGATCAAATATTTTGTCGCTAAAAATACTTATATTTATCATCGAAAATCAATTTCGACGCTAAAGGGTTAAAATGTTACACCTTTAGTGACGGAAATATTGTTCGGTGCTAAAGGTTCTACCATTTCTACACTAAATGGTCAACCTTTTAGCGTCGAATTTAAAATTTGACACTAAAGGTTTTACCCTTTAACGTCGAACAATTATTTCGATGCTAAAGGTGGAACCTTTTAGTGTCGAATCTAATTTCGACTCTAAAGGTGTTCGATGCTAAAGATGAAACTTTTTAGTGTCGAATCTAATTTCGAACCTAAAGGTCTAACTTTTAGCGTCGAATTTTAAATTCGACGCTATAGTGTTTATTAGCGTCGAAAAAAATTTGGACGCTAAAGGTTAATTTTCTTATGATGCTGGTTGAACCGACCGACGTCATAAATAATTTTAATTAATTATAAATTATTAATTTTTTTTTTGTTTTTTTAAAAAAGTTAAGAACTAGTCTGGTCAATTAATCGGTTTTGACCAGTTTTTATATACCGATTTTTCGTATTCAACCGGACCGGACTCATGGTCGATTCTTAGTTCGATCGGTTTAATCGACTAATCTAATCCGGTTTTAAAAATAATGATTTGCTGATGAAAAAGTTGAATAAAAAATCTTAATTTTTACCATAAAATTAATTAACGAATGGACTTTGATAATTTTTTTCAATTTCCAGCTATTAAAATCATAGTACTATGTTCATATTGAAGCGCCATCCAAATTATACACATCAATCGTGCTTGACTCGCCAAATAAGAAACTTTCAACACCAACCCATGCAAATTCTGAAACGCCACAGCAGAAATGCAAGACGTCAAATTCTATCAGCATTTTTGCAGCTGGGATTACGAGCATCACGTAGATTATGATTACCTCCTCCCTCCAACTAGCATCCTTCCTTGGTCATATATAATATTACTATTCAGACGTTTGGGGCCCAAAATTTTCGTTGGCATACTTCCAATTCCCAATCGATATGAGATATTATAATTCACCTCTTGAACTCAAAAGTCCTCGTTTGGGAACTAGCTTTGATACCAGTAGCCAAAAATATGCTAGCCCAACGGTCCGTTGAGCACTCTTAAAGTTTTTTTTTTTCGGCTGATTAAACAACCTACCCCAAAAAAAGAAATCAAATTAGTTGATGGGGCTCAACACACATAAACATATCTCGAGTATCCTTCCAACTAATGTGGGATTTTACATACATGGCCTCCACCACAATCAAGTTTAATATAATATCACTACAAGAAGAAGAATCTCTAGCGTTTAAAGATTTAGCGTCGTCACGAAAATCAAAACTAAATAACAATATCTTACGTCAAACTTATTAGCGACAATGTATGTTAGTTTTAGCGTCGCCTATAAATTTGGCGACGCTATATGTAATATATTTAGCGTTAATTTTTTTAGGCGATACTAAAATACCTGTAATAATAATTAATAAAAATAAAAATCATTAATTATAATAATTAGCATCACCTATTTTTGGCGACGCTAAAAATCCTTTAATAATAATAATAATAAATAGTATTAATTAGGGTCACCTATTTTTGGCGATGCTAAATTTATTACATTAAACGTCGCCAAAAACATAGGCGACGCTAGTGGTAATTATACTGTGGGCTTAGGGCCATCGTTGGGTGATACTAGGATTTAGGTGTGAGGCCCCACTCATGGTTGGTTAGGTGAGTTCTATAGTGGGTCCCATATTTTTTTTGCAAAGATTTAACGTCGCCTAAGCTTATTTGACGCTAAATATAATTATTGATAATTAAATATATTTTAATAAATTTTTTTTTAATAATTTTTAATAGATGTAACGTCGCTGATTTGGTGAGCGTCGATATTTTTATTGTAGATGCTAAAACTTTTCCCGGTCAGTTTTTAGCATCTATTTTTTACATCGCCATAGTTTGACGCAAAAACTTTTAGCATCGACTTTTACCTCTTTTAGCGTCGACTTTTGCGACTCTAAAAAACCGTTTTCTTGTAGTTTGTTATACTCTCCCATTACAATTTGTAGCCAAAGTTATACGTTGCCCCTTGCTCAACAGATCTCACCATGCACTAACATTAGCAGAAAAAATTCTGATTCTCGCACTTATAAGACGAATTAAATCCAACTTTCAAAGCCAAAAAGCCACACACTGATACAATTGCCTGATTACAGGTATCTAAAATATTTTAACCATAATCTAATAATTAAAGGTTACTTAGTGGAACACTTTTATTGTAAACACATTCGTTAATTGACATAGAAAGAACAATCATAATCTAATAATTCACGTGAAATATGCAGAAGTACGTAGTCTAGATGATATCATCAATGAGCAAAGTTGCGCACGGTGGGGGAATTTCGCATGTGCGACATCAACCGGGTCCATACAACATGCTTTCTCTTCGTTGCCATAATTATTGAAACGAGTCATAAAGCCATCCCCTTGATTGAGACAGATACATTGGACTGAAGAAAATCCATTTTTTCATTCATTATAGAAACTTCTATTAAACACGTGTAAAAAATTCTCATCCGTAAGATTCTCCAGGAGACTAATTGTGGGCCCCAATATTAGCCAAAATGCAGAATCTAGTGCTGTATATAAATATGCTACTTTCAAGCTGATCACAAGCCATGCAGCACACCATGGACAAGGAGGCAAGAGGAAAGGCGAATTTAGGAGGAGAGGTGAAGTATCGAGGCGTGAGGCGCCGGCCATGGGGGAAGTTTGCGGCGGAGATACGCGATTCGAATAGGCAAGGGCAACGTGTGTGGCTTGGAACTTTTAACACGGCTGAGGAAGCAGCTAGGGCTTATGACAGAGCTGCTTATAATATGAGGGGTCAATTAGCCATTCTTAATTTTCCCCATGAGTATCCTATGGGAAATGAGGGCTCTGGTGCATATTTGGCTTCTTCTTCATTGGGTTCATCTTCTTCTTCATCATCAATGCCTGCGGAGAATGCTGAGGAGAGTGGAGGAAGTGAGCATGGAAAGCAAGTTATTGAGTTTGAGTACTTGGATGATAAGTTGCTAGACGAACTTCTTGAGGAAGAAGAGAAAAGGAACAAGAAAAGGTGAAGTTATTTTAATTTTTAATAATATTTTTAATAAATCATATTTCTGATTATGTACAGCTGTGGTGAGAAGCAGCATTAATTATCTCATAAACTTTAACCTAGTTAAGAAGATATAATCAAATAATGTACTTCAAATGAAATAGTTAGAGTTTGTTTGGGAGTGTTTATAATCATATTTAAATGATTTTCCAATCTATAAATTTGTTTGGGAGTGTTTAGACTCTTTAGATATAAAAGGATATAACTAAAAAGGGGAGGGCTAACCCCCAGTTGTGTAGCCCAACAATTAAACAAGATAATAAAACCATGTTTGGGAAGTTTTAATTAAATTTTATATCATATGGAACAGCACCTTCTCGGCTCGATTCAGCAAAAGCACTGGATTTGACTTTATTTTTTAGGTAATGCATTTGAAGCGTGTCCGTATTATCCTCTTGCTTATGTCTAGTGCAATACTAAAATGTTAACTGACTATCCTCTTGATCATGAATTCGAACCTTGAAAACATACTCTTCCTTAGATTTTGCTTATATTAGAAGCATTTTGCATTAAATATGACTTTAGAGGTTTCTGCCTTACCTAAGTGTGCTATATATAACAGGATAAAAGAAAAATTTATGTTAACTAAACTAAGGCTTTGCTTCGTATTAAAGTGCGGTGGTTTTTAAGCTATAGCCGCAGTAGAGTGGTAGTGTAACTGATTAATTTAGCAGTGCATTTATCAAATACTTCACCAACTTAATTTCCACAGCGTAGTTGATATATAGAAATTGTTAGGGTTGGTGTTCGGAGCGTCAATCCGGATCGTATATATGTCCGATTTATAAATACGAACAATTATTTTTTCCATATATTACTTATTTATGGTAGCACATCTTGTCTTTTATATATATTCGATCTAATTTGATTAGATTGAAATTAAATCCGATTTAGTGAAATATATATATATTAGACAAAGACCCGGAGATTTACAACGTAGGGCACAGTTACAATGTAAGTTGTAATTGACATTGGGAATCGTCATTATAAGTTGTATATTCTCAAACATAGTTCATGGTCAAGATTTACTGACACGAGTCGGTTAGTAAAATCCGCTGAGATTAGTACATGACTTATATCCAGACATTATCCGATGGTTTATCCCAATGAAACTTGAGTCTTTAGAGACTCGTATAGACATGTAGGTGTTTATTCGATAAAAAATTAACAACTCACTGAAGATTTCATAATAGATGGTACACCAACGTCAATAGGAATCTTCTCGAGTCGAGTAGTATAGTAGTCCTTAGACTTAAGATATCAAAGTGGATATATGAGTTATTGTTAGGACCCAAGGGGAAAAATAGGAAATAAGAAAGGGTAGATGGGTCATTTTAGTTATTTAAGGTTTAGATATAAATAAGGTTGTTTTGTTTCATTTGGGGTTATGCTATTATTTTTGACAAGAAACTCACTTGGGTTGGAAACCAAGCATACCCCCAAGCATCTTTCTCAAAACCCCAAGAACTTTGAATACTGATTTTGTAGGAACAAAACTCAAACAAGATCAGCCCCTAACCACCATGAAACTCACGTCCATGATAACCACAAGCATGAAATCAGATTGTATTTTGCTAGCAATGGAGACGCCACTAAGTTGCCAAACTTAGATAAGTCGATTTGAACTTGAAAAGGAGAATCCCTCTCTCACAAGAAATTTAGCCATAGCCAAAGCTTAAAAGCTTGAAAGTTTGATAAAAATATCGTGAATGTTAGTTCAAAGAAGAAGAAAACAAAGTTTAAATAGGTTACAAAGAGAAACCCTAAAGGTGTGAATGGACAAAAATATCCCTAAAGTGAAATTACCAAAAGACCTAAAAACTACCCAAATATTTCACTCAAGCACGTCCCCAAAAGTCTTTTCCCACCTAAAGTAGCTTAAAATAATGATTAGAAACTAATCTAACTTAAGCTAATTTGAGGTGCTTACATCAAATAGTAAATTGGCGTGCTTACTCAATAAGCAAGGTTCTAAGCATAATTAACCCTAATGACCTGGTCAACTAGCTTAATTACATCATAAATAAATTCAACATGTCAAGCAAAAATGACAAAAATGCCCCCATTTGGCCGAATTCAACATAGTCCCAAAATAGGTCAAATCGGGTCAAAAGGGTGCTAGTGCTGAAGTTGCTCTGTTATGCTTCAGTCTGAGCTGATCTGGGTCAAATGAAATAGCTTGGGGACCTCTCTGGTTATGCCCATATGTGTCTCTGGTGTGCACTTGACTTGGTTGCTGCAGCTGGTCACATAGCTCTGAGCTAGTCCCGCAAAGGCCTTTCTGATCTTCTTTGCTCTTTGGCGTGTGATTGGACCTATTGGCAACTGCATGGGTTCCTCCAAGTTGTTGGCTGCATCCTGTAATGTCTCTGGTGTGGTTGGACTAATGTCATTCCCTCTTTGTTGAAAAGGATTCGACCTCGAATCTGAACCTGCATTAAAAATAAAATAAGTCAGAAACATTAAACATTGCAAGAATGCCAAACTCACCAGGAAGATCAAGCTTGTAAGTATTGTCGTTGATACGCTTCAAGACTTGAAATGGACCATCTCATCTTGGTTGCAACTTGGATATTTTCCTCTTGCATATAAAGCCACACCCAATTGCGGGGTCATACACAATGCGTTGGAAACCTATTATTTTCACCAACTATGCCTTTCCCTTATCATTCATACTCCCAAGCTTAATAACAATCAAAGATATAAATCCATAGGAGTTAAAGAATTAGAATCATAATCAATCTCATAAGGCAAGTAAAAACTAGAAAGATGAATGCATCTATTGCGTCTGTGATCTTCTTAGCTCTTTGGCGTGTGATTGGGCCTGTTGGTAATTGCAAAGGCTCTAATGTTCCTTGGGTGACAGCATTCATGTCAAATGTTGTCCCTTGGATCATGTCATTCTCCCTCTCTTGAAATGGATTCGTCCTCGAATCCGAATCCGGATCATAGATAGTTATGACAAAATCAATTGGATGATGATATTGAAAAATAAAAGAATCATACTTGACCACTTGTACCTGCGATGAAAAAGCATAAATAATTGAGAAAATTTTATGGAAAAAGTTCACTACCACATCTACTTTCTTTTCACCAGCTCGCACAGCTTCATCATCACTTATGGCCACTATCTCAACCATACTTGCAAAGACCTCCTCACACACCTCCTCAGCTTCACTATGTTTTTCAACCTCAAAGCACAGTACCTCACAGGTGTTTACTCCCTCAATGCTCACGATCTCACAAGCATTTTCACTCACCATATCACTTATAACACAATTCAAAACATTCAAGGCCTCACAAGTGTTTTCATTCGCTATGCACTCAACATCACAAGTGTTTCTCACTTCATTACACACAATTTCAATAGCTTTTTGTTGTTGAGTACGCTCTCCATTCACTTCTTATTTAGTTACCTTCCAAGTCTTTTTCCATTTCTCATAAGATCTTCTATAATCACTTATAATAGCTTGGATATCATTTTTGAAAGTATCCACAACCTCGATCTTATCATCAATGGTTAAACTTGGACCTGCCATCTCAACACTAAACAAACAGATTAGAAATAATAAAAAGTAAAAAAAATATGTAAATCCTCACAATCTCACGTGTTTACACTCGAATGATATCACTCCACTCGTGTTTGCACTCTATTGGCTTTTACCCGATACTGTGCTCACAATCACTGCCTTTTACCACAATTGAGTTCTTCCTCAATTTAATTAAAAATCAACTCAATTCCCAGAATGGTCAACTAAGGTGTAGTCCACAAGCTAGCAGAAACACAAAGAACCAATAATGTATATAGTGCATGTGGAATAATGCGAATAAGAATAGTAATCACGGAGACTCAATCGAAAGAAACCTATAGCTAGAGTGCTCAGAATACGAAAGAATGACGAGTTAGCTAAATGCAATAAATAAGCAAGCAAGCAATCAACATGTCACTGAAGCAATCTTATGGTCACTCACTATAGTGTTTGAGCTCACCTTTCTTCTCTTCTCACACACACTCACAAGTGTTTACACTCCAATGAAACACAATGAAGCACAAAGGATTTCAATTCGGCTATAACACAAATATAGTCTTTCAAGCTCAAACCAATACAAACCAAATCAAATATCAATGTAACTCATGTAAAGCAATCTAATCAACTTGCAAATGGTTTAATCAAGCTAAGCACAATGCAACCATTCTTTTTTTTTTTTCAAAACAAGTAGGTGACTCAGCTGCTTACGTAAGTAGCTTACAAGTAGGTCAAATAAGCATGTCAATTCAGTAATGGTAAGTTACAAACCAACTAAACACTTTTTCCAACCAACTTGGTGATGCATCAGCTTGCCTCTTCAAGCACCTCTCAAATGCAATGATGGTTATTCAAATTTCCATGTCAAGCTCATGAGTGCTTCCATTTTCAATGTCATGCTAATGATGGCTCAGGCAAATAAGCAAGCACACTTGTTAATTCATGCTTTAACATAAGCACATCAAGCATCTTACTCACGGCAATATGTGTAACAAAGCAACCAGACTTGTCTCACAAAGTTAACATACAAGCATAAGTAAACTTCAAGAGTAAGTCACGACCTCATCAATCCATAAGCATTTCATTTTTTTTCAACACTCATTCACTCAAATGCCTCACCACAACACTAAAAAATACTTGTTTTCCTCACACTTCACAAGATTGCAACCACTTCACAAAGATTACAAACAAGCTAGTTCACGCAAATGCCAGGAGTAATGAAGTGCAATCTGATTTTCTCAAAGTAGATATGAACAATACCTATTGAAAACAAGCTAAATGACATGCATATAGCAAGAACAAAGCAAGGGTGGTGATGGTTCTTCCTTGGCCGAATCTGACCTGATGCATTTTTTTTTACACTAATAACTTAATAACAATGTTAAACACGTCCTAGTAACTTACAATTAACAACTAAACACTTGATTCAAGCAAATAAAACAAAAGCCCCAATTTTGACCTAAGTAGCCAAAGATTAACTCAAAGAAATACTCAAAATTAGCACAAACTACTAAAGGACAGATTATTATTCATGCAACAAGGATCAAAAATCTGCACGAAACAACAAGAAACAATAAATAACACACAAGAACACCAATGGCCGAAACTGGAGGACAAATTCCTTAATGGCTGAAATCAACAACAACAACAAAAATAAAGATGAATACAAGATTAAACAACACAAATGATAGGAAATCAGACCTCATAACCCTAAGCTCATGATACCAAATGACAAGAAACTCTCTTGGGTTGGAAACCAAGCAAACCCACAAGCATCTTTCGCAAAACCCTAAGAACTTTGAATACTGATTTTGTAGGAACAAAACCCAACCAAGATCAGCCCCTAACCACCATGAAACTCACGTCAATGATAACCACAAGAATGAAATCAGATTGTATTTTGCTAGCAATGGAGACGCCACTAAGTTGCCAAACTTAGATAAGTCGATTTGAACTTGAAAAGGGGAATCCCTCCCTCACAAGAAATTTAGACATAGCCAAAGCTTAAAAGCTTGAAATTTTGATGAAAATATCGTGAATGTTATTCCAAATAAGAAGAAAATAAAGTTTAAATAGGTTACAAAGAGAAACCCTAAAGGTGTGAATGGACAAAAATGTTCATAAAGTGAAATTACCAAAAGACCTAAAAACTACCCAAAGCTTTCACTCAAGCACGTCCCCAAAAGTCGTTTCCCCCTAAAGTAGCTTAAAACAATGATTAGAAACTAATCTAACTTAAGCTAATTTGAGGTGCTTACATCAAATAGTAAATTGACGTGCTTACTCAATAAGCAAGGTTCTAAGCATAATTAACCCTAATGACCTGGTCAACTAGCTTAATTACATCATAAAAAAAGTCAACATGTCGAGCACAAATGACAAAAATGCCCCCATTTGGCCGAATTCAACATAGTCCTAAAATAGGTCAAATCGGGTCAAAATGGTGCTGGTGCTAAAGCTGCTCTGCTATGCTTCAGTCTGAGCTGATCTGGGTCAAATGAAATAGCTTGGGGACCTCTCTGGTTATGCCCATATGTGTCTCTGGTGTGCACTTGACTTGGTTGCTGCAGCTGGTCACATAGCTCTGAGCTAGTCCCGCAAAGGCCTTTCTGATCTTCTTTGCTCTTTGGCGTGTGATTGGACCTGTTGGCAACTGCATAGGTTCCTC
>SKCR01026621.1:0-151883 GCA_019454045.1 Zanthoxylum bungeanum | reverse complement strand
GGCTATCGCATAAGCAATGCAACATTTTCTCGACTGATTGAGTTGATATAGACAGGACCATATGAGATAACTACAAGGTGGACTATGGTAATGAAGTTCATGCTTCTGCCATGGAAACCAGAATTGATATTTACTGGCACCTCTGTTATGGGCATTAATCCAGAGACCGGGAAGTTTTGCAGCCATGTGGTACGATTTCACATCTCTTCCCTTAAAATGAATAGACTATGTGGTTTACAAAAAAAATTCAGAAAATCCTCCTATTTTCTTTTCTTCAAAGCAGGAAATATGATGTATCTTAGGCTTGAAAGGGGCTTGATAGCTCAATAGTTAAAACCTGTGTTTTCTCAATTTGTAGGACTTCTGGGATTCCATCAAGAATAATGACTATTTTTCACTAGAGGGTTTTTGGGATGTGTTTAAGCAGGTATTGACTCCTTATTTGTTTTAAAATTCCACTAGATCCGCTTGTATATGAAGACTTGAATTATTGTTCTTTCTTTTTGTGTATATTGTAATTCTTTGCAGCTGCGAATTTACAAGACTCCTGATTTGGAAACACCAAAATATCAGATACTCAAAAGGACGGCAAATTATGAGGTTGTTTGCACTCTCTTGGATAGGTTTTGTTCCATTCATGTTTTATTTGTTTCTCTTTTGCAGGTATCGGTATCAAGGCAAACATATTATCTAGTTCTTTTAGAGCACTAATCTTTTGCATGCCCTTTAAGAACAATATCAAGTACTTTTTTTTTTTTGTTTAATATCGAAGACAAACTGACTCATGGTTAAATAAACATTAACTCGACAGAATGACTCATGGTTAAATAAACATTAACTCGACAGAATGACTCATGGTTAAATAAACATTAACTATATGAAAACTGAAAGATGCCTAACTTGAACTTAAAATTTGTAACCAAAATTGATTGTCAGAATATATAAAGTGCCACTCATAGTGCAAAATAAAATCACCACACCGTTGTTATAGATATAAGCATAACAAATTTAAGCATAACAAAACAAAAAGAGGTCGTCCTTGTGAGAAACACGATGGGTGATTGTGCAAATCCAGGGCAGAATCTGCAGTTCATTCATTACAAATGTAAGGGAAGACACATTTCATATCTCTACAGAATGGGCTAATACCCCTCTAATAAGATTTTATCTGCAAGTTGTCACTATCTGGAACTGGGCTTAGAGTCTAGTAGACTCCCACTAATTAAACATAACTACATAAGATGTGGAAAATCATTTAAAATGAAAAATCGACTGACAGTCGTACCTACTGCCTGGGCTCCATTTCTGCTGATCTATGATGTCATAAACTTTCCTTTCTCTGGAATGCAGAATGTAAGAATTTAATGACAATATTCTGCCATTGTTGTATAGTTTCTTACTATTGTGATCATATTCTCCAGCATCATGTCTAGTTTTTGTTCTCTTGAATTTATGCACTATATTAAATTTCTCTAACAACTGAAAAGTTACTCAATTCTAGTAGTTTTTGTTTTATATCACAATTTAAACAAAAATGAGTCCGTTTCCTACATGTATGTGACTGAAAACAAGAATGATGCACAGGTTAGAAGGTACTCCCCATATATTGTGGTGGAAACTAATGGAGACAAGCTATCTGGGTCAACTGGCTTTAATGATGTTGCTGGGTAAGTTGTATATTTATTTTCATTAAATGCAAAATCATTCAGAAGATATATAGATAAGTCATATACAGTTGATTCTATCTGTGCAGCTATATTTTTGGGAAAAACTCCACGACGGAGAAGATAGCTATGACAACTCCTGTCTTCACTCAGGCATATGATGCGGAACTGAAGAAAGTATCTATCCAAATTGTTCTTCCACCGGATAAAGATATGAGCAGGTGAGACTCATCAGCTATATTGATTGAGAGTGTCAATATTTGAAACTATCTGAAATGTTCATTCCATTGATTAATTCCAAAACTGCGAAGAGATAAAATAATTTGGAAATGAACATTAACTGATCCACTCCATAGTATAAGGAGATAAGCAGTAAGTGTGAACATTTGTCCAGCTTACCAGATCCTAATCAAGAAACACTTGGCCTGAGGAAAGTGGAAGGAGGCATTGCTGCAGTACTGAAGTTCAATGGAAAACCTACTGAGAATATTGTTTGTGAGAAAGAGAGAGAACTGCGGGCTAGTCTTATCAGAGATGGCCTGAGGCCTAAGTTAGGTTGTATGCTTGCTCGATACAATGATCCAGGCCGAACGTGGAGCTTTACAATGGTATGATATTGAACTCTGTCTGAGGATATATTTTTTGGTATCATATAGTTGTCTCTCACTGTCTTTCTAATTCAATGTTTTTTCTGCATTTTCCCATAAAATTAGACTTGAACCATTTAGACAGTCTGGCTTATGATTATTAGAGAGATTCAAATCACAGAGCAAAATTATAGTGGCTATAATCAAAGATTTACATGCTGTTCTCTGTGACTATGCATCAATCTCTGCATCATCCATTCATACAAAGGGGGAAAGTAAGCTAATTTAAACTTGCTACTCAAATAGAAGAAAACTTGCCATAGCTTTTAGGTTAGTGAAAAGTGCAATATAATCTTATTTCATCATGTATGGAAATATGGACGAATAGAAGAAAGGCATCAATAAAAATCCAAGGTTTTGCCAGAGTTTGGTACCGATATTCCATAGATGGACAAAGAAGGCAAACTATTTATCACTAGCACTATCTAATATTTCATTTTGGTAATTTTAATCTCCTTGGGCTGGAAATCATCGAATCTGCTATTGGTCTGCCTCACCTCTGTCTTTTCATTTTCTCTGCACGGGCAAACTTGATTGGTTTTTGCATTAAATGGCACGCACCTACACACAGCAGTATACTGCAGTGTAACCACTTTTGCTCAAAATTATTCATTTAATGCGACTTGAGATGTATTCAGGTAAATTTCAAACATATTGGTTTTCTCTGCAAGCTCGCTTGGATAGCCTATTATGCTAAATTCTATTGAAACTATATCTTCTCCTTTTGTTATTATTTATTAACATCGTCTCCTTTTTTTGTTTTGGGGTTGGTTGCATTGAAGAGGAATGAGGTGCTGATATGGCTTGAGGAGTTCTCATTGGATTAGTGAATTCACGATCATACTTTGACTAGCATCATCTTCTTCTTCGGTGATTTTTCCAGTAAATTGCTGATAAAGCATACATTATAGGCAAGCATGAAAATGATATTGATTACCATGTGCAAAGGACAGTCTCTGTTACATGATTCCAATTATTAGCTATTTCAGCTTAGCATTAAGTCTTGACTTGTTTATGCTTAATTTAGTTCAACAATCCTTGTTTTAGCCTGAGTTTACTGGAATCTGTTTTGGACTTAAAATGTGAAACAATCATCAACATTCAACACCAGCAAATTGAATCACTGGTGATACCTGCTAAGAGTTAACATATTAACAAGCAAAAGGGTCCAGCAGTACCAGGCCAAACATTCTATTTTTAAATTTAACTAGACAAATGCAGCAGCAGTAGTAAAAATTGTTCAAAAGCTCAAACATACAAAGATGAGCACTTTTTTTTTTTTTTTTTTGAATTGTGACACATGAGCCCGGAAATCTACTCCCGGTAGACAAATGGGACTTGCCCTGATCTATAACTCACAAGATGAGCATAAAGCCATACATTTGTCACAGGCATCCTCCAGTGGTCTTGTCTTGCTTCTAGACTTGTCACAACATTACAATATGTGGTAGCCTCTCTTCCAACACACCCCAATACTCGCTTTGCTGGCAGAAATTTTGTTATAAAAAAATCCCAAAAGATAAGTTTGTGATCACATGACAGCTTACAGGTTGGCATTGGCGACCTCACCCCAGTCCATTTTCACTTTTTTAGAACATTACATCTCTCATTCACATGGAGCCAGCTCTGCCTCTGCTTCCAACATCTGCCTTCAATTTATTCTTCAAATGCCCTTTCAATTTGATGAAGTAAATGTTACCTGCTGGGATCTTCATCTTGCTACAAAACAATTAATGAGCTCTCATCATTATCATTATACCCATTATCTAATTTTACATTTAGTCTTACTAATTCCTTTTTTAAGGGTAAAATTAAAATAATGATGACAGACATGATTCACGTGATGTATATTATTTGGTTATTGGAATTCATGTAAGCAAAATGAAATTATTATTAATACAAATTGACCTTGTGACTTAAAATATTCGTATTTTAATATTCAATTTTATTTATATTCAATACCATTTATTATCATAATTATAGTGCTACTAGGAAAGTGTTTTTTTGGAATTATCGAAGACCTCGTCATCAAATCACCCGATCCGGACTTAAATGGAGTAAGTAAAACCTCTTATTGTCATAGGTTTTTATACCAAATCACCCGACCCGAGCTTAAACGGAGCAAGTAAAACCTCCGACTGCCACATGCTATTATAAAAAATGCACCATCTGAACTCGAACCAAAGACTTGATAATCAAGTCATAAGTCATTTGCTACCAAGTCATACCTCTTAAGGACTAGTAGAAAAGTGTTGCTAGAAGGTTATTTCCAGTGTTTTAAAACCTGGATCGTCCCACCTACCCGGTCTGACGAGAGGGTCGAGGGTCAGAGGTCCGACTAGGATTCAATCGAGGATCGACTCAGAGTCAATGTTTTAACTCTATTATTATTATTATATTTTTTTTTACAAAAAATATAATAAAATCAAAATTAATCATAAAAAAATTTTTAAAAAGGGACCAAAATCCCACCGAATCCACATCAGGTCACTAGTTCAGTGGTTGAATCGGCCAATTCAACGGATTTTTGGTCAAATTAACCCCAATCGATTTTCAGGGGGTCATCGAGACCGGATCTTAGACCGGGTCCCGATTCAACCGGTCCAACTGGTCGATTCGGTCTGAATTTTTAATCAATGATTATAACTGATAATTGGAAAGAGAATTAGATTGATATAAATTAATACGTTTATCATATTTTATTAATCTAATTATTAATAGTGTCGTATTTTTTTTTATTATTATATCTATATTATATCGTGTAATCAGTGGCCATAAGCCAAAGCCAAGTCACCAGAGCCGTTTGACAATCAGAGACGACTTTAAAGACTTGTAAAACTCTAGAAGTCAAATATTCAATTCAAAACAATACAGCGCTGCAAGTATTGTGTCATTAAAGCTTATAATTTTCTTAAACGCGTAAGTTTCGCAAGTTGCCTCGATGGCTTCCCATTATCTTCTCTCTTTAGTATAAATTTTATTTCTCACGTTCAAAATTTCCACTCTAATTATAGCTTTTTCCATTTTTTTTGGCTAAGCGAGGAATTATTGTTTTTCTCTTTTACCCTTTTGGTTTCTCTGTCGAGATTCAAGCGATCTGCTGGGTGGTTTTTCACAATCAAGGTCAGTTTTTTTTTTTTTTTTTATTCTCCTTACTATTGTTGCATCAAAAGCTTTGCATGTTTGTGTTTTTTATTTGGGTTTGCTTAGAGTAATGCATAATGTAGTTCTTTTATATGAATACTGATTTTGATTTGTAAATCAACTTGAGAAGTTTAAAGCTTTTAAAATGGGAAAAATGAAGGATATAAGTATATAGTTAGATTTTAGAATCTGGATGGCCATAAATTTAATTTCTTGCTTATTTGATCAAGAGGATTATGTAGTTGCAAATGAGGCCTGAGAGAAAGTAAATCTTGATTAAGGAGAAAAAGAAACTTTCAGTGAAAGTCAATTTAGATCTAATTCAACCATGGTCCATGAAAGACTGTAAAGTTAACCTTCTTTTAGAACTTGGTTTGATCTTCTTGTTTGTTACCTGATAGTCCATAGTGCGTGCATCAAATCGAATGTTGTTGAATTGTTGTTGTTGTTGTTTTGGCATATGAGCTGACCTTTATAATTGAACCTGTAACAGGGAAAATGACTGAGCCGAGACCAGATAAGCCCCTGATCTCACCATCATCATCGCGAAATCTTCCTGATTTCAAGAAGTCTGTTAAGCTAAAATATGTGAAACTTGGATACCATTACCTAATCACCCATGGAATGTACCTCTTCCTTTCACCTCTTGTTGTCATAATTGCCGCACAGCTTTCAACATTTTCTCTTCGAGACCTTTATGATCTTTGGGAGCATCTCCAGTATAATCTTATTTCTGTTATCGTATGCTCAACTTTGCTTGTTTTCTTATTGACACTCTACTTTCTCACTCGCCCTCGCCCTGTTTACCTTGTAAACTTTTCCTGCTACAAACCTGAAGAATCTGGGAAATGCACTAAAAAGATTTTTATGGATCAGTCCCGGATGGCTGGAACATTTACAGAGGAGAATCTTCAGTTTCAGAAGAAGATCCTTGAGCGATCTGGACTTGGTGATTCAACTTACCTTCCAGAGGCTATCCTCAACATCCCTCCAAACCCATCAATGAAAGAAGCTAGAAAAGAAGCAGAGGCTGTGATGTTTGGTGCCATTGATGAGCTTTTCGCAAAAACTTCTGTGAAACCCAAAGACATTGGTATCTTGATCGTGAATTGTAGCTTGTTCAATCCGACTCCATCTCTGTCTGCCATGGTTATCAACCATTACAAGCTCCGAGGGAATATAGTTAGCTACAATTTGGGTGGAATGGGCTGCAGTGCAGGTTTGATTTCAATTGATCTTGCCAAAAATCTTCTTCAGGTCCATCCCAACTCATATGCATTGGTTATCAGCATGGAAAACATCACATTGAATTGGTACTTTGGCAATGATCGTTCAAAGCTTGTTTCAAATTGCTTATTTCGAATGGGAGGGGCTGCAATATTGCTATCAAACAGATTCTCTGACAGAAGAAGATCCAAATACAGATTGGTGCACACTGTCCGCACACACAAGGGTGCTGATGATAACTGCTTTGCCTGTGTTACTCAAGAAGAAGACTCTGAAGGGAAAGTTGGTGTTACTTTGTCGAAAAATCTGATGGGTGTTGCAGGGGATGCTCTGAAGACCAACATCACCACACTAGGGCCTCTTGTTCTGCCAATGTCTGAGCAGCTGCTCTTCTTTGCTACATTAGTTGGTAAAAAGCTATTCAAGATGAAGGTTAAGCCTTACATCCCAGATTTCAAACTGGCTTTTGAGCATTTCTGCATTCATGCTGGAGGAAGAGCTGTTTTGGATGAATTGGAGAAGAACTTGCAGCTGACTGATTGGCACATGGAACCATCAAGGATGACACTTTATCGTTTTGGAAACACCTCAAGTAGTTCACTTTGGTATGAATTGGCTTATTCAGAAGCCAAGGGAAGGATAAAGAAGGGTGATAGATCATGGCAAATAGCATTTGGTTCGGGTTTCAAGTGTAACAGTGCAGTGTGGAAGGCTTTGAGGTCCATAAACCCGGCAAAGGAGAAGAACCCGTGGATGGATGAGATTCACCAATTCCCTGTAGATGTTCCTAAGGTTTCAACCATATAATTCCAGGACTAGGTACTGGCTGCTGGAATGGATAGAATTTCTTCTTCTTTCTAATTATGATATTGAAATTCATTCTTGCTTTACATGTCAAGACAAGAGTAGTTTATTGATTGATGGCTGGCTGTTTTGCATTTAATTGTTAATAGGTTTAGTGATGTGATATTGGTGTAGCTGTGGTTCAAGAACTTTTTACCAATTCGATTCATGGTATATGTCATGGGAAAGATGTTGGAGAATTTCCAATTGGGATCTATTTAAGAGAGATTTATCTATTGTGTTTTTAGATCTTCATGATTTTGTTACCTGGACTGGATTTGACCTTTCTAACTAATGTCACCTAGCAACAAACAAGCATCCCCATGAATTACACTGGACAAATCACATTTTCATCATTTTCACAGCCAAAATTCCACAGGGCAATTGACAACAGGCAATTTGCACAATGAGGATACTGAAAACCACCAAAATGCAATTAATAGAATTCAGACATCCTTCTACTCTAATAACGAATGTTTGATGCCATGCAGAGACTAAAATTATCATATAATGTCATTATCCATGTCATAACAGGCATACCAAGTTCAGCAACCTAAGATCAACTGCAAGTAAAAATATAAAGACATAAGGGTATGACCTAGCTTCAACAGCAGGGGGTTAACAAATCCATGAATTTAATCACAGGAAGAGGGATCTGCCGACAATAGAGGCAACCATAATCCATCTGAAACTAGTCCTTGGTTGACTTGTTGATTAATGATTTGTGGATATGAGGGATGACACCGCCACCAGCAATGGTTCCTTTGATCAAGGTATCAAGTTCTTCATCACCACGGATTGCAAGCTGCAAATGCCGGGGAGTTATACGTTTCACCTTAAGATCTTTGCTTGCATTTCCAGCCAGCTCCAACACCTCCGCAGTCAAATACTCCAAGATAGCAGCAGAATAGACAGCAGCAGTGGCTCCTACTCTCCCATGTGCTGTGGTCCTTGACTTCAGTAGACGGTGGATTCGACCTACTGGAAACTGCAAGTTACATATCACAAAATGTATATGAATTGACAAGTTACACAAAAAATATTCATCAATGAAGCAAACACAACATGCTAGATGCAACAAGATGATATCTAAGGCAACTATTTGCAGAGAACAACTTAACCAGGAATCACAACACCAGGTGTAGCATTTTTTTAAACCACAGAAATGATATTAGGAGGTGAAGAAAAGGGGAAAATATCATGAGTGCTGCCCTTGGTATCGATCGGGCAATGAGATTTGATATCATCTAGAGCAAAGCTACAAAAGGCATAATGACACAACATCTATCAATGTTGTTCAAAAGTCAAAACATCATAAATGTATCTACACGTGACAGTTAAAAACCAACCCAACCAGAAAGTGTTGATAAAAAATAACCCTGCTACAACAGGCTCTTGAAACATCATAAAATCGTGTTACACTTATTACTTGTAATGTTACTAATGTACTAGATTAAAGTACCAACTCCAACATCAATCCTAACTCATAGAAGAGTCCAAAAACACTGGCTCCTTATTCACCAGTCCCAAACTCTAGATCCAGGTACAACAGCCATTAGGTTTGGAAAACAACAGCCAATTGCCGAAGTAATGACTCCCATCTATGTTTCCTAGCGATAACATCCAAATTTGATTTTGGCATAACTCTGACCCTAAAGGGATGAGAGAGTTGGCTATCCTAGATTACAGAAATCCTAACAAAACAAAGAGATCAATATTTCAAACATAGGCCATCGCGACCATCACTTTGTGTAATTTCAACTTTAGGGTTTTGGGATATATATTTAGGAAATTGAGGGGAAAATGTATCCACAATATTACAAAAAAAAAAAAAAAAAAGTAATAATATCAACATGTTGGAATGGTGAGGTGATTCCAAGTCACAGTCAGTTACAGACGGAAAACATGGCAGTTGTATCTTCCACTTGTACAATCCAGGGCCATAGATGTCATGTGACTTGGGTTAAACCCATGCGAAATTGAGAATAATACCTCTATGACAGATTAACTATGCATTGCAAGTGGTAATCATTAAAACTTCTATCATATCATTCATATCTATAGTCTATCGTAAACTTTAAAACAGCATTAAGAACTTTTTTTTTTTTTTGCAATCATTGGAAACCCACAGCCAAACCAATTAATAACTTGTGTGTCACTCAACTCTCTTATTAGTTTCACCTACCTTTTACATTTAAAAATATTCTCTAAAGGCAAATTAACAGTAAACTTGCATAAAAATTTATACTGAACCTGAGTTTTAAGAAAAGCCTAAGATGTAACGATAACAAAGGACCATAATTTCGAACAGAAGATCCGGAATTCTTTAAACAATTACGAAAATTATAAACCAACAGCATGTGGGTTAAATTTAAAACACAGGATCAATGATTTGAACTAAGAGAGACAAAGATCAGGGGAAAAAAACCTGAAGGCCAGCACGGGAAGAGCGGGAAATGGGTTTCTTCTTGTCCTTGTCCTTGTTGCTAGCCGAGGCCTTTCCCGTGATCAAACCTTTCGCGCCTTTTCCCGACATCTTTCCCGCCAATAATTTAATAGATTTTGATACAGAGAGAGATTCCCAAAGATGAAAGATAAGTGGGTCTCGAGGACGCAGATTTGTAAACGAAGAAGGCTGGGAAGAGTTACTTGTTTGTTGAGGTTCCTTGGATTGACCGAAATAACCCTTGTGTTTTTTTGCTGGAAAATAGTGGCCCTTGTTTTTCCATTAATTTACCGTTTTGGACTCCTCCTTTTTTCCTTGAGGGAAATTATAGAATTTAGGCAATTTTAATTTCGCATAATCAAATTTAGTGTCCAAAACTTTTTCCTATTTTGAATTAGATTGCCCTTGACTCATTTCCCTCGAACAAAAACTATTTAAAAATTCTCAAGATTTCAAAAACCTAAAAGCAATTGAGTATTCTCTCTCTAAACCAAAAATTCTCTCTCTCTCTTGAAAACTTGTGACATTTGATTGAATAATTGACCAAACTCTTTGTTGTTTGAAAAAACTTTCCACTTCAATTGGTATTTTTTCACGAAAAGCAAAATGAGATAATAAATACCATCTCTCTCTGTCTCACAACTATCTCTCTCCACCGGTGGATTCTTTTACTTGTGAAGTTTGAGTTTCGGTTTTACTCAACGAATTTGTAAATTGCATAATAATAAAGAGAATAGATATATATATATTTCTCCATTTTGGGTTTCGGTTCACGAACTTGGAAATTTTGTTTAACTGATCTGTATGATGTAGGATTTGCGAAGATAATATGTCTTTTTAAGACAGATTGTGATATGTTACCATCGCAAACTGTCTTAAATTTGAGACAATTTACAATACCCATGTAGACAGTTTGTAATACAATTGACTACGACCACGTATGTACCATCCAAAGACAATGATGATTCAGAACCACATAGTCAAATTTAAGATACTTTGAGACACATTAACATTTCAAAGAATGAGTGTTGTTTATGACATCCATTGTATTACACATAAAAATAAATAAAATCATGTTTTATATTATGATAATGAAATTATTAAGAAAAAAAAATATCTAAGGCCATCTTTTTCTTTAAAAAAAAATATCTAAGGTTTATTATTAAATTGTAGTATTTAATTTGGAATTAAATAGCGAATTAGAATTGAATGCATATTAAATTGGGTTTAATGATGTAGTTTAATTTAATTCGAGAATATGTACTTTGAGTACTTATTCGCAAAACGAGTTTGACTCGCACAAAATCAAATCGTTGTTTGAACATTGTATGATCACTAATTATCAGATTAATTAATTTGATTAGATTGATTGATAACATGCTTGTGTGAATACATGGTTGTGATGCATGAATAATGTATATCGGATGGATATTAGATGGGTGGGGCAATTTTAGAAATTGTTATAATAAATTTGATTTATTAAATTGGACCTGCTTGTCCAGCCTTATCACCTCCTTATTCTTTGTATTCTCTTCTCACTTATTACCCTCAATGTAAATGAGGTTTCTTTAGAAGTGTAGTGTAACGGGTAGAAGTAATACATGTGCTAGCGGGAGAGAGAAAGTGAGAGATTTGATCTAGGATCATTATGTAAAGTATCCATCCGCATATCATTATTATTTAATCATATGTGCTTTATTATGTGTTTAGAATGCATGTTTAAGGGTGTATGATGATGAGACATTAACAAAGATAATAAATTGGTTGCCAATTTGCACGCGAAAAACCCTCGCAAAATATTAAGCGTCTTTCCTTCCATTGAGTGATTCTCACTCAAGATCCGAGACTGGCATTGGCTTGTTGGCCAAAGTCAATGCCTTTGTCCGTCGAGGATGTGTTTGAATCACGAAGACTTTGTTCCATATCAGTGTCTTGTCCAAGTTGTGGTTTGTTGGCCAAAGTCAAGACCACTTCTTGTCCATCGACATTGATTACGAAGCTTTCCATGGTCAATGGGTCGCGCTTAACTAGGATCACTAAGTTTTTTGTGCCAAAGCCAAGGCTTAGTTGATTCAGAGGAAAATGGTTAGGTAATACATTGGATGTATTGGCATATATAAGATATATGTTTCGGACTTGGATGTCCCCCTACCGGATCTAGGAATTGGATTGGATCCAATCAATCTTAGAGATCTACCTAGTTAATTATCATACAATTTGTTGGCCAAAGTCAAGATTGTGTGATATTTAACGGGATCCTAGCCCACTAGGAAACACGGTTTCCCGAGTACTCGACAGAGGGTTAGAGGCTCGCCGAAAAATAGTGGGAGACAAGAATTGAATTTGCAATATTTGTTTAATTACTTGACATACGCGCTCAAACAAATATCATTCGTCAAATAAATTAAATGTTAGTTGGACTAATATTTAAATGTTGTTTTAATAAATAGTTGGACTATATTCAAACTATTCATTTATAGTTGATTTTATAATTGGATTATAGTAATTAATATAATTGATTTTAATCTATTAAATTATAGTTGATTAAATAGTTGGACTATTGTAATCATTATAATAAATAGTACCGAAATCGTTGATTAAATAGTTGGACTATTAAAATCAATATAAAATTGAAAGATTGACATTTAAAACATAATCCTAGGGAAAATGTATTTAAATGGTTTAATTTTTCAAATTGGGAGTAATTTCAGGATGGTCCTGGAAAATAATAAGTTACTTTATTTGATAAAATAACATATTATGCCTAAGCCCGGAGTTAAGCAAATAGTCGAGCATAATCTTTGGAATATTTTTGTGATGATAACTTAAGTGCTTAATCCATTATACTACCGCAGTAGACTCCTTAATTTCTGAATCAGAACTAAGTATTAGATCCTTAAAGTATGATAATGAAATTGAAGGATCTTCAAAGAATCTATACTCAGATTTTAGAAGTACTAAATTGCAATAAATAACTCTTGGAGAGTTAATGACTATTCTCAAGGAGATAAAGTCAAACTTTGCAATTAGGCAAGTAGCGCAAGGCGCACCTTACTTCGATATTCTAGAAACCCGAGGCTTGGCCAAAGGCTTCTAGAATATGAAAAAGGGCAAAGGCAAAATCATTATAATCTTCTGGGAAGATAAAGGACATATCCCAAAATGTCTGCCTGATTGTGGCAAACAGGATCGCGGAAGCGTGACTGCCGTTTGGACAAAGCAGACATGAAGGAATTGAAGACGAGCAAGGCTCATACTTCAATATGTTTGTCAACATTATGTTCACTACTAGTATTAAAATTAGATTTTAAATACTTAGTGTAAAACATAAAATATATTTATTGATGTTTAGAATCTGTTTTGAACATGATACTGACCTCAATAGAGATTTATCTGCGATTTGGAAACGGGACGAAAGTCGCTGTTTTAACCACAGGTACCTAAGTTTAGGAACTACCTTCGGGTGTGTAATTAAATTAGGAAACTGTTATAATGTAACTAGTTTGACTAGGAACATTATCTTTATATCAGTGTTTAATCCGTTGCGGATTTACCTTTATATTCTAGAACACTAAAGTGTTTCATTATATAAAGATGATATTGAGATAAACACATTGGATGTGAATAAAAGAATTTATATTTTGAATATAAATAAATCTCAAATATATAACATGACAAACAAACAGCTCAAACTGATTTGATCAGGAGAAACTAATTTGTGGCATTGTTGTCTGGGACACAACTAAAACAAGACTCGTATATCCACACTAGGACTAATTTGATTCTATTCAGATGAAGTCTACGAATCTTGTTTATTAGGCAAAGCGCCTAAAATACTATTTACTTGGTAAAAGTGTAAATGCCACCGATCTGTCAGCCCTAGTTCATAGTGAAGCAAGTGGGCCCATGTCTAGCTGGGCTAGATGTGGATATGAATATTTCGTGACCAATACGGATGTGGCATCATGTTATGGTTATGTGTTTCTTTTGAAGAAACACAAATTAGAAACTTTTACAGTTTCGACACGAAATAGACAAACAAATCAGCTAAAGTATTAAACCGTCAGGTAAGACCGTAATGGAAAATACTTAAGCTATAAGTTTCTTATATACTTGAAAGAGTAAAGTATTCTTTCAAATGAGGACTCCTCCTGGAACACGTCAATTTGACGGTGTGTCCGAACCTGAGTAACCGAATTTTATTGGACATGATAAGGTTAATCATGAGTCACTCTGAGCTACCATTTCCTTCAACGGATAAGATTTAAACAGTGCAAGAACTTATTTTGAATAAGGTTCCATAAAAATCTGTTTGACAGATTTCATATTAGATATGAACGGGAAAGAAACCGGGTTTCTCATTCCTAATAATTTGGGTATGCTAGGCATGTGTTTGGATGATACCAAACTAAAACCCAAATTGGATAAGTGCCAAATGTAGGTTATCCTAGGGAAACAATGAGTATAGTACTTATACATCTCACATGAGAACAATATAATTGTTGCTCACCATGCGGTTTTCCTAAGAGGAATACCGATATGTAGTGGTAAGTGAGAGGATAGTAAAACTCGATGAAAAACGGAGTAATACTATTCAAGGCACCGATTCCTAATGGAATAGATAAATAGTTCATCAAGGATGAAACTATTACCATTAATCTTCGAATACACAAGAACCACGTATGTCGGAGAGAGTCAGAAAACAACCTAGGGTATGAGTTTCTGATCTCACCTTATAAAGATTTCAATCTTTTGAGGTATACCAACTGACTACGTATGAGGAAGTGATACAAGGTATCGACTCCCTATTATGACAAAGTGTCATGAATCCGAAATGGATTCCATGTATATCAACAAGTTTGGATACTAGTTGATGTAACGCAAGGCATTGTGCCTAATGGTACTTCATAAGTCTTCAAGGAAGACATACATGGAAGGCAACATACCAACGTTTAAGCTAGGCTTGTAGCGGAAAGGTATCGTTATCAACATTGTGTTGATTACGATTCAACCTTTTACCTGTTGCCACGGTAAATCCACTTGGATAATGCTTGCTAAACTGCATGTTTCATTTGTGAAATATTTAAGCTTAACGGGAAAATCACTTTCCTGAAAAGGAAAACTTTTGGAGGATGTTTACAACATCCTGTCGGTTTTGTCGTACCAAAACTAGCAAACAAGGTTTGTGGGTTATTCGATCCATGTTTGGATTGAAGCAAGAATTAGGTTCTTGGAATTATCGTTTTGATGTAATCATAATAGTTTATGATTTAATTCAAAACGAAATGATTCTTGTGTATATAAAAGGGTTAATGGGAGCGCACTGATAGTGGCTGTCCTATAAATAATGATAATACGTCATTTCTTGGAAATGATATTCCATAATAACAATCGGTGAAAGCTTGGCTTTCGAGAAAAATCTCCGAGAAACCATACATTGAAAAATATACGCAACCTGGTGTCTCATACGCTTTGAGCATATGGATTCACAAACAGGCCAATCCAAGTGATAGTTACTGGATTGATGTTAAGAACATCCGTTAGTATCTTAGAGAACTAAGGATGCTGTCTTAATCTATGGAGAAGGAGAACTTGAAGTGACTGGGATCACTGTAGCAAGTTTCCTAAACCGATACAACGACTATAAGTCACAAACGGTACTACAAAGTTTGAATAACGATACAGTGAGCTGGAAATCTTCCAAGAAAGATACTGTTACCGAATAAACAGCAAATACGGGTTATTGCTGCAGCTGAGGCGACAATAGAAGCCATTTGGGTCGATAATAAATCTAATTAGATTAGATATAATTCTGTTAGCAGCTGAGCTAGGCTTGAGCACAGGCTAAAGAATTAATGGTCTCATCAACGATCCAGATACATTCTTCGATATTCATTTGATTCGTTCGGATCATACATCGTGGCAATGTGATGATCGAATAAATCGCATCAGATGATAATCATGGAAATCCACTGACGAAAGCCTTTTCTCAGCAGTTTGAGCCAACCGTATATAGTTCGGGTGTAAGACACTCGAGTGATTGGCTATAGGCCAAGTGGGAGATTGTTGGACAATTATGACCCATAACGTCACTATTTGTACAGATCATGGTGTTGTTGTACAAATTAACTATGTGACAAAGGAGATTGCACTCTTATCATTTGTGATTAGATCAACTAGATATATAAAAGATAGGAGGTCCCAATAATTTGTTCCTGGACGGAGAATGATATGAGATAGTATCAGTCCATGAAGGATAAATCATTAAATATCCATAGTCAGAGCATTGTCGAGATTGGACATCGATAAATGCGTAAAAGACGAGTATTGCACTTGTGCACGTTGTGAAGGGCACAACGGCATAGTTCTCATATATTTGGGTATAGGATACTCATGCAAATGAAACACGCAGCTTTAGCAAGCATTATCCAAATGGATTTACCGTGGCAACAGGTAAAAGGTTGAATCGTAATCAACACAATGTTGATAACGATACCTTTCCGTTAAAGCCTAGCTTTATACGTTGGTATGTTGCCATCCATGTACGTCTTCCTTGAAGACTTATAACTACCAATAGGCACAATGCCTTGCGGTACATCAACTAGTGTCCAAACTTGGTTGATATACATGGAATCCATTTCAGATTCATGACACTTTGTCATAATTAGGGAGTCGATACCTTGTATCAGTACTATACTTTGGTATCCCTAGGATAACCTACAATTGGCACTTATCCGATTTGGGTTTTAGTTTGGTATCATCCAAACGTATGCCTAGCATTCCCGAATTATCAAGAATGAGAAATCTGGTTTCTTTCCTGTTCATATCTAATATGATATCTGTCAAACAGATTTTTAATTGAACCTTATTCAAAATAAGTTCTGCACTGTTAATGCTTATCCGTTAAAGGAAATGGTAGCTCAGAGCGACTCATGATTAACCTTATCATGTCCAACAAAATTCGGTTACTCACTGTTCGAACACACCGTCAAATTGACGTGTTCCGGGAGGAGTCCTCATTGAAAGATTACTATACTTTTTCAAGTATATTAGAAATTTATTGCTTAAGTATTTTCCATTACGGTCTTACCGTGACGGTTTAATACTTTAGCCGATCTGTTTGTCTATTTCGTGTCGAAACTTTAAAAGTTTCTGATTTGTGTTCTTCAAAAGAAACATATAACCATAACGTGATGCCACATCCGTAAAGGTCACGAAATATTCATATCCACCTCTAGCCTGGCTAGACATGGGCCCACTTGCTTCACTATGAACTAGGGCTAACAGATCAGTGGCATTTAAACTTTTACCAAGTAAATAGTGTTTTAGGCACTTTGCCCAATAAAATAGATTCGTAGACTTTATTTGAATGGAATCAAATTAGTCATAGTACTCACTCTTCGAAAGTGTGGATATACGATTCTTGTTTAATTGTGTCCCAGACAACAATGCCACAATTAAGTTTCATCTGATCAAATCAGTTTGAGCTATTTGTTTGTCATGTTATATATATGAGATTTATTTATATTCAAAATATAAATTCTGTTATTCACATCTAATGTGTTTATCTCAATATCATCTTTATATAATAAAACACTTTAGTGTTCTAGAATATAAAGGTTCACCCGCAGCGGGTTAAACACTGATATAGAGATAATGTTTCTAGTCAAACTAGTTATATTATAACAGTTTCCAAATTTAGGTACACACCCGAAGGTAGTTCCTAAACTTAGGTATCTACGGTTAAAACAGCAACTTTCGTCCCATTTCCAATTCACAGATTAATCTCAATTGAAGTCAATATCATGTTCAAAACAGATTCTGAACATAAATATATATATATATATATATATATATATATATATATATATATATATATATATATATATCACACTAAGTATCTAAAATCCAATTTTAATACTAGTAGTGAATATATTTATGACAAACATATTTGAAGTTAGAGCCTTTCTCGTCTTCAATTCCTTCATGTCTGCTTTGTCCAAACTGCAGTCACGCTTCCGCGATCCCGTTTGCCACAATTTAGGCATACATTTTGGGATATGTCCTAAATCTTCCCAGAAGATTATAATGATTTTGCCTTTGCCCTTTTCAATACTCCAGAAGCCTTTGGCCAAGCCATGGGTTTCTAGAATATCGAAGTGAGGTGCGCCTTGCGCTACTTTCCTATTGCAAACTTTGACTTTGTCTCCTTGAGAATAGTCATTAACTCTCCAAGAGTTAACTATTGCAATATATAGGACTTCTTAAATCTAAATATAGATTTATGAAGATCCTTCAATTTCAGTATCATACTTTAAGAATCTAATCCTTTGTTCTGACAAAGAAATTAAGGAGTCTTCTGCGACAAGCTTAATGGATTAAGCACTTAAGTTATCATTACATGATCTTCCAAAGATCATGCTCTACTATTTGCTTAACTCCGGGATTTAGGCTCAATATGTTATTTTATCAAATAAAGTAACTTATTAGTTTCCAGGACCATCCTGAAATTTATTCCCAATTTGAAAATTAAACCATTTAAATACATTTTCCCTAGGGTCATGTTTTAAATGTCAATCTTTCAATTTTATCTTGATTTTAATAGTCCAACTATTTTAATCAACGATTTAGGTACTATTATATATAATGATTACTATAGTCCAACTATATAATCAACAATATTTTAATTTATTAATTAAATTATATTGATTACTATAATCCAATTATAAAATCAACTATTTATTGAATTAGTTTGAATATAATCCAACTATTATTAAAACAACAATTTAAAATTTAGTCCAACCAACATTTAATTTATTTGACGAATGATATTTGTTTCAGCGCGTATGGCAAGTAATTAAACGAATATTGCAAATTTAATTTTTGCCTCCCACTATTTTTCGGCCAGCCTCTAACCCTCTGTCGAGTACTCGGGAAATCGTGTTTCCTAGCGGGCTGGGATCCCGTTAAATATCACACAATCTTGACTTTGGCCAACAAATTGTATGATAATTAACTAGGTAGATCTCAAAGATCAATTGGATCCAATCCAATTCCTAGATCCAGTAGGGGGACATCCAAGTCCGAAACATTTATCTTATATATGCCAATACATCCAATGTATTACCTAACCTTTTTCCTCTGAATCAACTAAGCCTTAGCTTTGGCACAACAAACTTAGTGATCCCAGTTAAGCGCGACCCATTGACCATGGAAAGCTTCGTAATCAATGTCGATGGACAAGAAGTGGTCTTGACTTTGGCCAACAAACCACAACTTGGACAAGACACCAATATGGAACAAAGCCTTCGTGATTCAAACACATCCTTGACGGACAAAGGCCTTGACTTTGGCCAACAAGCCAATGCCAGTCTTAGATCTTGAGTAAGAATCACTCAATGGAAGGAAGACACTTATATTTTGCGAGGGTTTTTCGAGTGCAAATTGGCAACCAATTTATTATCTTTGTTAAGGTCTCATCATCATACACCCTTAAACATGCATTCTAAACACATAATAAAGCGCATATGAATAAAATAATAATGATATCCGGATGGATACTTTACACAATGATCCTAGATCAATCTCTCCATTTCTCTCTCCCGCTAGCACATGTATTTACTTCTACCTGTTACACTACACTTCTAAAGAAACCTCATTTACATTGAGGGGAATAAGTGAGAAGAGAATACAAAGAATGAGGAGGTAATAAGGCTGGACACGCACGTCAAATAATAAATCAAATTTATTACAACAATTTCTAAAATTGCCCCACCCATCTAATATCCATCCGATATAAATTATTCATGCTTCGCAACCATGTATTCACACAAGCATGTTATCAATCAATCTAATCAAATTAATTAATCTGATAAAAAGTGACCATCCAATGTTCAAACAACGATTTGATTTTGCTCAAGTCAAACTCGTTTTGTGAATAAGTACTCAAAGTACGAATTCTCGAATTAAATTAAACTACACAATTAAATCCAATTCAATTTGTATTTAATTCTAATTCACTATTTAATTCCAAATTAAATATTACACTTTATTAACGAACTTTTACGACTTAAATTCCAAATTTAATCGCAACGGGTCTCAAAGCCCGATTAACGTCCAACGTTAATTTAATTAAAGTCCAATGGGCTTTTAATTAATTTCTTAAGGCGTGGACTTTTCGTCAACTCGGGTCAAACCGAATAACCAAAATCCAATCCGGGAATTACCCCATAAGCCTAGAAATCAATTTTGGCCCATTAGGCCCAATTAAACTTTAAAGGTCCATTAAGTCGCATTTGGGCTTTATGGAAGCGGTTTTGGGCCAAATTGGATCCAACCAATTTTTCCTAAACCCAACTTGGTACAACCAAGCCCAATAAGCCCAATAACAACTTAACAAGCCCAAATCCAATTTTAAGCCTAAATAATTTATTCAAAAAATTCCAAATTTCTCAATTAAATTACATTAAGTGTATAACACAATTAATTACCCAATTAACATTTCCAAAACACCAATTAGCCTAATTAATCATGCTCAATTACATCAATTAGTGTCCAACACATTTTGATTAAAATCAAACTCAAACATGCTTCTTTACTCTCGGCAATTGTGGGGAAATTATGTCCAATTTTAATCCAATCCAATTGAATCCAATTAAACATTAAATCAATATCCCCAAATAATTTCCAACACATCCAATGATCAAAAAATCAAAAAATAGACTTTAGGGCACTCATGTATTCGGCCAACACAAGAAATTGGGGGAAATTTGTTCCAAACACAATTTCATCAAATTGATCCAATCAATCATCAATTAAAACACATTTAAGCATACTAATTCATCCAATTTCATTATATATGCTCAAAATCAATTTTGCCCAAATTTTAAGCCCTAAATCATATTTCATGCTCAACCTTGCTCTGATACCATTGTTGGTGTTTGCTAAGGTCCCAAGATCATTAAACAAGCATGAAACAAGTACGAATACAAATCAACGAAGTTACGGAATACTCAACGATCGGGTTGAGCGACGCAGAGACAAATAAAACTGAAATTCTGCCCTTGTGAGTGCTCGGCAGTGAGCTTTTGGACAACACATTTTCGGCCATCAAACTTCAAGAATCCAAGCTCCAAGCTTCGTCAAATGATTCATGGCTCATGGGTGGTTTTCATTCTTGTCTCTCTTTTTATAGTGTTTAGGGTTGTGTTTATTGGGTAAATGATCTATTTGTTATGGAAAATATTTTAAGAAGGACAATGATAAATCTATCAAAGTCATGTATGCAGTTTTACTTACCTGGTTCATCGAGTGTCGCTGGACTTACCTGGTTGTGTTTATGGAATCTCGAGTCTGTTGATGCCTCAATCGGTGTGAAAATGAAGATAGACACTTGAGCCCCTTGACGCTTCAATCGGCTGAACCGAGAATGGGCACTCAGGCCCCCGATGCTTCGATCGGTTAAACTGAGAATGGGCACTCGGCCCTCGATGCTTTGATCGGTTGAATTGAGAATGGGCACTCGGGGGCCCCTATGCTTTAATTGGTTGAATTGAAAATGGACACTCGGCTCTGTATCCTTTTGTAAGCGAGGTGCCCCCAGTAGTCTCTTTTAGGCTGGCTTCGCCCCCAGTATTCTGACTCTAGATGCTCTGTGTCTTAGAGGCTTTAACTCTTACTTGCATACCTCATTCCTCTAGAGTTGTTTCTTGCTTTAATTTTCTACAAAATAAATGTTATATGTATATATGAATGTATGCATGATTTGCTAATTGTCTTTTATGTTTCCATTTTTAAGGAGTCAGAGGGAAAGTTAGGGAGTTGCATCAATAATATGATATGTAAGTTAGCGATTTTCCGCGTCCAGACTGCATTCAAGAAATGTTACTGAGACGCGTTACGAGATTCTAAACTCAAACTCGAGGAAGAGAGAGTCGATGATGGGGAATCTTCCAATATTGAGACGCATTGCGAGATTCTAAACTCGAACCCGAGGAAGAAGGAGTCGATGATGGGGAATCTTCTAATTTTTCGTCTATGTTTTCTATACATCGAAACCCTTAGAGACTCATTTGCTATTCATGATACAATGCCATTTCCTTTATTCATTTTCCTAATGCATTAAACAAGTGCAAAACCAATGCCTTATAAGTTTTCACTATAAATTTGACCGCGTGAGGTTTTCTCTTCTTGCGTATTTCGACTACTTCACTATCTAAAAAAGAACACTGTCTACTAGAGGCCTCTAAAACCATTTTCTTTTCAATCACTGTTGAGAGTAATGCCACGTCTCATACTCGTCGTGATGGGGCATTATTGGGATGTTTCTTCTGGCTCGATATACATATAGTATATGTTGTGGTTACGGTTTGGGCTTCAGGCGGGATTAGATAGATGACCACCGACCATTTTTTACGGAATCCTTTACTCTTTCAATCATGCCCTAAATTTTACGTAGGTCTTCCTTAAGATTTTGAACCTAGCGGACTGCTCCAACTTTTTCCTGGGCTTCTCTTTCAGTTTTTCAACCCAACGAGCTAATAGTCTCATTTTCTTCTCTATCTCTCTCTATCTCTCTCTCTCTCTCTCTTTTTATCTTTTTATTTTCCTTTTTTTCTTTACCTTGTATTGAATAATGTATGCATGTTTTTTCTGATTTGTCCACTTTTAGCTATAACTATACATTCCACGAATGCAATTTTGACATTATTTCAATAAAACGTCAGCATTCTTACTTAGTACATACGTGCATACACTAATTGCTTTATTTTGAGGGTACTCCTATCGTTAGCCGTCCCATTTGGGTTTTCCGACTAACTTTTTTCTTTCGCTCATATGTCCTTAACTTTTGCCTAAACAGTTAGCGGGATGCTCTGATTTTTACGTAGGTCGTCCTTTATGGATTTTCGACCTAACGAGCTCTTTTTTTTTTCTTTTTTCTATACAAAGTATTATTCAGCCTGTCTAAGTTGATGGGTTCCGTGAACTCGTTTCCTTCTATTTTCAGACAATCGCACTGCTCCGTTCTTCATGATCATTTTAACTAGATAAAGCCTCTCCCAATTGGGCCTGAACTTTCCCCATGGGTTCATTGCTAATGGCCTCAACTGTTTTAGCTTCAGATCCCATTCTTTAATCCTATTGGGCATGACCTTTTTTATCGAAAGCTTGATATATTCTCTTTAATACCTTGTGTGTGATACAAGGCCTTCATCATCCTCTCCTCTAACAGAACTAGCTATTCAAATATGCCCGCAACCCACTCTTGTTCAGGAAAGTATGCCTCTATCATAACTCTCATTGACTTTACTTCTATCTCTATTGGAAGTATCGCTTCCATCCCGTACACCAAATAGTAGGGTGCGGCTAATGTTGCGGTTTTGACCGAAGTTCTATACCAGATAATGCGAACGACAACTTGTCTGTCCAATCTTTGTATGTTTCTGTCATCTTAGACATGATCTTCTGTAGAGTCTTGTTGGTGACCTCTACTGCCCTATTCACCTATGGCCTATATGGCGAGGAATAGTAGTGCACAATCTCGTACTTCTATAACATGGCCTTGGTCTCTCCTTGAAATTGCACCCCATTATCTGTCACCACATTAATGTGTGTTGCATGTAATTTTATTTATTAGAGAATAAAATAAAAAATAAAAAATAAAAAATAAAAGTTGAAATGTCACAATCCACATGATCAACAAAAAATAAAAAAAGTCAAAAATAAAGAAAAATAAAAAATAAATTAGTAAAAATTTATTATTTGTATTTAATTTGGAAAGTTGTAATTAATAATTGAGAGATGAGCACTTCTACTATAAATAGAGTGCTCACCTCTAATTTTCTCCATGCTTCTTTCATTTTCTCTCTTGAGAATTTGGAACAAATGTCTTGTGTTTTATTTGTCAAGCTTTGTTGTAATTTTTTTCTTTTAGTAATAAAATTATGTGTTTTTTTTATTCAAAGCATGACTAGTTAATTCCATTATATTGGGGTAAAAGGTGATACTTTTAATATGAAAATATAAATTAATATTACTTATATTATAATATATGAATTGCAATCTGAAGACTAATATTTATTTTACTCTTATATTTACGAGTGTATTGATTCGCTGTAGACAATCTAAATTTGGTTGGCACAGTTAATACTTTACCCCATATTATATAAGAGAGTAATTTAAAGCTTGACTAATTATTGACAAAATTTGTTACCGTCTTTATGGCTGGTTTTATTTATTTGTCATAATTGAGTACCTAACTGGACTTGTTATAGACAAATTTTATCCACCATATCTGGCTGGTTTTATAAGTTTTGGTATAATTAATTCCTGAAGTAAATTAATTGTGTAATAATGACAATTTATATATTATAAAAAGTAAGATTTCTTTATATTTGAAATATTAAGAGTGGATCCCTAGCCCCAAAATTTTAATTTATTGTTACATTACAATTTAAAATTGTCCATTACTTACATCAATTCAGCCTTTTTATTTTTACTCGAATTATTATTTTATTTTACTAAATTTATTTTCTATGGATCGACCTAGAACTTATCATATTATTTCATTACTTCGATACTCTTATACTTAGGAGTAAAGAACTATTTTATGAGTGTGTCATCTACCGACACCACGATAAACCGATGCCCATAAAAGCTTATGGCTTGATTTCACCAATCATGTCAATACCCCACACTGTGAATGGCCAATGCTTGACAGCTCATGTAACTCTGTTGGTGGCAAGTTGTTCAAGTTTATGTGAATTTGGAAATCTTGAATGCACTTACTAATTCCGCACAATCGGCCACCATGGTTAACTAGTAGAAGTATTGTCTTACGATATTCCTTGATAAGTTGAGCCCACTCATGTGCGGTCCACATATCTCTGCATGGATTTCTTCCATAACCCTCTTAAAATCTTCCTTCTTCAGGCACTTCAATTGTACTCCATTGGTCTTCCGTTTATACATACCTCTCCTTAGACAACGAACTGAGAAACTTATTTCTGGATTGCCACCTTGTCTTTCCTGCTGGCTTCTTTTGGAAATTCCCCCCGATTTAAGTAGTTTTGGATGTCATAGTACCATGGATTTCCATCTCTTCTTTGAAACTCCATATCCATTCCTATTTCATAGTTAGGATTATTAAATGTAGTCACAATTAGGGTCATCATGGTTAGTTTCTCCAGATTCTACCATGTTAAGGCTAGAGTGGCCAAATCATCTGCCATCTGATTCTCTTCCCTACGGAGATACTGGACTGTACACCCCGGGATGCTCTATATCAAGTTCTTGAGGTGAAACAAGTATGGCCTTAACATTCTTTCTTAAGCTCTCACTCTTCTCGGATCTAATGAATTATCAACAATAAATCTCTAAAAATTTATATGTCTTCTGATGCAAAGGCTATCAATGTTGGTGTTTGCTAAGGTCCCAAGATCATTAAACAAGCATGAAACAAGTGCGAATACAAATCAACGAAGTTGCGAAATACTTACATCGAGCGGTTGAGCGACGCGAGATGAAAAAAAATCCGATTTCTGCCCACTGGAAGTGCTCGGCAGTGAGCTGCTGCAGTCCACCACTTTCAGCTATTGTTGGTCCTCCAAGCAAGCTCCAAGCTTCGTCAAACGATTCCAAGCTCATGGTGGACTTCCCTATCACCTTCGCATGTCTCTCGGAGTGCTAGCTCTCGATGATTTTGCCGCAAAATCGTCGCACTTTGCTTCCCATTTTCTCCTTGGATCACGGCAGTGGACTGCCAAACCAGTGAAGAAATTTGCCCACCATGGGCGTGAGATGAAGAGAGAAGAGAAATTGTGAGTGTTGGTTGCCAAAAGTGTATCTAATACACATTTGTTAATTTCAAATTCATTTAGCATGAATTTGGCTTTTAAAAAGTCAAACCATTAAACCCATAAATGCCAACCACACACATCACTTCCCATCAATCAGTGAATAGTGACTTGCGTAAATCACTCAAAGTGAAAGACATCTATCACTTGATTGATGAATGATGTGACGCTAGATGCGACTAGCGATTTGACGCTTGATTTGACTTACGTGCCGCACTCGAATTCGAAATGCGAATGCGCTCACAAATAATCCTGCGCTCGGGTTCGCGAATTCCAAATTAATAAATTTTCCGTTGCGTCGTAATTAAATCTAATTTAATTAAATAATGATGCCTAGCATAATTACTATTCACGTCGCTAAAGAATTAATTCTAAATTAATTCGTTCGCCCGAATTAAAATTTAATTTTAATTCCGCGTCGAAATCCAATTTCATTTAATATATCGAATATATTAATTTATCGATTAATTCCAAATTAATCGTTATCTCTCTTTAATTGATATTTTATCCCAGATAAAATATCTCCGCAATTATTCACAGATTAATTTTCTCTATCATCTAATTAATCCCAGATTAATTAAAAGTGCGAGTCATACGTCATCGGTGAATCTTCGGGAAGCGACCCATGAGATCCCCAGATATGTTGGCAGTAAATTCGGTCGTCGGACTATCCGATCACGTAAGTACCTAGTACTACGTTTATACTGATTTACAAGACAAGGTTGGCTTCTAGCAAAGCGCCATGCCTACCCAATTCTCCAGAAATATCCTTACATGAATATAAGGATCTATATCAGGCGTAGTATACGTAGTATTGAGTATGTCGATCCAGTATCAGATGATCACGTGTTAGGCCTGGGGCTGGATTTGTGTCTGCCCTGTATGAAGCACATGTCCGATGTCTGGTAACTAGTCTCTGTAATCGGATAAACATGACCTTGTCATTTTATCCCGATGACTGCAGTACTTAAGAGAACTAGTATCGTATCCTACGTGACCATCATCTCCATATGACTGGAGTTACACTTCCGTCTTGACATCACACCCAACACACTACGATTCTCGATATACCCAGAAGAGGCGTACACAGAAACCGGTTAAAGCCCTGGACGATCGAAACCAAAGTATATTGATTGTCGCAAGTATTAGCGGTGCAAGTCTCAGGTTAAGACCAAATACACCTACCCTGATTTCAGACTTCCATAGACACATAGTGATACTACCAATGGAATTCCGAGGGGGTCTATCCAGAGCGAAGCTATTTCCCGTACCATCGGTAAAACACAACCTCCTATTACACTTGCATGAGTATCCTATACCCAAATATATGAGAACTATGCCGTTATGCCCTTACAGCGCGCACAAGTGTAATACTAGTCTTTTACGTATTTATCGATGTCCAATCTCGATAATACTCTAACTAGGGATATTTAATGATTTATCCTTCGTGGACTGATACTGTCTCATATCATTCTCAATCTAGGAACAAATCATTAGGACCTGGTGATCTAATCACAAATGATAAGAGTGCAATCTCCTTTGTCACATAGTTAATTTGTACAACAACACCATGATCTGTACAAATAGTGACGCTATGGGTCATAATTGTCCAACAATCTCTCACTTGGCCTATAGCCAGTCACTCGAGTGTTTAACACCCGAACTATGTATGGTTGGCTCAAACTACTGAGAAAAGGCTTTCGTCAGCGGATTTGCATGATTATCATCTGATGCGATTTATTCGATCATCACATCGCCACGATGTATGATCCGAACGAATCAGATGAATAATCGAAGTATGTATCTGTATCGTTGATGAGACCATTAATCATTTAGCCTGTGCTGACGCCTAGCTCAGCTGCTAACATAATTATATCTAATCTAATTAGATCTGTTATTGACCCAGATGGCTTCTATTGCTGCCTCAGCTGCAGCAATAATCCGCATTTGTTGTTTATTCGGTAACAGTATATTGTTAGGAAGATTTCCAACTCACTGTACCGTTATTCAAACTGTATAGTACCGTTGTTACGACTTATAGTCATATTATCCGTTAGGAAACTTGCTACAGTGATCCCAGTTACTTCAAGTTCTCATTATCCACAGATTAAGACAGCATCCTTAGATCTCTCAGATACTAACGGATGTTCTTAACATCAATCCAATGACTATCACTTGGATTGGCCTGATTGTGAATCCATATGCTCAATGCGTATGAGACACCAGGTCACGTACATTTTTAAAAATACGATTTCTCGGAGAGTTTTCTTGAAAGCCAAGCTTTCACCGATTATTATTATGGGAATATCATTTCCAAGAACTGACATATTATCATTATTTATAGGACAAAGATTGTCAGTGCGCTCCCACCAACCTTCTTATATACACAAGAATCATTTCGTTTTTAATTAAATCATACACCATTATGAGTACATCAAGACGATAATTCTAAGAACCTATGCTTGCTTCAATCCAAACATGGATCGAATAACCTGCAAACCTTATTTGCTAGTTTTGGTATGAAAAAACCGACAGGATGTTGTAAACATCCTCCAAAAGGTTTCCTTTTAAGGAAAATGATTTTCCCGTTCAGCTGTCATATTTCATAAATGAAACATGTAGCAGTAGCAAGCATTATCGAAATGGATTTACCGTGGCAACAGGTAAAAGGTTGAATCGAAATCAACACAATGTTGATAACGATACCTTTTCGTTAAAAGCCTAACTTTACACGTTGGTATGTTGCCATCCATGTATGTCTTTCTTGAAGACTTATAAAGTACCAGTAGGCACAATGCCTTGCGGTACATCAACTAGTATCCAAACTTGTTGACATATATGGAATCCATTTCGGATTCATGACACTTTGTCATAATAGGGAGTCGATAACTTGTATCACTTCCTCATACGTAGTCAGTTGGTATACCTCAAAAGACAGACATCTTTACGAGGTGAGATCAGAAACCCATACCCCAGGTTGTTTTCTGAATCTCTCCGACTCACGCAGTTCTTGTGTATTCGAAGATTAATGGTAATAGTTTCATCCTTGATGAACTATTTGTGTTCCATTAGGAATCGGTGCTTGGAATAGTATTAGTCCGATTTTTCATCGAGTTTTACTATCCTCCCACTTACCACTGCATATCGGTATTCCTCTTAGGAAAACCGCATGGTAAGCAACAATTACATTGTTCTCTAGTGAGTTGTATAATTACTATACTTTGGTATCCCTAGGATAACCTACAATTGAACTCATCCAGTTTGGGTTTTAGTTTGGTATCATCCAAACATATACCTAGCATCCCAAATATTCAGGAATGAGAAACATGGTTTCTTTCCTGTTCATATCTAATATGAAATCTGTCAAACATATTTTTATGGAACCTTATTCTAAATAAGTTTAGCACTGTTAATGCGTATCTGTTGAAGGAAATGGTAGCTCAGAGCGACTCATGATTAACCTTATCATGTCCAACAAAATTCGGTTACTCTGTTCGGACACACCATCAGAATGACGTGTTCCGGGAGGAGTCCTCATTGAAAGAATATTAATAAGTTTAGCACTGTTAATGCGTATCTGTTGAAGGAAATGGTAGCTCAGAGCGACTCATGATTAACCTTATCATGTCCAACAAAATTCGGTTACTCTGTTCGGACACACCGTCAGAATGACGTGTTCCGGGAGGAGTCCTCATTGAAAGAATACTATACTCTTTCAAGTATATTAGAAACTTATTGCTTAAGTATTTTCCATTACGGTCTAACCGTGACGGTATAATACTTTAGCAGATCTGTTTGTCTATTTCGTGTCGAAACTATAAAAGTTTCCTATTTGTGTTCTTCAAAAGAAACACATAACCATAACGAGATGCCACATCCGTAAAGGTCACGAAATATTCATATCCATCTCTAGCCTAGCTAGACATGGGCCCACTTGCTTCACTATGAACTAGGGCTAACAGATCGGTGACATTTATACTTTTACCAAGTAAAGGTGTTTTAGGCACTTTGCCCAATAAACTAGATTCGTAGACTTTATTTGAATGGAATCAAATCAGTCCTCGTACCCACTCTTCAAAAGTGTGCATATACGAGTCTTGTTTAATTGTGTCCCAGACAACAATGCCACAATTAAGTTTCATCTGATCAAACCAGTTTGAGCTATTTGTTTGTCATGTTATATGTTTGTTCAAAATATAAATACTGTTATTCACATCTAATGTGATTATCTCAATATCATCTATAAATAAAAACACTTTAGTGTTCTAGAATATAAAGGTCAATCCGTAATGGATTAAACACTGATATAGAGATAATGTATCTAGTCAAACTAGTTACAATATTACAGTTTCCTAATTTAGATAACACCCGAAGGTAGTTCCTAAATTTAGGTATCTACGGTTAAAACAGTGACTTTCATCCATTTCCGATCCGCAGATTAATCTCAACTGAAGTCAGTATCCTGTTCAAAACAGATTCTGAACATCAATACATATATTTTATGTACCACACTAAATATTTAAAATCCAATTTTAATACTAGTAATGAACATATTTATGACAAACATATTGAAGTTAGAGCCTTGCTCGTCTTCAATTCCTTCATGTCTGCTTTGTCCAAACGGTAGTCACGCTTCCGCGATCCCGTTTGCCACAATTCAGGCAGACTTTTTGGGATATGTCCTTTATCTTCCTAGAAGATTATAATGATTTTGCCTTTGCCCTTTTCACATTCCAGTAGCCTTTCGCAAAGCCTCGGGTTTCTAGAATATCGAAGTAAGGTGCGTCTTGCGCTACTTTCCTTATTGCAAACTTTGACTTTGTCTCCTTGAGAATAGTCATTAACTCTCCAAGAGTTAAGTATTACAATTTAGTATTTCTAAAATCTAATTATAGATCTATGAAAATCCTTCAATTTCATTATCATACTTTAAGGATCTAATCCTTATTTCTGATTCAGAAATTAAGGAGTCTACTGACAAGTTTAATGGATTAAATATTAAAGTTATCATTACATAAATCTTCCAAAGATTATGCTCGACTATTTGCTTAATTACGGGCTTAGGCCTAATACATTTTTATCAAATAAAGTAACTTATTAGTTTTTCGAGGACCATCATGAAATTTATTCCCAATTTGAAAATTAAACCATTTAAATAATTTTCCCTAGGATTATGTTTTAAATGTCAATCTTTCAATTTTATCTTGATTTTAATAGTCCAACTATTTAATCAACGATTTAGGTACTATTTATTATAATGATTATTATAGTCCAACTATTTAATCAACTTAATTTATTTGTTTGAATACAGTCCAACTGTTAATTAAAACAACGATTTAAATATTAGTCCAACTAACATTTAATTTTTTTGAGGAATGATATTTATTTGAGCGCGTATGAAAGTAATTAAACGAATATTGCAAATTCAATTCTTGCCTCCCACTATTTTTCGGCGAGCCTCTAACCTCTGTCGAGTACTTAGGAAACCGTGTTTCCTAGCGGGCTAGGATCCCGTTAAATATCACACAATCTTGACTTTGGCAAACAAATTGTATGATAATTAACTAGGTAGATCTCTAAGATCAATTGGATCCAATCCAATTCTAGATCCAGTAGGGGGACATCTAAGTCCGAAACATATATCTTATATATGCCAATACATCCAATGTATTACCTAACCTTTTTTCCTCTGAATCACTAAGCCTTGGCTTTGGCACAACAAACTTAGTGATCCCAGTCAAGCGCGACCCATTGACCATGGAAAGCTTCGTAATCATGTCGATGGACAAGAAGTGGTCTTGACTTTGGCCACAAACCACAACTTAGACAAGACACCAATATGGAACAAAGTCTTCGTGATTCAAACACATCCTCGACGGATAAAAGCCTTGACTTTGGCCAACAAGCCAATGCCAGTCTCGAATCTTGAGTGAGAATCACTCAATGGAAGGAAAAACGCTTAATATTTTGCGAGGGTTTTTCGAGTGCAAATTGGCAACCAATTTATTATCTTTGTTAAGGTCTCATCATCATACACCCTTAAACATGAATTCTAAACACAAAATAAAGCGCGTATAAATAAATAATAATGATATGCAGATGGATACTTTACACATTGATCCTAGATCAAATCTCTCACTTTCTCTCTCCCCCCTAGCACAAGTATTACTTCTACCCCGTTACACTACACTTCTAAAGAAACCTCATTTACATTGAGGGGAATAGGTGAGAGGAGAATACAAAGAATAAGGAGGTAATAAGGCTGGACACGCAGGTCCAATTAATAAATTCAAATTTATTACAACAATTTCTAAAATTGCCCCACCCATCTAATATCCATCCGATATACATTATTCATGCATCGCAACCATGTATTCACACACGCATGTTATCAATCAATCTAATCAATTAATTAATCTGATAATTATGACCATCCAATGTTCAAACAACAATTTGATTTTGCTCGAGTCAAACTCGTTTTTGCGAATAAGTACTCAAAGTACGAATTCTTGAATTAAATTAAACTACAAAATTAAATCCAATTCAATTTGTATTTAATACTAATTCACTATTTAATTCCAAATTAAATGCTACACTTTATTAATAAACCTTTTACGACTTAAATTCCAAATTTAATCGTTACGGGTCTCAATGCCCGATTAACGTCCAACGTCATTTAATTAAAGTCCAATGGGCTTTTAATTAATTTCTTGAGGCGTGGACTTTTGGTCAACTCGGGTCAAACCGATAACCAAAGTCCAATTCGGGAATTACCCCATAAGCCCATAAATCAATTTTGGCCCATTAGGCCCAATTAAACTTTAAAGGTCAATTTGTCGCATTTGGGATTTATGGAAACAGTTTTGGGCCCAATTGGATCTAATCCATTTGGCCTAAACTTAACTTGGTACAACCAAGCCCAATTAGCCCAATAACAACATTACAATCCCAAATCCAATTTTAAGGCCCAATATAATTAAATTACAAAATCCAATTTTACAATTTAATTACCTTAAGTGTATAACACAATTAATCCCCAATCAATATTTCCAAAACATCAAATTAGCCTAATTAATCATGCTTATCATTATTAAATTATGTCCAACACAATTTAACAAAAATCAAACCCATATACATGTTATATTAGTCTCGGCCAAGAGGGAATTTTATGCCCAAATCAAATTCAATCCCATTAAATTCAATCAACATTAAATCAATATCCCTCAATGATTTCCAACACATCCAATGATCAAAATAAAAAAATCCAAGACATTTAGGGCATGCTTCTTTTCGGCGAAGCCATAAAATTTGGGGAAATTTGTTCCAAACAAAATTAATCAAATTGATCCAATCAATCATCCACAAAACATCAATTAAGCATATTAAATCATCCAATTTCATTATTCATGCTCAAAATCAATTTTACCCAAATTTTAAGCCCTAATCATTTTCATGCTCAACCTTGCTCCAGATACCATTGTTGGTGTTTGCTAAGGTCCCAATATCATTAAACAAGCATGAAACAAGTGCAAATATAAATCAACGAAGTTGCAGAATACTTACATCGATCGGGTGGACGATGCGAGAGGCAACAAAAATCTGATTTCTGCCCACTGGAAGTGCTCGACAGTGAGCTGCTGCAGTCCACCATTTTCGGCCATTGTTGGTCCTCTAAGCAAGCTCCAAGCTTCGTCAAACGATTCCAAGCTCATGGGTGGACTTCCCTATCACCTTCGCATGTCTCTCGGAGTGCTAGCTCTCGATGATTTTGCCGCAAAATCATCGCACTTTGCTTTCCATTTTATCCTTGGCTCACAGCAGTGGACTGCCAAACCAGTGAAGAAATTTGCCTACCATGGACGTGAGATGAAGAGAGAAAGAGAGAAGAGAAATTGTGAGTGTTGGTTGCCAAAAGTGTATCTAATACAAATTTGTTAATTTCAAATTCATTTAGCATGAATTTGCTTTTAAAAAGTCAAACCATTAAACCCATAAATGCCAACCACACAAATCACTTCCCATCAATCAGTGAATAGTGACTGGCGTAAATCACTCAAAGTGAAAGACATCTATCACTTGATTGATGAATGATGTGACGCTAGATGCGACTAGCGATTTAACGCTTGATTTGACTTACGTGCCGCACTCGAATTCGAAATGCGAATGCGCTCACAAATAATCCTGGGCTCGGGTTCGCTAATTCCAAATTAATGAATTTTCCGTTGCGTCGTAATTAAATCTAATTTAATTAAATAATGATGCCTAGCATAATTACTATTCACGTTGCTAAAGAATTAATTCTAAATTAATTCGTTCACCCGAATTAAAATCTAATTTTAATTCCGCGTCGAAATCCAATTTCATTTAATATATCGAATATATTAATTTATCGATTAATTCCAAATTAATCGTTATCTCTCTTTAATTGATATTTTATCCCAGATAAAATATCTCCGCAATTAATCCCAGATTAATTTTCTCTCTCATCTAATTAATCCCAGATTAATTAAAAGTGCGAGTCATACGTCATCGGTGAATCTTCGGGAAGCGACCCATGAGATCCCTGGATATGTTGGCAGTAAATTCGGTCGTCGGACTATCCGATCACGTAAGTACCTAGTACTACGTTTATACCGATTTACAAGACAAGGTTGGCTTCTAGCAAAGCGCCATGCCTACCCAATTCTCCAGAAATATCCTTACAGGAATATAAAGATCTTTATCAGGCGTAGTATACGTAGTATTGAGTATGTCGATCCAGTATCAGATGATCACGTGCTAGGCCTGGGGCTGGAATTGTGTCTGCCCCGTATGAAGCACATGTCGGATGTCTGGTAACTAGTCTCTATAATCGGATAAACATGACCTTGTCATTTTATCCCGATGACTGCAGTACTTAAGAGGACTAGTACCGTATCCTACGTGACCATCATCTCCATATGACTGGAGTTACACTTCCGTCTTGACATCACACCCAACACACTATGATTCTCGATATACCCAGAAGAGGCGTACACTGAAACCGGTTGAAGCCCTGGATGACCAAAACCAAAGTATATTGATTGTCGCAAGTATTAGCGGTGTAAGTCTCAGGTTAAGACCAAATACACCTACCCTGATTTTGGACTTCCATAGACACATAGTCATACTACCAATGGAATTCCGAGGGGGTCTATCCAGAACGAAGCTGTTTCCCGTACCATCGGTAAAACACAACCTCCTATTACACTTGCATGAGTATCCTATACCCAAATATATGAGAACTATGTTGTTATGCCCTCACAACAAGTGTAATACTAGTCTTTTACGTATTTATCGATGTCCAATCTCGATAATACTCTGACTAGGGATATTTAATGATTTATCCTTCATGGACTGATACTGTCTCATATCATTCTCAATCGAGGAAAAAATCATTAGGACCTCCTATCATTTATCATATCTTAGTGATCTAATAACAAATGATAAGTGTGCAATCTCCTTTGTTACATAGTTAATTTGTACAACAACACCATGATCTGTACAAATAGTGACGTTATGGGTCAGAATTGTCCAACAATCAACGCTTCTAGTCCAAATATACATGCCCCTCATCCACCTGTTATTGGTGACCATGAAGGTTAACCTTCTGGCCATGGCTAAAGTTTCACCGTCCAGGGTTACCAATATGACTCTGATGCCCGTTCCCTTATAATTTACGGCTCTATCTTCCATCTTGAATAGCTATGGCCTTTTTCTCCTCATCCAGAAATATAAATTTATAATCATCTCCTTCAATAGGTTGTTGCGCTAATAATTTGGCCATGACACTCCCTTTGATTACTTTCTTAGCGATATACTCTATATCAAACTTGGTTAACAACACCAACCATCTTCCAAACTTCCCAACCAGGGAAGGTGCTATCTGGAGGTACCGTAGAGGGTTCTCCTTATGACTACCAATATCTTGTAGGATTGGAAGTAATGTTGTAACTTTCTAGAGCTCATACTATGGTCAAAAAGATCTTCTCTACATCTAGGTAGCTCATCTCATAGGGTAACATCTTCTTGCTGAGATAATAAACTGCGTGTTCTAACCTTGTATCATCTTCTTGTACCAACATCACCCCCCACACTTCGGGATCTACTGCTAGATATAATACCAGGGTTTTCCAGACCTAGGAGCTCTCAAGACTGGTAGATTGGTCAAATACTTCTTAATCCATTTAAAAGCCTATTGGCATTGCTTATTCCACTCCACGGGCTGATCATTCTTGAGTAACTTGAAGATCGGTTCACATATTAATGTCATATTGGAGATGAACCGACTGATGTATTGTATTTTTCTAAGAAAAACCTCTTATTTCATTCTCTGTCTTGGGCGAAGGTATCTCTGTTAATGCATTGACCTTTTTTGGATCCACTTCTATTCCCCGGGCGCCTACCACATGTCTTAACAAGTTTCCATATGTGACATTGAACACGCACTTTTGGGGTTGAGCCTGAGATTGTATTTATCTATTCTTTGAAGGAATTTTTCTAATGTGGCAAAATTCACTTCTCTAGTTTTTCTGACTTGACCATCATGTCATCTACGTACACCTCAACTTCCTTATGCATCAAGTCATGGAATATGGTAGTGGCCATTCTTTAATAAGTAGCCTTAGCGTTCTTTAGTTCAAATGACATACTTTGTAGTAGTAGGTCCCCCACTATGTGATGAAAGCTGTTTTTTATGTTTATCCTCTTCCGCCATGAATATCTAGTTGTATCCAGAAAACCCATCCACGAAGAATACATGGCTGACAAAGCCGCATTGTCCAGCAAGACCTATGTGTGGTAAAGGAAAATCATCTTTCAGCAAGACTTATTGAGTCTCTATTGTCTACACACATTATGACTCTTCCATCTTCTTCAGAACTGGTACAATTTGGCCAACCACTATGGATACTGATTACGCCCAAAAAGTACTTGCGACTATTGCAGTATAGTTGGGGTGTCGATTCCTCAGAGAGATGGTTACAGGGAACAAATTTACTTAAACAAAAACGTTAGCAATAACTTAATGAAAAGATAATGATTGAGTTGGTAATATGAAATAAAAACTATGAGAAAAACTTAAAGGATCAATAGAGAGAGGCAGCAAAGCGTCGAGAATCCCTCTTATATCAAATTCCTTTGTTTAGTTGTTAATTCCTTTTATTACTCAATTGGAGGTTTCACATCCCAAACCAACAATCAGAAGATATTCAATTCAAAACATGTTAAATTATGAGGTAATTGATGAAATATTTTCTCTATGTTAACAACACACAAAGTTATCGTTATGACCTATCTAATGTCGACAATATACACTCAGGCAATACTCAGTAGAAGATCAATTCATAAAAACACTTTACCAGCCACAACTGGGTTTCTCAATCACACATAGAAGAGCATGACTATTCCTATATGCAAATTGATAAAACACAGTTTCTGGATTCATCAATCAAAAGATAATAAAGAATAACAAACATCAATTGTATTAAACGTTAAAAAGTATTTAGGAATCAACAACATGAACATAAAAACTTAAATACAAGAGTTCATCCTTAGCTTTGCCTAGTTGATTATTTCTCCATGCAGAAGAGAGAAATCGCCTTGAGAGATCGGAGAGACTGTTGGACAAAATGACCCATAGCGTCACTATTTGCACAGATCATCGTGTTGTTGTAGCAAATTAACTATGTAACAAGGAAATTGCACTCTCGTCATTTGTGATTAGATCACCATAGATATATAAATGAAGAGAGGTCCCTATGATTAGTTCCTGGATTGAGATGATATGAGACAGTATCAGTCCACGAAGGATTAATCATTAAATATCCCTAGCCGTAGTATTATCGAGACTGGACATCGATAATGCGGAATAGGCTAGTATTGCACTTGTGCGCGTTGTGAGGGCACAACGGCATAGTTCTCATATATATAAGTATTGGATACTTGTGCAAGTGCGATAGGAGGTCGTGTTTCACCGATGGTACGGGAAACAGCTTCGCTCTGGATAGACCCTTCGGAATCCCATTGGTATTATGACTAGTGTCTATGGGAGGCCGAAATCAAGGTAGGTGTGTAATAGTCTTAACCTGAGACTTACATCGCTAATACTTACGATAATCGATAGACTTTGGTCTTGGTGGTACAGGCCTTAAACGGTTCTGCGTACACCACTTCTGGGTTTATCAGAGAGTCGTAGTGTATTGGATGTGATGTCAAGACGGAAGTATCACTCCAGTCATAGTGGAGATGATGTCACGCAGGATACGGTATTAGTGCTCTTAAGTGATGCGCATCCAATCGTGATATTATGACCAGGTCATGAATATCCGATTATAGAGACTAGTTACCAGACATCCGATATGTGTTTCGGACGGGGCAGACACTTATCCAGCCCCAGCCCTAGCACGTGACTATCCGATACTGGACCGATATGCACAATACATTGTATACTACGCTTGATACAGATCTTAATATTCTTTGATGATATGTCCGGAGAATTGGTAGACTTGGTGCTTTGCTAGGAGTCGACCTTGTCTCGTAAATCGGTAGAACGTAGTACTTGGTACGTACGTGATTCGGATACTCCGACGACCGTATTTACTGCCAGATTATCCGGGGATCTCATGGGTCGCTTCCCGATAATCCACCGATGACGCACAACTCGCACTCTTGAATAATCTGGGATTATACAGAAGAGAGAGAAAATTAATCTAGGATTAATAACGGAGATATTTTATCCGGGATAAAATGTCGTCTAAGAGAGAGAACGATTAATTTGGAATTAATCGATGTATTAATATATTCGATATATTAGACGAAATTAGATTTCGACGCGGAATTAAAATTAGATTTTAATTCGGGCAAACGAGTTAATTTAGAATTAATTCGTTAGCGACGTAAATAATAATTTCGCTAGGCGCAATTATTTATTTAAATTCGATTGAATTAACGTCGCGACGTAAGCTCGGTATTTCGGAAATATCGAACCCGAACGCGTGAGTGCACGTGGGCCCACTTTCATTTGGAAACGTGTGGGGCCCACATGACACATGTCATTCTAATGCTTTGCATGTAGATTGTGTACATGCACTCAATGTCATTGCATGGAGTTTGAGTGTTTGACACTCTAAGCCATTGCATGTTTGTGTCATAAATTTATTATTAATTTAATAATATTATGGCATAAATATAAATTGATTTTTGGTAAATCATTTTAACTTACTTACACAATTTCAATTCTCTCAAAACTCTCCTCCTCTCCACGCAAATGCTCACTGGTTTTGAACCAGTTTGGGCGTGAATAAGGGAAGCAAGAGTGGGTTTTCATGGTGAAAACGCAAGTGCTAGCACACTACGAGTCTTGCGAAGGTGGTAGGGAGGTTCGACCATGAGCGGGATCCATCCGACGAAGCTAGGAGCTCCGTTTCTTCACTCAATTCTGTTTTTCACAGGCAGTGGACTGCTGCAGTGTGCGTGCGCAAGGCAGTGCGTTTTTGGTTGATTCGTCTTCAAATCGACATAACCGATCAATGTGAGTATTCCGCTACCTCCGTTGATGTGTTCACGCATTATTTCATGTCTTGATTTGATCTTGGGACCTTAGAATAAACCAACAATGGCATCAAGAGCTAATGTTGCAAGCATGAAAATTGTAGGGTTTAAAATTTGGGTAAATGTGTTGAGCATGATTTGAATAATTGCTTGTTTGAGTATGCTTATAACATGTTTAATTCATTTTGGTTGGACCTAATTTGATGAAAATGATTTGGAATTATTATTTTCCCCAAATTAATGCCTTGGCCGAATGGTTGTGATTTTTGGATCTTGGATTTTTTGATTTTGATTCATTTGATGAGTTAGAATCGATTAGGTTGATGTTAATTTGAATCGAATTGGATTGGATTTCGAATTGGACAAAATCCCAAAATTCTACCTTGGCCGAATGGTATATATGCCCTAATGTCTTGGTAATTTTGATTTTGATAATTGGATGTATTGGAAATCATTCGGGAATGTATTTAATGTCGATTGCGGATTAATTGGATTGAAACCGAATCGGACATGAAATCACTCCTTGGCCGAGACCTTTAAAGCATGTAAATGGGTTTGATTTTTCATTATGTGTGTGTTGACATGTAATAATGAATTAAGTATGATTAATTGGACTAATTAGTGTTTTGGAAATGTTGATTTAGTTGATTAATCATATAATGCACTTTGGGTAATTAAATTGTGAAATTGGATTTTTGGATTTAATTAATTTGGCCTAATTTGGAAATTAGAATTTAAGTTGTAATTGGGCCTATTGGGCTTGATTTATCAAGTTTGGTTTAGGCCAAGTGGATTGGATCCAATTGGGCCCAAAACCTTAACCATAAAGCCCAATGCGACTTAATGAACCTTTAAAGTTCAATTGGGCCTAATGGGCCAAGATTGATTTATGGGCTTATGGGGTAAATCCCGGATTGGACTTTGGTTATCGGTTTGACCCGAGTTGACCAAAAGTCCACGCCTTAAGAAATCAATCAAAAGCCCATTGGACTTTAATTGAATTGACGTTGGACGTTAATCGGTCTTTGAGACGCGTTACGATTAGATTTGGAATTTAAATCGTAAAAGGTTTATTAAATAAAAGTGTAATAATTTAATTTGGAATTGAATAGTGAATTAGTATTAAATACATGTTAAATTAGATTTAATGATGTAGTTTAATTTAATTCATGAATTCGTACTTTAAGTACTTATTCGCAAAAACGAGTTTGACTCGAACAAAATCAAATCGTTGTTTGAACATTGGATGATCACTTAATTATCAGATTAATTAATTTGATTAGATTGATTGATAGCATGTATGTGTGTGAATACGTGGTTGTGTTGAATGAATAATGTATATCGGATGGATATTAGTGGGTGGGCAATTTTAGAAATTGTTGTAATAAATTCGATTTATTAAATTGGACCTGCGTGTCCAGCCTTATCACCTTCTTTCTCTTTGTATTCTCTTCTCACCTATTCCCCTCTATGTATATGAGGTTTCTTTAGAAGTGTAGTGTAACGGGTAGAAGTAGTACAAGTGCTAGCTTGAGTGAGAAAGGGAGAGATTTGATCTAGGATCAATGTGTAAAGTATCCATCCGCATATCATTATTATTTTATTTCATACTCGCTTTATTATGTATTTAGAATGCATGTTTAAGGGTGTATGATGATGAGACCTTAACAAAGATAATTAAATTGGTAGCCAATTTGCACGCGAAAAACCTCGTCGTTAAATATCAAGCGTTTATTTTCCTTCCATTGAGTGATTCTTACTCAAGATCCGAGATTGGCAGGGGTTGTTGGCCAAAGTCAAGCCCTTGTCGTCAAGATGTGTTTAATCACGAGGCTTTGTTCCATATCGGTGTCGTGTCCAAGTTGTGGTTTGTTGGCCAAAGTCAAGACCACTTCTTGTCCATTGACATTGATTACGAAGCTTCCATGTCATGGGTCCGCGCTTGACTGGGATCACTAGGTTTGTTGTGCCAAAGCCAAGGCCTAGTTGATTCAGAGGAAAATGGTTAGGGTATATATTCGATATATAGGCATATATAAGATATATGTTGGGGACTTGGATGTCCACCTACTGGATCTAGGAGTTGGATGGGATCCAATTGATCTTCGAGATCTACCTAGTTAACTATCATACAATTTGTTGGCCAAAGTCAAGATTGTGTGATATTTAACGGGATCCTAGCCCACTAGGAAACACGGTTTCCCGAGTACTCAACAGAGGGTTAGAGGCTCGACGAAAAATAGTGGGAGGCAAGTATTGAATTTGCAACATTCGTTCGAATACTCGCTAAACGCGCTCATCTATATTTTACTCGTCACATTAATCAAAAGTATTAGTTGGACTAATATTTTATGTTGTTTTAAAAATATATAGTTGGACTATATACAAACTCATTCAATATATAGTTGATTTTATAATTGGATTATAGTAATCAATATAATTGAATTAAATGATAGTTGATTTTATAATTGGATTATAGTAATCAATATAATTAATTAATGATAGTTGATTTTAAATTGGATTATGTAATCAATATTAAATTATAGTTGATTAAATAATTGGATTATGTAATCATTAAATAAATAGTACCTATTAAAATGATTAAATAGTTGGACTATTGAATCAAGAAAGAATTTAAAAAATATATAATCCTTGGATTAAATGTTTTAAATGATTTAATTTTCAATTGGGAATTAAATAGGTTAATTTATTTGATAAAATAACTTATTATGACTAAGCCCATTATTAAGCAAATAGTAGAGCATAAAGTCTTTGGAAGATTTATGTGATGATGACTTTAGTGCTTAATTAATATACTTATAATAAATCTATCTTTAGATTTAAAAGTATTAAAGTTGCAATTAATTGACTATTCTAGTGGAGAAAAGTCAAAGTTTGCAATTGGGCATGTAGCACAAGGTGCACATCGTTTCGATATTCGAAACCAAGGCTTGGCCAAAGGTTTGTGAAATATTGAAAAGGATAATTGACATATCCCAAAGTGACTACCATTTGGATATGGAAGACACGAAGGAATTAAAGATAAGGGCGAGGCTCTAACTTTAAAAATATTTGTCAAAGTTATGTTACTACTAGTATTGAAATTGGATTTTAAATACTTAGTGTGGTACATAATACATATATGTATTGACGTTCAGAATCCGCTGTGAGCTGGATACTGGCTTCAAGCCGAGATTTCTCTGCGAATTGGAAACGGGACGAAAGTCGCTGTTTCGACCGTAGATACCTAAGTTTAGGAACTACCCTTTGGGTATGTACTTAAATTAGGAAATGTTATAATGTAACTAGTTTGACTAGAGACATTATCTCTATATCAGTGTTTAATCCGATGCGGATAAAACCTTTATATTCTAGAACACTAAAGTGTTTCATTATATAAAGATGATACTGAGATAAATACATTGGATGTAAATAACAGAATTTATATTTTGAATATAATAAAATCTCAAACATATAAAATGACAAATAAATAGCTTAAATTGATTTGATCAATGGAGACTTATTTGTGGCATTGTTGTCTAGGACACAATTAAACAAGACTCGTATATCCACACTTTTAAGAGTGGGACTAGGACTGATTTGACTATTCAAATAAGGTCTACGAATCTAGTTTATTAGGTTAAATACCTAAAATACTATTTACTTGGTAATAGTAAAAGGGCCACCGATCTGTTAGCCCTATTCATGGTGAATTAAGTGGGCCCATATCTAGCTAGGCTAGATGTGAACATGAATATTTCGTGACCTTAACGGATGTAGCATCACGTTGTGGTTATGTGTTTCTTTTGAAGAACACAGATCGGAAACTTTTGAAGTTTCGACACGAAGAAAAAAACAGATCGGCTATAGTGTTATTCCGCCACGGTAAGACCGAAATGGAAAATACTTAAGCAGTAAGTTTCATATATAAATGAAAGAGTACGGTGTTCTTTCATGTGAGGACTCCTCCCGAGACACGTCAGTTAGACGGTGTGTCGAACTAAAACCGAATTTTGTTGGACATGATAAGGTTTATCACGAGTCGCTCTGAGCTACTATTTCCTTCTACAGGATATGTATTAACAGTGCAAAACTTATTTAGAATAAGGTTCCATGAAAATCTGTTTGACAGATGTCATATAGGATATGAACAGGGAAGAAACGGGGTTTCTCATTCCTGATAATTTGGGTATGCCAGGCATGACGTTTGGATGATACCAAACTAAAAGACCCAAATTGGATAAGTGCCAATATAGGTTATCCTAAGGGAACCTTAAGTATAGTACTTATAAATCCCACATGAGAACAATGTGATTGTTGCTCACCATGCGGTTTTCCTGAGAGAAATACCGATATGCAGTGGTCAGTGGGAGGATAGTGATACTCGATGAAAATCGGAGTAATACTGTTCAAGGCACGAAGTCCTTAATGGAACACAAATAGTTCATCTATGATGAAACTATACCATTAACCTTCAAATACACAAGAAACTCGTAGATCGGATAGAGTCAGAAAACAACCTAGGGTATGGGTTTCTGATCTAACATCATAAATGATGTCAATCTTATGGAGGTGTACCATCCGACTACGTTTTGAGGAAGTGATACAAGGTATCGACTCTCTGTTATGGCAAAGTGCCATGAATCCGAAATGGATTCCATGTATAACAACTATTTGGATACTAGTTGTTGTACCAGGCATTGTGCCTATGGTACATTAAACGTCTTCAAGGAAGACATACATGGAAGGCAACATACCAACGTACAAAGCTAGGCTTTTGACGGAAAGGTATCGTTATCAACATTGTGTTAATAACGGTTCAACCTTTTACCTGTTGCCATGGTAAATCCATTTTGAAGATGCTTGTTGATAACTGTATATTTCATTTATGAAATATGTCAGTTACAAATCAAAATCGCTTTCCTGAAAAGGAAACCTTTTGGAGGATTTACAACATCCTGACGATTTTGTATAACCGACAAACAAGGTTTGCGGGTTATTCGATCCATGTTTGGATCAATGCAAGCATAAGGTTCTTGGAACTGACGTTTTGAAATAATCATAATGGTTTATGATTTGACTCAAAACGAAATAATTCTTGTGTATATAAGGAGGTTAGTGGGAGAGCGCACTAACAGTGAAATTCCCATAAAGCAATTGTTGAAAGCTTGGCTTTCGATAGAAATTCTCCGTAGAATTCTGAGAGATAACAACCTTTATTAAGGAATAAAGATCTACTGGGATAGATTTGGAGTTGTTAACACTCTCTGGGAAATTGTACATTTAAAATGTACTTGTATTGGTGTCTCATACGCTTCGAGCATATGGAGTCACAATCGGGTCAATCCAAGTGATAGTCACTGGATTGAAGTTAAGAACATCTGTTAGTATCTCTGAGAACTAAAGATGCTATCTTAAACTATGGAGAAGGAGAACTTGAAGTGACTGGGATCACTGCTGCAAGTTTCCAAACGATTAAATACTACGGTACTATAAAGTTTGAACACGGGACAGTGAGCTGGAAATCTTCCAAGCAAGATAACTGTTGCCGAATAAACAACAAATGCGGATTATTGCTGCAGCTGAGGCAGCAATAGAAGTCTTTTGGGTCGAAAGTAAATCTAATTAGATTAGATATAGTTCGTTAGCAGCTGAGCTAGGCGTCAGCACAAGCTAAGGAATTAAAGGTCTCATCGACGATCCAGATATATACTTCTATATCATCTGATTCGTTCGGATCATACATCGTGGCGATGTGATGATCGTATAAATCGCGTCAAACGAAAATCGAACAAATCCGCTGACGAAAACTTTTCCTCAGCAATTTGAGCGAACAGTACATAGTTCGGGTGTGGGACACTTGAGTGACTGGCTATGTGCCAAGTGGGAGATTGTTGGACAAAATGACCCATAGCGTCACTATTTGCACAGATCATCGTGTTGTTGTAGCAAATTAACTATGTAACAAGGAAATTGCACTCTCATCATTTGTGATTAGATCACCATAGATATATAAATGAAGAGAGGTCCCTATGATTAGTTCCTGGATTGAGATGATATGAGACAGTATCAGTCCACGAAGGATTAATCATTAAATATCCCTAGCCGTAGTATTATCGAGACTGGACATCGATAATGCGGAATAGGCTAGTATTGCATTTGTGCGCGTTGTGAGGGCACAACGGCATAGTTCTCATATATAAAGTATTGGATACTTGTGCAAGTGCGATAGGAGGTCGTGTTTCACCGATGGTACGGGAAACAGCTTCGCTCTGGATAGACCCTTCGGAATCCCATTGGTATTATGACTATGTGTCTATGGGAGGCCGAATCAAGGTAGGTGTGTATAGTCTTAACCTGAGACTTACATCGCTAATACTTACGATAATCGATAGACTTTGGTCTTGGTGGTACAGGGCTTTAACCGGTTCTGCGTACACCACTTCTGGGTTTATCAGAGAGTCGTAGTGTATTGGATGTGATGTCAAGACGGAAGTATCACTCCAGTCATAGTGGAGATGATGTCACGCAGGATACGGTATTAGTGCTCTTAAGTGATGCGCATCCAATCGTGATATTATGACCAGGTCATGAATATCCGATTATAGAGACTAGTTACCAGACATCCGATATGTGTTTCGGACGGGGCAGACACTTATCCAGCCCCAGCCCTAGCACGTGACTATCCGATACTGGACCGATATGCACAATACAATTGTATACTACGCTTGATACAGATCCTTGATATTCTTGATGATATGTCGGAGAACTTGGGAAGACTTGGTGCTTTGCTAGGAGTCGACCTTGTCTCGTAAATCGGTAGAAGTAGAACGTAGTACTTGGTACGTACGTGATTCGGATACTCCGACGACCGTATTTACTGCCAGATTATCCGAGATCTCATGGGTCGCTTCCCGATAATCCACCGATGACGCACAACTCGCACTCTTGAATAATCTGGGATTATACAGAAGAGAGAGAGAAAATTAATCTAGGATTAATAACAGAGATGTTTTATCCGGGATAAAATGTCGTCTAAAGAGAGAGAACGATTAATTCGGAATTAATCGATGTATTAATATATTCGATATATTAGACGAAATTAGATTTCGACGCGGAATTAAAATCAGATTTAATTCGGGCAAACGAGTTAATTTAGAATTAATTCGTTAGCGACGTAAATAATAATTCGCTAGGCGCAATTATTTATTTAAATTCGATTGATTAACGTCGCGACGTAAGCTCGGTATTTCGGAAATATCGAACCCGAACGCGTGAGTGCACGTGGGCCCACTTTCATTTGGGAACGTGTGGGGCCCACATGACACATGTCATTCTAATGCTTTGCATGTAGATTGTGTACATTGCACTCAATGTCATTGCATGGAGTTTGAGTGTTTGACACTCTAAGCCATTGCATGTTTTGTGTCATAAATTTATTATTAATTTAATAAATATTATGGCATAAATATAAATTGATTTTTGGTAAATCATTTTAACTTAATACACAATTTCATCTCTCTCAAAACTCTCTCCTCTCTCACGCAAATTGCTCACTGGTTTTGAACCAGTTTGGGCGTGAATAAGGGAAGCAAGGGTTGGGTTTTCATGGTGAAAACCGCAAGTGCTAGCACACTACGAGTCTTGCGAAGGTGGTAGGGAGGTTCACCCATGAGCCGGGATCCATCGGACGAAGCTAGGAGCTCTGTTTCTTCACTCAATTTTCTGCAATTGTTCAAGGGCAGTGGGCTGCTGCAGTGGGCGTGAGCAAGGCAGTGAGTTTCTTGGTTCGATTCGTCTTCAATTCGACATAACCGATCAATGTGAGTATTCCGCTACCTCCGTTGATGTGTTCACGCATTATTTCATGTCTTGATTTGATCTTGGGACCTTAGAAAAATTCAACAGAGACGTCATGTCGGCTTAAAGTTCTTCGTTCTTCTCACTCGAAGTTGTGTTTATGGCTATTTGCTATGTGTTCTCCCTCTGTTTTCTCTGTTTTTAGGGGTTAGGATGAGCTTAGGTTTATATAGAGAAGTCTCAGAGTCCATATATGCGTAATAAAACAAGACCAAACTAAGTTTCTGATAATCTGGATATCTTGTGTGTATCAAGATAGGATCCGTTAGTTCTATGTACAGAGCATATGTATTCCATATGGAATTAGTAATCTGTTAAATCCATGTGCCCGTGGTACACAGTAGAAATGAATACTAAGTGTTTTTAGAGATTACTAATAGAAACGTCGACGTGATTATATCTATAGAGATTTGACATATATATATATATATCTTTGGAATAATCCGAATACCTATGACAGATGGATTATATGTATGCAGTGAACTCGACCTATATGATTCAGGGAGTTTATCCGTGGTGTCATAATTTACGGGTGGGTAGATTATGAACATGAAATTGGATTCGTGATGGATATGTCTGAATCTAGAGAGTCTTGTTGGACAATTATGACCCATAGCGTCACTATTTGTACAGATCATGGTGTTGTTGTACAAATTAACTATGTGACAAAGGAAATTGCTCTTTTATCATTTGTGATTGATCACAAAGATGTATAATGAATGATGAAAGGTCCTTATGATTAGTTCATGGATTGAGATGATATGAGACAATATCAATCATGAAGCTTTAATCATTAAATATCCCTAGTCAGAGTATTATCGAGATTGGACATCGATAATGCAAAAAAGACTAGTATTACACTTGTGCGTGTTGTGAGGGCATATGGCATAGTTATCATATATTTGGGTATAGGATACTTATGCAAGTGTAATAGGAGGTTGTGTTTTACCGATGATACGGAAAACAGCTTCGCTCTGGATAGACCCCTCGAAATTCCATTGGTAGTATGACTATGTGTCTATGGAAGTCCGAATCAGGGTATATGTATTTGGTCTTAACCTGAGACTTGCACCGCTAATACTTGCGACAATCAATATACTTTGGTTTTGGTCATCCAGGGCTTTAACAGGTTCTGTGTACGCCTCTTCTGGGTATATTAAGAATTGTAGTGTATTGGGTGTGATGTCGAGATGGAAGTATCACTCCAGTCATAGTGGAGATGATGATCACGCAGGATAAGTATCACTCCAGTCATAGTGGAGATGATGATCACGCAGGATACAGAACTTGTTCTCTTATGTACTGCAGTCATCGGGATAATATGACTAGGTCATGATTATCCGATATAGAGACTAGTTACCAGAGATTCGATATGTGCTTCGTACGGGGCAGACACATTTTTTGCCCCAGGCCTTGCACGTGACATCCGATGCTGGAACGAAATACGCAATACTACGTATACTACGCCTGATATAGATCACATATTCCTGTAAGGATATTTCTGGAGAATTGGGTAGGCATGGCGCTTTGCTAGAAGCCAACCTTGTATTGTAAATCGGTACAAATGTATACTAGGTACTTATGTGTTCGGATAGTACGACGACCGTATTTACTGCCAACATATCCGGGGATCTCATGGGTCGCTTCCCGAAGATTCACCGATGACGTATGACTCGCACTTTATTAATCTAGGATTAATTAGTAGAGAGAGAAAATTAATCTGGGATTAATTACATAGATATTTTTTCTGGGATAAAATATTAATAAAAGAGAGAAAAACGATTAATTTGGAATTAATCGATAAAATAATATATTCGATATATTATACGAAATTGGATTTCGACGCGGAATTGAAATTAGATTTTAATTCGGGCGAACGAGTTAATTTAGAATTAATTCGTTAGCGACGTGAATAGTGATTTTGCTAGGCATAATTATTTAATTACGACGCAACGAAAAATTCGTTAATTTGGAATTAGCGAACCCGAGCCCGGGAGTGTTTGCGGGCGCACTCGCATTGCAAATTAAAGTGTGGCCCACAAGTCACACCAAGCGTCAAATCACTAGTCAATCGATTGATGTGATGTCTAGTCACTTTGAGTGATGTGACAAGTTGTCATTGTGATTGATGGTGGTAGTTGGATGGCTTTAATGCCATTTACCAAATTTTGAATTTGGTATATCTTTATTTGTTTTTTGAAAACAAAACCAACAAAACACATTTACTCTTCTCTCTTTACTCTTCCCTCTCTCACGCCCAAGAGGCTGTCTTCTTCCTTTATTTTCACTGGTTTCACCGTGAGCCAAGGAGAAGCAATATGAAGTTTTGCGGCAAAATTTCCGGAGTGCTAGCACGCTTTAGGAGTCTTGCGAAGGTGATAGGGAACCACAACCGTGAGCATGGAATCATCATACAAAAGCTTGGAGCTTGGAGATCCTTCTATGGCCGAAAATTGGAGAGCCAAAAACTGCCATTGCCGTGAGCCACCTTGGAGGGGAAAAGAGTTTTTGTGTTCATCGCATCGCTCAACCGCTCAATGTAAGTATTCCGCAACTTCCTTTGATGTATTCATACATGTGTTTCTTGCTTGATAATGATCCTTGGGACCTTAGAGAAACCCAACAATGGTATCAAAGTAAGGTTGAGCATGAAACTTTTTTGGGTTAAAATTGGGCAAAATTGATTTGAGCATGTTTGAGTGAAATTGATTGTTTGAGTATGCTTAAATTATGATAACATGGTGTTATGCATTGTCAATTTGATGAATTTTGAATTGGACAAATTTTCCCCAATTGTTAAGGCTTGGCCGAAAGTTGGACTACCCTTTTTTTATGGTGATTTTTTAATTCATTGGATTAGTTGAAATCATTTGGGAATGTTGATTGTGGATTTAATTGGATTGAAATCGAATCGGACATGAAAAACCCCATGATTGCCGAGACATGTTAGCATGGAAATGGGTTTGATTTTTTGATTAAAATGTGTTGGACATGTTTTGATGTTAATGAGCATAATTATTTTACAAATTTGTGTTTTGGAAATGTTAATTTGGTTAATTAATTATGGCATACACTTTAAATTAATTAATTCTGAAATTTGGAATTTTGTAAGTTAATTAATTGGGTCTATTTTGGAAATTGGGCTTGTAAAGTTGTAATTGAGCTTTAATGGGCTTGGTTGTACCAAGATGGGTTTAGGCTAAATTGGTTGGATCCAATTGGGCCCAAAACCATATCCATAAAGTCTAATTATGACTAATGGACCTTAATATATTTAATTGGGCCTAATGGGCCTAAATTGGTTTCTTGGCAAATAAGGGTGATTCCTTAAATGGGCTTTGGTAATTGGGTTTGACCCATGTTGACCAAAAGTCCATGCCTTAAGAATTAATTAAAAGCCCATTGGACTTTAATTAAATTAACATTGGATGTAAATCGGGCTTTGAGACCCGTAACGATTAGATTTAGAATCTAAGTCGTAAATGTTTGTTAATAAAGTGTAATATTTAATTTGGAATTAAATAGTGAATTAGTATTAAATACAAATTAAATTGGATTTAATGTTGTAGTTTAATTTAATTCAATAATTCGTACTTTGAGTACTTATTCGCAAAACGAGTTGGACTCACGCAAAATCAAATCGTTGTTTGAACATTGGATGGTCATTAATTATCAGATTAATTAATTGGATTAGATTTATTGATAACATGCTTGTGTGAATACATGGTTGCGATGCATGAATAATGTATATCGGATGGATATTAGATGGGTGGGGCAATTTTGGAAATTATTGTAATAAATTTAGAATTTATTAATTGGACCTGCGTGTCCAGCCTATTACCTCCTTACTCTTTGTATTTCTATTCTCACCTATTCCCCTCAATGTAAATGAGGTTTCTTTAGAAGTGTTATGTAATCGGGTAGAAGCAATACTTGTGCTAGCGGGAGAGAGGAAATGGAGAGATTTGTTCTAGGAACAATGTGTTAAGTATCCATCCGCATATCATTATTATATTTATTTATATGCGCCTTATTATGTGTTTAGAATGCATGTTTAAGGGTGTATGATGATGAGACCTTAACAAAGATAATAAATTGGTTGCCAATTGCACGCGAAAAACCCTCAACATCATATTAAGCGTTTTTCCTTCCATTGAGTGATTCTTACTCAAGATCCAAGACTGTCATTGGTTTGTTGGCCAAAGTCAAGGCTTTGTCCGTCGAGGATGTGTTTGAATCATGAAGGATTTGTTCCATATCGGTGTCTTGTCCAAGTTGTGATTTGTTGGCCAAAGCCAAGATCACTTCTTGTCCATCGACATTGATTACGAAGCTTCCATGGTCAATGGGTTCCGCTTAACTGGGATCACTAAGTTTGTTATGCCAAAGCCAAGGCTTAGTTGATTCAGAGGAAAAAGGTTAGGCAATATATTGGATATATGGCATATATAAGATATATGTTTCGGACTTGGATGTCCACCTACTGGATCTAGGAATTGGATGGGATCCAATTGATCTTAGAGATCTACCTAGTTAATTATCATACAATTTGTTGCCTAAAGTCAAGATTGTGTATTATTTAACGGGATCCTAGCCCACTAGGAAACAAGGTTTCCCGAGTACTCCACAGAGGGTTAGAGGCTCGTCGAAAAATAGTGGGAGGCAAGTATTAAATTTGCAATATTCGTTTAGTTACTTGCCATACAAATATTTCGTCAAATATAAATTATTTATTAGTTGGACTAATATTTAATAGTTGTTTTAAAACAGTTGGACTGTATTCAAAATATTTCATTTATAGTTGATTATATAATTGGATTATAGTAATCAATATATTTGAATTAACTATTTCAATTAATAGTTGATTTTATAATTGGATTATAATAATCAATATAATTGAATTTAATCAATCAAATTATAGTTGATTATATAGTTGGACTATAGTAATCATTATAATAAATAGTACCTAAAATCGTTGATTAAATAGTTGGACTATTAGAATCAATAATTGAAAGATTAGTGTTTAAAACATAATCCTGGGTGAAAATGTATTTAAACGACTTTAATTTTTCAAAATTGGGAATAATACATCAGGATAGTCCTGAAAACTAAGAAGTTACTTTATTTGATAAAATATACATCTTAAGCCTAAGCCCAGAGTTAAGCAAATAGTAGAACATGATATTTAGAATATTCATGTAATGATAAATTTAGTGCTTAATCCATTATGCTTGCCAAATAGACTCCTTAATTTCTTAGTCAGAACTAAGGATTAGATCCTTAAAGTATGATAATGAAATTGAAGGATCTTCATAGATCTATTCTTAGATCTTAGAAGTACTAAAATTGCAATAGTAAACTCTTGGAGAGTTAATGGCTATACTCAAGGAGACAAAGCCAAAGTTTGCAATAAGGCAAGAAGCGCAAGGCGCATCTTACTTCGATATTCTAGAAGGCCAAGGCTTGGCCAAAGGCTTCTGGAGTGTAGAAAAGGGTAAAGGCAAAATCATTATAATCTTCTGGGAAGATAAAGGACATATCCCAAGATGTCTGCCTAAATTATGGCAAACGGGGATCACAGAAGCGTGACTGCCGTATGGACAACTCAGACATGAAGGAATTGAAGATGAGCAAGGCTCTGACTTCAAATATGTTTGTTATAAATATGTTCACTGCTAGTATTAAAATTGGATTTTAGATACTGGATGTGGTACATAAATATGTACTGATGTGCAGAATCCGCTGAGAGTAGGATACTGACTTCAGATGAGATCAATCTGCGAATTGGAAACGGGACGAAAGTCGATGTTTTAACCGTAGAAACCTAAGTTTAAGAACTACCCTTCGGGTGTGTACTTAAATTAGGAAACTGTTTCAATGTAACTAGTTTGACTAGGAACATTATCTCTATATCAGGGTTTAATCCGTTGCGGATATACCTTTATATTCTAGAACACTAAAGTGTTTTATTTTATAAAGATGATATTGAGATAAACACATTAGATGTGAATAACAGTATTTATATTTTGAATATAAATAAATCTAAAACGTATAACATGACAAACAAATAACTCAAACTGAGTTAACCAGTTGAGACTTATATGTGGCATTGTTGTCTGGGACACATTTAACAAGACTCGTATATCAAAACTTTTAAAGAGTGGATACTAGGACGGATTTGAATCTACACAAATAATGTCTATGAATCTAGTTTATTGGGCATAGTGCCTAAAACACCTTTACTTGGTAAAAGTGCAAGTGCCACCGATCTGTTAGCCCTCGTTCATAGTGACGTAAGTGGGCCAATATCTAGCTAGAGGTGGATATGAATGTTTCGTGACCTTTACGGATGTGGCATCGCGTTATGGTTATGTGTTTCTCTTGAAACACAAATTTGAAACTCTTGATGAATTCAAAGAGTTTCGACACGAAGTAAACAAACAGATCGGCTAAAGTATTAAACCATCACGGTTAGACCTGATGAAAATACTTAAGCAATAAGTTTCTCAAATACTTGAAAGAGTATAGTATTCTTTCAATGAGGACTCCTCACGGAACACGTCATTTTGACGGTGTGTCCGAACTGAGAAACCGAATTTTTTTGGACATTATAAGGTTGATCATGAGTCGCTCTGAGCTACCATTTCCTTCAACGGATAAGCATTAAACAGTGCAGAACTTATTTTGAATAAGGTTCCATCATAATCTGTTTGACAGACTTCATATTAGATATGAACAGGAAAGAAACTAGGTTTTCTCATTCCTGATGATTTGGGTATGCTAGGCATATGTTTGGATGATACCAAACTAGAACCCAAATCGGATTAGTGCCTAAGTTGTAGGTTATCCTAGGGAAACCTAAGTATAGTACTTATACAACTCACATGAGAACAATGTAATTGTTGCTCACCATGCAGTTTTCCTAAGAGGATTACCTATATGCAGTGGTAAGTGGGAGGAAAGTAAAACTCGATGAAAATCGGAGTAATACTATTCCAGGCACCGATTCCTAATGGAACACAAATAGTTCATCAAGGATGAAACTATACCATTAATCTTCGAATACACAAGAACCACGTAAGTCGGAGTGAGTCAGAAAACAACCTGGGGTATGAGTTTCTGATCTCACCTCATAAAGATGTCAATCTTATTGAGGAATACGAACTGACTACATATGAGGAAGTGATACAAGGTATCGACTCCCTATTACGGCAAAGTGTCATGACATCCGAAATGGATTCCATGTATAACAACTATGTTTAGAAACTAGTTGATGTACCGTAAGGCATTGTGCCTATTTGTACTATATAAGTCTTCAAGGAAGAAATACATGGATGGCAACATACCAACGTACTAAGCTAGGCTTGTAACAAAAATGTATCGTTATCAACATTGTGTCGATTACGACGAAACCTGTTAACTGTTGCCATTGTTAAATCCATTTGGATAATGCTTGCTGATGCTGCATGTTTCATTTATGAAATATGGTGGCTAAATGCCAAAACCGCTTTCCTTAACGGAAACCTTTTGGAGGATGTTTAAAACATCCTGACGGTTTTGTCGTACCAAAATGAGCAAACAAGGTTTGCAAGTTAATTCGATCCATGGATGGATTGAAGCAAGCATAACGTTCTTGGAATTATCGTATTGATGTAATCGTAATGGTATGTGATTTAATTCAAAATGAAAAATGATTCTTGTGTATATAAGGAGGTTAGCGGCAGCGCACTGACAGTGAATGTCCTAAATGAATGATTATTCCCATAATAAAATCGGTGAAAGCTTGGCTTTCATGAAAATTCTCCGTAGATTCTTGGGAGAAACAACCTTTATTCTAGGAATAAAGATCTACTGGGATAGATTTAAAGTTGTTAATAATCTCTGAGAACTCGTACATTGAAAAATGTACGCCACCTGGTGTCTCATATGCTTTGAGCATATGGATTCACAATCAAGCCAATCCAAGTGAGATTCATTGGATTGATGTTAAGAACATCCTTTAATATCTTAGAGGAACTAAGGATGTTGTCTTATACTATGGAGAAAGAGAACTTGAAGTGACTAGGATCACTGTTGCAAGTTTCCTAACCGATAAAAACGACTATAAGTCGTAATAACGGTACTATAAAGTTTGAATAACGAAACAGTGAGCTGGAAATCTTCCAAGCAAGATACTGTTACCGAATAAACAACACAAGTGGATTGTTGCTGCAGCTGAGGCAGCAATAGAAGCCTTCTGGATTGATAACAAATCTAATTAGATTAGATATAGTTCTGTTAGCAGCTGAGCTAGGCTTCAGCACAGGCTAAAGGATTAATGGTCTCATCAACCATCCAGATATATACTTCATATATTCATCTGATTCGTTCGGATCATACATCATGGTGATGTGATGATCGAATAAATCGCATCAGATGATAATCATGCAAATCCGATGACGAAAGTCTTTTCTCAGTAATTTGAGCGAACCGTACATAGTTCGGGTGTAGGACACTTGAGTGACTGGCTATAGGCCAAGTGGGAGATTGTTGGACAGTTATGACCCATAGCGTCACTATTTGTACAGATCATGGTGTTGTTGTATAAATTAACTATGTGACAAATGAAATTGCTCTTTTATCATTTGTGATAAGATCACCAAGATGTATAAATGATGAAAGGTCCTTATGATTAGTTCCTGGATTGAGATGATATGAGACAATATCAATCCGCGAAGGTTTAATCATTAAATATCCCTAGTCAGAGTATTATCGAGATTGGACATCGATAATGCGAAAAAGACTAGTATTACACTTGTGCACGTTGTGAGGGCATAACGGCATGGTTCTCATATATTTGGGTATAGGATACTTATGCAAGTGTAATATGAGGTTGTGTTTTACCGATGGTACGGAAAACAGCTTCGCTCTGGATAGAACCATCGGAATTCCATTGGTAGTATGACTAAGTGTCTATGGAAGTCCGAATCAGGGTATGTGTATTTGGTATTAACTTGAGACTTGCACCGCTAATACTTACGACAATCAATATACTTTGGTTTTGGTCGTCCAGGGCTTTAACAGGTTCTATGTACGCCTCTTCTGGGTATATTGAGAATTGTAGTGTATTGGGTGTGATGTCGAGATGGAAGTATCACTCCAGTCATAGTGGAGATGATGATCACGCAGGATACGAAACTTGTTCTCTTATGTACTGCAGTCATCGGGATAATATGACTAGGTCATGATTATCCGATATAGAGACTAGTTACCAGAGATCCGATATGTGCTTCGTACGGGGTCATGTTCTCTTGCACGTGACATCCGATGCTGGATCGAAATATGTAATACTACGTATACTACACCTGATATAGATCACATATTTCTGTAAGGATATTTCTGGAGAATTGGGTAGGCATGGCGCTTTGCTAGAAGCCAACCTTGTCTTGTAAATCGGTACAAACGTAGTACTAGGTACTTACGTGTTCGGATAGTCCGACGATTGTATTTACTGCCAACATATCCGGGGATCTCATGGGTCGCTTCCCGAAGATTCACCGATGACGTATGACTCACACTTTATTAATATGGGATTAATTAGTAGAGAGATAAAATTAATCTGGGATTAATTACGGAGATATTTTATCTGGGATAAAATATTAATAAAAGAGAGAAAAATGATTAATTTGGAATTAATCAATAAAATAATATATTCGATATATTATACGAAATTGGATTTCGACGTGGAATTGAAATTAGATTTTAATTCGGGCGAACGAGTTAATTTAGAATTAATTCGTTAGCGACGTGAATAGTGATTTTGCTAGGCATAATTATTTAATTACGACGCAACGAAAAATTCGTTAATTTGGAATTAGCGAACCCGAGCCCGGGAGTGTTTGCGGGCGCACTCGCATTGCGAATTAAAGTGCGCCCCACAAGTCACACTAATCGTCAAATCACTAGTCAATCGATTGATGTGATGTCTAGTCACTTTGAGTGATGTGACAAGTTGTCATTGTGATTGATGGTGGTAGTTGGATGGCTTTAATGCCATTTACCAAATTTTGAATTTGGTATATCTTTATTTTTTTTTGAAAACAAAACCAACAAAACACATTTACTCTTCTCTCTTTCCTCTTCCCTCTCTCACGCCCAAGGGGCTGTCTTCTTCCTTTATTTTCACTGGTTTCATTGTGAGCCAAGGAGAAGCAATAGGAAGTTTTGCGGCAAAATTTCCGGAGTGCTAACACGCTTTAGGAGTCTTGCGAAGGTGATAGGGAACCGCACCCGTGAGCATGGAATCATCATTCAAAAGCTTAGAGCTTGGAGATCCTTATATGGCCGAAAATTGGAGAGCCAAAAACTGCCACTGCCGTGAGCCACCTTGGAGGGGAAACGAGTTTTGTGTTCGTCGCATCGCTCAACCTCTCAATGTAAGTATTCCGCAACTTCCTTTGATGTATTCATACTTGTGTTTCTTGCTTGATAATGATCCGTGGGACCTTAGAGAAACCCAACAAGTCTCACTAATGAGATATACTCGTAGAGTACTGGGGCAACTTTTATGAATAATACTGATTATTTATAAGTCGTTTAACGGTTAAACAAAAATACATGCGATTGGGATCTTTTGGTCCTTTGTTAAATGTCAAATTGTGATATTTGACATATATAATAAATATATACATTTTGATTATTTAAAGTAAATATAATACATATATTTAAGATATTTTTATTTAATTATTTGATTGTTAAATGATTAAATTGATTAAATAATAAATATCTTATTACTTTATTAAAGTAAGCAAATGGCCATTTTTGATTGGATTAAATGGCTTGATTTAATTGGAACATTTGGTGGATTGCATTAAATTATTTAATGAATTTTTACCACATGTTTTATTAAATCATTTTCCATTTATTTATTGAAACAAAAATGAAATACTTGGCTAATAGTTTTTCCCCCATTTTTCGACAATGCTAAGGAGAATATATAAGTTTTTTGTTTTCATTTTGTTTCATAATTTCAAGTTACCAATAACATTACAAAGAAAAGGTTGAGAGAAAAGTGAAGAAACAAGGTAAAAGCTTGTGCAAATCTTGGAAATTTGTAAGTTTTACAAACTTTCTTCTACCTAGAATTGTTCTTGAGTTGTGATGAGTGGTATTTATATCACTATTTCCCACTCATTTAACGTAATATTTTGTATAGTTTCTCGGGTTTTGTGAACTTTTTAATGTGTTTTATTGTTATTTTGTAGATAAATAAAGTTTGGGAAGCATTGGAAGCAATTTGGGGCCAAAACAGTGAAAAATGACAAACATGGCATTTTGGTAATTTTCGGAGTCGCGACGCCAAAGCCTTCAGCGTCGCGACATCTAACGTGCACTGCAAGCCTGGTAACGTGCGCCGTGGACACATGTCAGAATTTGAGAAATTTGACTTGCTAACGTGCGCCGTGCCACGTGTCATAATCACAGAAGATCTGCTAAAATGCGCAGGAGTGCCACGTATCGCAATCCTATTGGAAAAAAATAGCGCGTGCCACGTGTCGCCTTCTCATTGGACCGAATCATTGGTGAATCACATTCTGCCACGTGTCAACCTCTCTTTGCAACGATCCTTACCGCGTGCTACGTGTCGACTTCTCATTGGACCGAAACTTCCGCCAATCACCGCGTGCCACGTGTCAGCTTCCCATTGCACCGTCTCACCGCATGACACGTGTCATCACCAGATTACACCGATGAAATGCGAGTGGTCAAACCGCGTAGACCGAAAATGCATCTCGGCGTTGCGACGCTGGCCCGTAAATTTGCCTATAAATTGAGGCTTTCAGCACCTCATTTGGTGTGCTTTCCTTGGGATTTTTTCCCTGATTTCATAGGATAGCATCTATTTTGTAAATTATTAATAATATTTAAATTATGTATTTTTATTTTTAGTTTTTATTACAACTTTCTTTTATTTACTTTTATGTTTTGTAGTTAAAATTTCGCTGGGGTAAAAGGTGAAACATTTAATATAATTATCTAAGTTAATCTCACTTAATTATAATATTTAAATTATAATTTAATCGGATTAATTAATGGCAGAATTTATTACCGCCTATATGGTCGGTCTAAATATAAATTACTTGACTGCCTATATGGCTGGTCTTTATGTGACAAATAATTACCGCCTATATGGCTTGTTTTAAATGTTTAACATTATTAATTCCTGAGAAAGCAGAGCAGAAAATAATTTATATATTATAATAAGTGAGATTCCTAGATAAAAATTAAATGTGGATCATCTAACCCCATCATTTTATTTTTATTCTAGGGAAGTGATGAAACACAATATCCACACACTTAATAATTGATTTTCTTTTTATGGGCAATTCTTTAGTTTGTTTATTGAGTCTTAAGCTTAATGCTTCTTGTTGTCTGATCACCAATAAGATTGATGTGGTAAACTTAAAATGAACTAGACATAGGGATTTTAGGTTTCAGCCTTAGATTCAATAGCCCACGATCTTCCTTGAGGATAGATAACCCTTTAATAGATTTCCTTACAGGATAGACATATACCTGTCGGGCGGGGGTAGCCACAATTGGAATTTAATCTTAATGAATCCAAGTAATTTGGTTGACATAGACATATGGTTCAATTGGGTTATACTGGGTATTTGCATCTGACCATCGACAGAGGCTTTTGCATATCTTCGTGTTCCAGGTTAGCAAACTAATTTATTACACATATATAAGAGAATCAATTCATCTTTATAATAATATTGTGTGGAGTCACAACCCTAGATCTTTGAGTCTTTTGTTATTTTCCTTAGTATTTTCTTTTTTGTCTTTAAGTATTTTATTTATCAAATCCACATTCAACCAACAAAAGAAATCATTCTCTTTTCCCTATATTAGATACCTGTAAATAAATAGTATCAATAATTAATAACAACAGTAGGAATTAAGTCCTCGTGGGATCGATATTTTTATACTACTTGAACGATACGTGCGTTTGCGTTATACGTGTGTGTTTACGCCGGTCAAGTTTTTGGCACCATTGCCGAGGACTTATTTTTCTTGAGTTATTAATTTTGAAGCTATCTAATTTACTTGTATCTAATTTTTTTTTTATCTGTAATTTTTATTTCTTTCTTTTGTTTTCAGGTGATTGAAAAATGGAACATTATTGCAAGATTGAGAGATCACGAGATTTACTAGAAGATACACCCCAAATCTGGGAGCAACAGTCCGGTTCTCTGAGGCCTGTTGTCCAGCCCAACAACTATCACTGGATGTCAGAATCAAGCAATACTACATTTGTTAATCAGAACGAAATGGGGAGATGTGTGATATGTGATGGTAACCACCCGAGCAATCAATGTATATACCTTTCAGAGTGGCAGAATTATTGGAATCATTCAAGGTATGAAGAACCATCATACTTTCCATCTTATCCACCATCCATCTACTATTTTCATCAAGAACCAGAACCATCAGAGGAAGATCAGATGGTTGACATGCTCAAAGATTGGTTCAAGAAACAAGACGAAAATTTGGATACAATACTTGAATCACTCCAAAATCAATTCGAAAGTATTCAGAGACAATCAGCATCCATTCAGAGACTGACAGATCAAATGAGACAATTAATAGAAAACCAGAGCTACATACCTCAAGAAGCATTTTCAGACGAAACTGACGGAGCCTTCGAGTACCAAGCATTTCACGATGACACTTTAGCAGTGGAAGAGGCTGAGCAGTATCAGGAATCTAAGGTATCAGTTCAGGAATCCAAACCAGCGAAGTCTCGATTTGACTTTTATTATTCAGATTCCGACTCTGATGAAGAAGCTGAGTTGTTTGTACCAACTGCACCAACAACAATTGAGGATGGAACTCTGTATCCTCAAAATAAAGATCGTGGAGCGTCCATTGCATTGATGTTTGAAGAAGATCTACCTGAACCATTCATTTCAGTCATATCAGAGGATGAAGACTTAAAATCAGACATATCTTTACATCCTCAGGTTGACACTTATGGAGCATGTTTTTCACAGATGACAGATGAAGAAAAAAAAGCGGAAATCCTAAAATACATCTGTGAAGAAAAGGTGGAGCAAGAAACAGAGCAAATAGAGGAACAATTGTCAGACCAAATTGAAGATCCAGAGCACTCAAGTGAAACATCACTGTTTTGGGGAATACAATTTAGAGATATCACCTATAAGCTTGATAGAATGGAACTTCCATTGAAGGTCAAGCACCATACGAGACCTCATGATTTTCTTTCTTTCTTTTCAGGAACCATTGGAGCGACAATGTTTAAGAAGGTGGCAGAAGCACTAAATGGGACAAAATTCTTTTTGCTACCTTACCGTTGGAAGAGACCCTTCAAAAGCAACGCTCATGGGATTGTCTTTAATTGGACATCCAAAATGATGCTGAAACCTCCTTGATAGATAGATTTCAGTCACGTCTGACTGAATACCAAAAATTTAGCGCTAGCAGGGAGGCAACCCATGCAATTTGTTGTAATTTCTATTTTCATATTTTGTGTATACATGTTGTAGAATTTTTAATTTTGTGTGTTATTTTTGTAGGAAAAAGCACAAACGGAGCATTTTAAAACAGAAGGAATTGTGTTTGGGAATCACAAATATGAGAGTCAATTCATTAGAGATGGCTGAGTAAGGAATGAAATCTTGAGACGCATCCTAATGGATTTATATACCAAATGAGTGGCGTATTGCGTACACAATTCTGTTACCTTAATTATTGCTTGGATTTGCTTTTCTGTTGTAATTATCTTTATTTTCGTAGACAGGATCCAGACTTTTTGACCTTTCATGATTTCTTTTATTGTTTAGCTAATATCGTCATTTGGAAGATACCAGTGCTATTATTACTCACTCTTTTCAGGTACTATAAATTCAGCCCATCATTGCACTTTTGAAGGCATCCAGATTTGAGAAAGAAATATATAAAAATGGAAGCCACTTCAAGAAGACAAGTTGAGAACATCTGTGTGTTTTTGCGGTACTAGTGTTGGTGTTAAACCACAATACATAGAAGCAGCACATGAATTGGGTCGAATCTTAGCTGAAAGGAATATGTTGGGTTTCTAGGTTAATCCCAAGATCATATTAAGCATAGAAATAGAATGAATACGCAAAGAAGAGTGGCGGAAACACACTTACATTGAACGGCTTTGGATGTGATGATCAACAAAACTTTTCCTCCCTTTGTTGAAGCTCTCGGCCAATGGACTTTTGTTGATGAAGTTCTACAAGCTCCAAGCTTTATAAGGATTCCAAGCTCAAAGATTAGCTTCCCTATCACCTTGTATTGATCCTTTGATTGTGCTAGCAAAAGATGAAAGAAAACAAATTCCTCCTTCACCTTGGAGAGCTCACGGAAATGGCTAAAATTGGGAGAGAGACTCACAATTTTTCTCAAAGAAATTGGAGAGAGAGTGTTTCTATTTTGTTTTCAATTTTTTTTCTAACAACATAATGAAAAACAATTACCAAAAATTGGTATAACCTTTCCAAAAAGTCAAAGCCAATTTTGGCTCCAAAATGGCATTAAATGCCCACACCAACCAACATCATGAATAGTGACTGCATGTCACTCACCAAAAAGGTGACTTGACATCTATCACTAAAGTGACGAGTGATGTGACTCGCGATGTGACTTGCGGCTGCACTTGATTTAAAATCGGAGTGGCGTCACAAAAACATTTCGGGCTCGGTTTCGTTAATTCCGAATTAACGAGTTTTCCGTTACGTCGTAATTAAATCAAATTTAATTAAATAATCATGCCTAGCAAAGTTATTATTCACGTCACTTGCGAATTAATTCTAAATCAATTCGTTAGCCCGAATTAAAATCCAATTTTAATTCCGCGTCGAAATCCAATTTCGTATAATATATCGAATATATTATTTTATCGATTAATTCCAAATTAATCGTTCTCTCTCTTCAAATAGTACTTTATCCTAGATAAAGTCTCTCCGCTATTAATCCCAGATTAATAAAGCTCTAATCATACGTCATTGGTGAATCTTCGGGAAGCGACCCAAGAGATCCCTGGATATGTTGGCAGTAAATCCGGTTGTCGGACTATCCGAACACGTACGTACCTTGTACTACGTTCTTACCGATTTACGAGACAAGGTTGGCTTCTAGCAAAGCGCCATGCCTACCCAATTCTCCAGAAATATTCTTAATGGAATATATAATCTATGTCAGGCGTAGTATACATAGTATTGCGTATCTTGTGATCCAGTATCGGATATCACATGCAAGGCCTGAGGCTAGAATAGTGTCTGCCCCGTACGAAGCATATATCGGATCACTAGCAACTAGTATTTTTATTATCGGATAATCATGACCTAGTCATATTATCCCGATGGTTGCAACCTTTTAGAGAACCAGTTCTGTATCCCTGCGTGACCATCATCTCCATATGACTGAAGTGATACTTCCGTCTTGACATCACATCCAGTACACTACGATTCTCAATAAACCCAGAAGAGGCGTACACAGAACCTGTTAAAGTCCTGGACGATCAAAACCAAAGCGTATTGATTGTCGCAAGTACTAGCGATGCAAGTGTCAGGTTAAGACCAAATACACCTACCCTGATACGGACTCCCATAACACATAGTCATACTACCAATGGGATTCCGTGGGGTCTATCCAGAGCGAAGCTGTTTTTCGTACCATCGGTAAAACATAACCTCCTACCACACTTGCATAAGTATTCAATACTTAAATATATGAGAAATATGCTGTTACACTTCCATAACACGCACAAGTACGATACTAGTCTATTCCGCATTATCGATGTCCAGTCTCGATAATACTAAGACTAGGGACATTTAATGATTAAACCGTTGTGGATTGATACTATCTCATATCATCTCAATCCGGAACTAATCATAAGGACTTTCATCATTCACACATTTAAGTAATCTAATTACGAAATGATAAAAGGCAATTTCCATTGCTACATAATTAATTTGTACAAAAACACAATGTCTTTTACAAATAGTGACGATATGGGTCATAATTGTCCAACAATCTCCCACTTGGCCTATGTACATGTCACTCAAACTTTTGCTGAGGAATGGCTTTTGTCAGCGGATCTGCAATGTTGTCATCTTATGCGACCTTCTCGATCTTCACATCGCTACGCTGTATGATCTCATGAATCAAATGGAAACGTCGAAGAACATGCTTGGATCGTTGATGAGACCGTTGTTCCTTAGCCTGCGTTATAGCCATGTTATTGTCACAATACAATGGAATGAGCTCAGCTGCTAACGGAACTACTCCTAATCCAATTAGGAATTTTCAGATCCAAACTGCTTCCTTTGCTGCTTCAGCTGCAGCGATATACTCCGCTTCTTTTGTTCAATCGGCAACGGTCTCTTGCTTGGAAGATTTCCAGCTCACTGCTCCGTTATTCAAACAAAACACGTACCCTGATTGCGACTTACAGTCGTCTTTATCGGTTTGGAAACTTGCATCGGTATACCCAGTTACCTCAAGTTCTCCATCTCCGTAGATTAAGAAAGCATCCTTAGTTCGTCTAAGATACTTAAGGATATTCTTAACCGCTATCCAGTGACCTTCACCTGGATCGGCCTGATAGCGACTACACATGCTCAAAGCATAGGAGACATCAGGTCGCGTATATATCATGGCATACATGATCGATCCGACTGCCGAGGCGAACGGTATCCGACTCATGTTGTCTCTCTAATCTTGAGTTTTAGGACACATGTCCTTAGATAGAGTGACGCCATATGACATTGGCAACAGTCCCCTCTTGGACTGATCCATGTCGAATCTCTTCAACACTTTGTCAATGTACGTGCTCTGGGAGAGTCCAAGCAGCTTTCTAGATCTATCCCGGTAGATCTTTATTCCTAGAATAAAGGCTGCTTCTCCCAGATCTTTCATGGAGAATTTTAATGAAAGCCAAGCTTTCACCGATGTTAACATGGGAATGTCATTGCCCATAAGCAATACATCATCAACATAAAGGACAATGAAAGTCAGTGCGCTCCCAATAACCTTCTTGTATACACAAGGATCATCTTCATTTTGAACGAAAACATATTCTTTTATGATCTCATCAAAACGTTGGTTCCAAGAACGCGACACTTGCTTCAGTCCATAAATGGACCGATTTAACTTGCAAACCTTGTTTGCATGTTTAGGCACGATAAAACCGTCAGGCTGTTGCATATAAACATCCCCCAATAAGTTTCCGTTAAGGAAAGCGGTTTTGACGTCCATATGCCATATCTCGTAATTGAAATATGCAGCAATAGCAAGCATTATCCGAATGGATTTAATCATGGCATGGGTGAGAAAGTTTCATCGTAATCGACACCATGTCGTTGATGATACCCCTTCGCTACAAGCCTAGCTTTTTACGTTTGTACGTTGCCATCCATGTCGGTATTCCTCTTGAAGATCCATTTGTAACCAATAGGCTTTACGCCTTCTGGTGCATCAACTAGTGTCCAAACTTGGTTGGTATACATGGAATCCATTTCGGAATTCATGGCATCTTGCCATAAAACGGAGTTGATACCTTGTATCGCTTCCTCATATGTAGCCGGCTCGTCTTCCTCAATGAGATTGATATTTACATGAGGTGAGATCGGAAACCTATACCTCTCAGGTTGTTTTCTGACTCTCTCCGATCTACGCGGTCCTTGTGTATTCGAAGATTGTGGTACTGCTTCATCCCTGATGAACTGTTCATGTTTCGTTGAGTATTCTATGCCAGGAACAGTATCACTTCGATTTTCATCGAGTTCTACTTTCCTCCCACTTATCACTGCATTTAGGAATTCATTCTCAAGGAAAACCGCATGTAGAGCAATAAAAACTTTGTTCTCTCATTGTTGATAGAAGTTATATCCTTTGGTTTCCCTATGATATCCCATAAAAAGGCATTTATCTGATTTGGGTTCTAGTTTGGTACCTTCCAAATGTTTGACGTATGCCCAGCAACCCTAAATATTCAGGAATGAGAAACCCGGTTTCTTTCCTGTCCATATCTCATATGGTGTTTGTTGAACAGACTTTGACGGAACTTTATTCAAAATAAGTATTGCACTGTTTAATGCAAATCCCCAAAAGGAAATAGGTAGCTCAGTGCGACTCATCATAGACCTTACCATGTCTAACAAGGTTCGGTTTCTCCGTTCGGACACACCGTTTAATTGCGGTGTTCCGGGAGGAGTCCACTGTGAAATAATACCATATTCTTTCAAGTAGTCAAGAAACTCATTGCTCAAGTATTCGCCACCACGGTCCGACCATAATGTCTTAATACTTTTACCGGTCTATTTTTCAACTTCGTGTCGAAACTCTTTGAATTTCTCAAAAGTTTCCGACTTGTGTCTCATAAGATACACATAACCATAACGTGATGCATCATCCGTAAAGATTACAAAGTATTCATATCCACCTCTAGCTTGGCTAGACATGGGCCCACAAACGTCACTATGAACAAGGGCTAACATTTCGGTGGCGCGTACACGATTACCGCTAAAAGGTGATTTAGGCATTTTGCCTAATAAGCAAGATTCGTAGACGTCATAAGAATTTGGATCAAATCCGTCCAAGTACCCACTCTTCGAAAGTGTGGATATGCGAGTCTTGTTTATGTGTCCCAGACGACAATGCCACATATAAGTTTCATCTTTATGACTTACTTTAAGCCTTTTGTTTGTTACATTTTGAGATTGGTTTATATTCAAAATATAAGACCATTATTTACAACAACAGTGAAAATTTCTATATCATTTTTATACATAAAACACCCAGTGTTTCTACATACAAAAGTGTACCCACATTGGGCTAACATAGATACAGAAATAATATTCCTAGTCAAACTAGGTACATAATAACAGTCTATAAGTTCAAGTACATGCCCCGAGGGCAGTTATAAAACAAAAGTGCCAACGGCCAAAACGGCGACTGGAGTCCCATTTCCAACACGGAGGTCAATCTCTCCTGAAGCCAGTTTCCTGCTAATCCGCAGATCCTGCACATCAGTACAAATGTGAGTACCACAACCAGAATCAAAAATCCAATTTTTAAAGTTAGAAGTAGTCATGTTTATTTCTATAACAAACATACCTGAGGCCGGTGCCTTGCCTGCCTTTATCTCCTTCTAGAGAGCCTTGTACTCGCGGTAGTCACACTTCCAGTGACCCCGCTTCCCGCACTGGAGGCATACATCCAGAGATTTGTCCTTAGGCTTCCCAGAAGCCTTTGATGATTTGCCTTTGCCCTTCTTTTTCTTCTTCTTCTTGATACCTCCAGTCGCCTTGGGCCCAGCCCTCGGAGTCCGAGATATAGAAGAGAAGTGCACCTCGTGCTTCTTGCCCTTAAGAAGTTCCTTTTCTGCCTCACGCAGCGTGGACATCAGCTCTCCAAGAGTCTGCTCTTGGTTCATCATATTGTAGTTCATGATGAACCCACTCCAAGTGTCGGGGAGAGACTGCAAGATCAAATCTATAGAGGTCTCTATCTCAAAGACAATCCCCATTTGTCCAAGCTGCTCGATATCGGCAATCATCTGTGTCACATGATGTTCAACAGATGTACCCTATGACATCCGAGCGCGGAAGAGCTTCTTCTGTAACTCATATATTTGCGATCTAAGATTAGATCGGTGTAGATCATTCAACTTCGCCAACATGGTATAGGGATCCAATCCCTTGTTCTGTCGATGGAATTACTAAGTCATAGCAGCAAGCATGATAGATTGAGCAGTTGCGTTGTCATCACTATGTGTCTTCCAAAGATCTAGCTCGAGAAACTGATCAGATCTGGGCTTAGGCCCAAGAGGTCTCTCTATAGTATATAGCAGCCTCTCGGATCCAAGGACTATCCTTAGATTCATGTCCCAATCGGAAAAGTTAGTGCCGTTGAAGACATTATCGCCCATGATGATGTCCCAGACACTGTTCTTTCCAGTCATTTTAATTGCGATAGTCTAACTATCCAATTAACAATGTAAGGGTACAGTCTAACTGTTACAAGAAAAATAATACAATATTAGTCCAACTAATAAAATAATTTTGACGAAATAATTTTGAAAGCGTGTAAAGCTAAGTATTTGAACGAAATTGCAAATTCAATACTAGCCTCCCACTATTTTTCGGCGAGCCTCTAACCCTCTGTGGAGTACTCGGGAAACCTAGTTTCCTAGTGGGCTAGGATCCCGTTAAATAACACACAACCTTGACTTTGGTCAACAAGCTGTATGATATTTAATTAGGTAGATCTCGAAGATCAATTGGATCTCATCCAATTCCTAGATCCGGTAGGTAGACATCAAAGTCCGAAACATATATACAATATATATGCCAATATATCCAATATATTTTCCTTACCTTTTTCCTCTGAATCAACTAAGCCTTGGCTTTGGCACAACAAGCTTAATGATTCCAGTTAAGCGGGACCCATTGACCTTGGAATGCTTCGTAATCAATGTCGATGGACAAGAAGTGATCTTGACTTTGGCCAACAAATCACGACTTGGACAAGACACAGATATGGAACAAAGCTTTCATGATTCAAACACATCCGCAATTGACAAAGGTCTTGACTTTGGCCAACAAACCAGTGCCAATTTTGGATCTTGAGTAATAATCACTCAATGGAAGGAAAACACTTAATATGTTTTGAGGGTTTTTTCGTGTAAATTGCAAACCAATTTATTATCTTTGTTAGGTCTCATCATTCACCCTTAAACATGCATTCTAAAAAGCATAATAAGGCGCGGTAAGTAAATTAATAATGATATGTGGATGGATATTTAACAAATTGTTCCTAGAACAAATTACTCATTTTCCTCTCCCCGGCTAGCACTATTCTACTTCTACCCAATTACATAATACAATAATAGAAACCTCATTAACATTGAGGGGAATTATGTGAGAAGAGAAAACAAAGAATCAATAAAGAGAGAAGGCTGGACACGCAGGTCCAATTTATAAATTCTAAATTTACAACAATTTCTAAAATTGCCCTTTCCCTTCTAATAACCATCTGATATACGCTATTCATGTTGGATTCCTCTAAGGGTCCCAAGATCATAGATTAAGCATGAAACAATATGAATACACATCAAAGGAGGTGCGGAATAACTCACATTGATCGGTAGAGATGCAACGAAGACCAAAAATGCACTGACTTCTCCTTGCTCGGTAGTGGGCTGCGCAAATGGTGGACTGCACGGCGTGGGGACTGCTTCCTCCTCCAAGAATCGGCCATGGGTGTCCTCCATGGAAGGTCCAAGCTCCAAGCTTCACAAGGTGATTCCAAGCTCAAGAACTCACTGCCCGAACACCTTGGTATGCCTCCTAGAGTGTGCTAGCACATAGATCTTGCAACAAGATCATTTGCTTCTCCATTTTTTCGGTCAAAACCAGAAAAACAAAGGAAGAAATGGTCCAAGACCGAGAGAGAAGAAGAGAAGATTTTTGGCTCCAAAAAGCATAATACCGTAAATGGAAGAGAGAGAGTAAGTGGGAAATAAAAAATTGTAAAAGGGTTTTATAATTTCCAAAATTATTAAACCATTTACCACTTTTAATTTCCAAAAAGGCAATCATTAAATGCTTGTCAATCACCTCAAATCAACTCACATCAATCACTCAAATGTTCCATCACTCAAAGTGACATGTGATTTGACGCTTGATGTGACTAATGATTTGACGCTTGATTTGACTTACGTGCCGCACTCGAATTCGAAATGCGAATGCGCTCGTAAATAATCTCGGGCTCGGGTTTGCTAATTCCAAATTAATGAATTTTCCGTTGCGTCGTAATTAAACGATTACGCCTAGCAAAATCACTATTCACGTCATTAACGAATTAATTCTAAATTAATTCGTTCGCCCGAATTAAAATCTAATTTTAATTCCGCGTCGAAATCCAATTTCGTTTAATATATCAAATATATTAATTTACCGATTAATTCCAAATTAATCGTTCTCTCTTCAAATGATATTTTCTCCCAGATAAAATATCTCCGCAATTAATCCCAGATTAATTTTCTCTCTCATTAAATTAATCCCAGATTAATTAAAGTGTGAGTCATACGTCATCGGTGAATCTTCGGGGAGCGACCCATGAGATCTCCAGATATATTGGTAGTAAATCGGGTCGTCGGAGTATCCGAACACGTAAGTACCTCGTACTACGTTTACACCGATTCACAAGACAAGGTTGGCTTCTAGCAAAGTGCCATGCCTACCCAATTCTCCAGAAACATGCTTACAGAAATAAGCTATCTATATCAGGCGTAGTATACGTGGTATTGCGTATTTTGATCCAGTATCGGATGATCACCTGCTAGGCCTGGGGCTGGAATTGTGTCTGCCCCGTACGAAGAACATGTCGGATGTCTGGTAACTAGTCTATATATCAGATAAACATGACCTTGTCATTTTGTCCCGATGACTGCAATACTTAAGAGAACCAGTACCGTATCCTACGTGACCATCATCTCCATATGACTGGAGTGACACTTCCGTCATAACATCACACGCAACACACTATGATTCTCAATATACCCAGTATTGGCGTACACAAAACCTGTTAAAGCCCTGGACGACCTCAACCAAAGTATATTGATTGTCGCAAGTATTAGCGGTGCAAGTCTCAGGTTAAGACCAAATACACCTACCCTGATTTCGGACTTCCATAGACACATAGTCATACTACCAATGGAATTCCGAAGGGATCTATCCATAGCGAAGCTATTTCCCGTACCATCGATAAAACACAACCTCCTATTACACTTGCATGAGTATCTTATACGCAAATATATGAGAACTATACTGTTGTGCCCTCACAACGCGCATAAGTGTAATACTAGTCTTTTACGTATTTATCGATGTCCAATCTGGATAATACTCTGACTAGGGATATTTAATGATTTATCCTTCGTGGACTGATACTGTCTCATATCCTTCGTGGACTGATACTGTCTCATATCATTCATAGGGACCTCTCATCATTTATACATCTAGGTGATCTAATCACAAATGATAAAAGTGCAATCTCATTTGTCATATAGTTAATTTGTACAACAACACCATGATCTGTATAAATTGTGACGCTATGGGTCATAATTTTCCAACAATCTCCACTTGGCCTATAGCCAGTCACTCGAGTGCTTGACACCCGAACTATGTACGGTTCGCTCAAAATGCTGAGAAAAAGTTTTCGTCAGTGGATTCTCATGATTATCGTCTGATGCAATTTATTCGATCATCACATCGCCACGATGTATGATCCGAACGAATCAGATGAATATCGAAGTATTTATCTGGATCGTTGATGAGACCATTAATTCTTTAGCATGTGCTGAAGCCTAGCTCAGCTGCTAAGAGAAATATATCTAATCTAATTAGATTTTATCGACCCCAGAAGGCTTCTATTGCTGCCTCAGCTGCATCAATAATCCGAATTTGTTGTTTATTCGGTAACAGTATCTTGCTTGGAAGATTTCCAGCTCACTGTACCGTTATTCAAACTGTATAATACCGTTTTTATCGGTTGGGAAACTTGTGGTAGTGATCCTAGTCACTTCAAGTTCTCATTCTCCAAAATTTAAGACAGCATCCTTAGATCTCTAAGATACTAACAGATGTTCTTAATATCAATCCAGTGACTATCACTTGGATTGGCCTGTTTTTGAATCATATGCTCAAAGCGTATAAGACACCAAGTCGCGTACATTTTTCAATGTACGATTTCTCGGAAAGTTTTCGAAAGACAAGCTTTCGCCGATTATTATGGGAATATCATTTCCAAGAAATGACACATTATCAATATTTATAGGACAGCCACTGTCAGTGCGTTCCCACTAACCCTCTTATATACACAAGAATGTTTTCGTTTTGAATTAAATCATAAACTATTATGATTACATCAAAACGACAATTCCAAGAACCTATACTTGCTTCAATCCAAACATGGATCGATTAACCTGCAAACCTTGTTTGCTAGTTTTTGTACGACAAAACCGCCAGGATGTTTTAAACATCCTCTAAAAGGTTTCCTTTTCAGGAAAGTGATTTTCCGTCCAGCTGTCATATTTCATAAATGAAACATGCAGCTTTAGCAAGCATTATCCAAATGGATTTACCGTGGCAACATGTAAAAGGTTTAATCGAAATCAACACAATGTTGATAACGATACCTTTTCGTTAAAAGCCTAGCTTTACACGTTGGTATGTTGCCATCCATGTATATATTTCTTGAAGACTTATAAAGTACCAGTAGGCACAATGCCTTGCGGTACATCAACTAGTATCCAAACTTGTTGACATATATGGAATCCATTTCGGATTCATGACACTTTGTCATAATAGGGAGTCGATAACTTGTATCACTTCCTCATACGTAGTCAGTTGGTATACCTCAAAAGACAGACATCTTTACGAGGTGAGATCAGAAACCCATACCCCATGTTGTTTTCTGAATCTCTCCGACTCACGCAGTTCTTGTGTATTCGAAGATTAATGGTAATAGTTTCATCCTTGATGAACTATTTGTGTTCCATTAGGAATCGGTGCTGGATAGTATTACTCCGATTTTTCATCGAGTTTTACTATCCTCCCACTTACCACTGCATATCGGTATTCCTATCAGGAAAACCGTATGGTGAGCAACAATCCAATTGTTCTCAAGTGAATTGTATAAGTACAATACTTTGGTATCCCTAGGATATCCTACATTGGCACTTATCCAATTTGGGTTTTAGTTTGGTATCATCCAAACATATCCCTAACATTCCCAAATTCAACAAAAATGTGAAACCCGGTTTCTTTCCCGTTCATATCTAATATGTTATCTGTCAAACAGATTTTAATAGAACCTTATTCTAAATAAATTATGCACTGTTTATGCGTATCCGTTGAAGGAAATGGTAGCTCAGAGCGACTCATGATTAACCTAATCATGTCTAACAAAATTCGGTTACTTGGTTCGGACACACCGTCAAATTGAAAGAATACTTTACTCTTTCAAGTATTTTAGAAACTTATTGCTTAAGTATTTTTTTTTTTCCTTACGGTTACCGTGACGGTTATAATACTATAGCCGATCTGTATGTCTATTTCTTGTCGAAACTGTAAAAGTTTCCGATTTGTGTTCTTCAAAAGAAACACATAACCATAACGCGATGCCACATTCGTATAGGTTACGAAATATTCATATCCACTCTAGCCAACTAGACATAGGGCACTTGCTTCACTATGAACTAGGGCTATCAGATCGGTGGCATTTACAGGTTTACCAAGTAAATAATGTATTAGACACTTTGCCCGATAAACTAGATTCGTAGACTCTATTTGATTGGAATCAAATCAGTCCTGGTACCCGCTCTTCAAAAGTGCGGATATACAATTCTTGTTTAATGTGTCCCAGACAACATTGCCACTTTAAGTATCAACCTGATCAAATCAGTTTGAGCTATTTGTTTGTCATGTTATATATTTGAGATTTAATTTATATTCAAAATATAAATGCTGTTATTCACATCTAATGTGTTTATCTTAATATTATCTTTATATAATAAAACACTTTAGTGTTCTAGAATATAAAGGTTCAATCCGCAACGGATTAGACACTAATATAGAGATAATGTTTCTAGTCAAACTAGTTACATTATAACAGTTTCCTAATTTAGGTACACACCCTATGGTAGTTCCTAAAGTTAGGTATCTACGGTTAAAACAGAGAACTTTCGTCCCGTTTTCGATTCGCAGATTAATCTCTATTGAAGTCAGTATCCTGTTTAAAACAGATTTTAAACATCAATACATATATATGTACCACACTAAGTATTTAAATCTAATTTTAATACTAGTAGTGAACATAATTATGACAAATATATTTGAAGTCAGAGCCTTGCTCGTCTTCAATTCCTTCTTGGGATATGTCCTCTTATCTTCATAGAAGACTATAATGATTTTGCCTTTGCCGATTTTCCACACTCCAGAAGCCTTTGGCCAAGCCTTGGCATTCTGGAATATCGAAGTAAGGTGCGCCTTGCGCTACTTGCCTAATTGCAAACTTGACTTTATCTCATTGAGAATAGTCATTAACTCTCCAAGAGTTTATTATTGCAATTTGTTTACTTCTAAAATCTAAGTATAGATTTATGAAGATCCTTCAATTTCAATATCATACTTTAAGAATCTAATTCTTAGTTCTGATAAAGAAATTAAGGAGTCTATATGACAAGTATAATGATTAAGCACTAAAGTTATCATTACATGAATATTCCAAATATCATGTTCCATTTATTAGCTTAACTCCAGACTTAGGCCTAATTTGTTATTTTATCAAATAAAAACAACTTATTATATTTCCAGGACCATTCTGAAATATTATTCCCAATTAGAAAAATTAAGTCATTTAAATACATTTTCCCTATGATTATGTTTTAAATGCTAATCTTCATTTTATCTTGATTCTAATAGTCCAACTATTTAATCAACGATTTGTGGTACTATGTATTATATTGATTATTATTGTCCAACTATACAATCAAATATAATTTAAATTAATTAACCTCAATACATTGATTTCTATAATCCAATTATAAAATCAACTGTAAATCGAAATTAATTAATTCAAATATATTCATTACTATAATCCAATTATATAATCAATTATAATACAGTCCAACTGCTTATAAAAACAACAATTTAAAAATTAGTCCAACTAACATTTTATTGATATGACGAAATATTTGTTTGAGCGCGTATGGCGAGTAATTGAACAAATATTGCGAATTCAATTCTTGCCTCCCACTATTTTCCGGCGAGCCTCCAACCCTCTATCGAGTACTCGGGAAACCGTGTTTCCTAGTGGGCTAGGATCCTGTTAAATATCACACAATCTTGACTTTGGCTAACAAATTGTATGATAATTAACTAGGTAGATCTCTAAGATCGATTGGATCCAATCCAATTCCTAGATCCGGTAGGGGACATCCAAGTCTGAAACATATATCTTATATATGCCAATACATCCAATGTATTACCTAACCTTTTTTCCTCTGAATCAACTAAGCATTGGCTTTCGCACAACAAACTTAGTGATCCTAGTCAAGCGCGACCCATTGACCATGGAAAGCTTCGTAATCAATGTCGATGGACAATAAGTGGTCTTGACTTTGGCCAACAAACCACAACTTGGACAAGACACTGACATGGAACAAAGCCTTCGTGATTCAAACACATCTTCGACATACAAAGGCCTTGACTTTGGCTAACAAACCAATGCCGTCTCGGATCTTGAGTGAGAATCACTCAATGGAAGGAAAGACGCTTAATATTATTTGAGGGTTTTTCGCGTGCAAATTGGCAACCAATTTATTATCTTTGTTAAGGTCTCATCATCATACACCCTTAAGCATGCATTCTAAACACATAATAAAGCGCGTATGTAAAAGTAAGAATGATATGCGGATGGATACTTACATTGATCCTAGATCAAATCTCTCTCTTTCTCTCTCCAGCTAGCACTTGTATTTACTTATACCCGTTACACTACACTTCTAAAGAAACCTCATTTACATTGAGGGGAATATGTGAGAATTGAATACAAAGAAATATGAGATAAGGCTGGACTTGCAGGTCCAATTAATAAATCAAATTTATTACAATTTCCAAATTTCCCCACCCGACTAATATCCATCCGATATACATTATTCATGCATCACAACCATGTATTCACACAAGCATGTTATCAATCAATCTAATCCAATTAATTAATCTGATAATTAGTGATCATCCAATGTTCAAACAACGATTTGATTTTGCTCGAGTCAAACTCGTTTTGCGAACATGTACTCAAAGTACGATTTCTTGAATTAAATTAAATTACATAATTAAATCCAATTTAATACGCATTTAATTCTAATTCACTATTTAATTCCAAATTAAATATTACACTTTTATAAAATAAACCTTGTAGACAACAGAAATCGGCGACGCTGTTCTAGGCTCGCGGCCTAGTTGGGAAGTACGAAATAACATGGAGTCGCCACCCGGTGTGAACCGGGACAAAGATTTAAGGCCGCACTCACCCCTCGCAAGGGAAGACCTCAAACCGTTGCGTTCGGAATGGTCCCTTACTTATGTCACTTGTGATGATATAATTTGTGCAATAAATCAACCGAGTCTACTCAATAATCATGCTCAAGGGTACTTAGATCTAACATGCTTCCATCTAACTAATTCCTAATCTAAGTTTGCATGCTTGAAAGTAAATTTTTTTTAAACGGAAAACATGCGACATAACACAACGAGCATTTTAAGCCATTAAACTAAAATAAACAAATAACTAATTAAACATAAACATAAACTAAACAAAGCATCATGCATAAAGAATAAAGAAACGACATGCCTAAATAACATAATCATGCTTCGAACATTAAATAATAAACTAAATTAAATCATGCTTAAAATAATAAATAAACAACCTATAAACTACAACATGCTTAAATACAAATTTGGATGAGACGAGATATATGTATCTTAAGTGGTACGTGGCGTTGTATCCCGAGTGCAGACCGAAATACCGTCCATTCGAAATCGGCTACAGAATTTACGTCCGGGTTTCCATCCGATATACCACAAAAGAGAACACACATCCCGCTCATCCAACAATCACATCATGCCTCAAACGACTCTCATGCAATAATATTTTAAAATAAATAAAATAAAATGAAAGATGATAAATAAAAAGTGCCCTCAGGTCTAACCTTTTTGTCGTCCAAGAAATGGCGTTACACGTCCGTTGGAAGGGTGAATGATCCGCAACTCTTTTGGTTCACTAACTCAACGTTTTTCCTCACTGTTTTGCTATTCGGGCTGCTGTTTTTTACTCCATTTCGCTGCTGTTTTGCTGCTGTTTTTCAGGTCACTGTTTTGGTCGTTTCAGGGACTGTTTTGAGTTATTTTGAAGGCTAATGGGGCTGCGTTTTGGAGGGGTTTTTTGGGGGTGTTTATGCAGTTTTTTAGTACAGTTTTGGGGTGTTTTCTGGGCTGTTTTTGGGGTTAAATAGGCGTGAAAAACTGGCAGTGCAGTGAGTCAGAATGCAGCAGTGAAGGAAGGGGATATGCGGCAGTTTTAAGGCTTATTTCAGGGGAATTTGCGGCACTTTAAGGGGGAATTGTTGGTGCGATTTTGGGCAGTAAAAGGGGCTTGAATTGGGAAGTAAGGGGGTGTATTTGGCGTGCAGTGAAGGGGGAATTCACAGGGCAGTTCTCAGCTGTGAAGGAAGGTAGATGCGTTGGTGTTGGAAGGTGGTGTGGGTGTGAATATGAGGGCTGTGCAGGAAGTGTTTGTGGCGTGAATAATGAGGGCTTTACTGTGTGTTTCTTGTGTGAATCTGCCAGGGTTTGAATGTGTGGAGAGGGGTTATTTTTATAGGCAAGGGGATGGGTTTTACCTTGTTGGGGAAGAAATAGGATTTTTGAGATATTCTTTTAATTAAAATGTGATAGGGGAAATCTTTAATTAAGGGAAGTGATTTGATTTTTTCTTTTTAGTTAAGGATATGATTTAGTTTAATTAGGCAAGGAATCCATTGGATTTATTTAAATTGGTAGGTGATTTAATTAAATTAGGAATGTGATTTATTTTAATTAGGAATGTCATTTATGGAATTTAATTTGAATATTTTAATTTGGGAAATGAATTTTAATTTGTGACATGTGTTTTATTTAATTTAATTGGATTTATTTAGTTTAGGGATGTGATTTAATTTAATTTAATTTAAGTTTAATTTAATTAGTTTTAATTTAATTTGTGACATGTATTTTAAATGTTTTAATTATTTAATTGTGAGATGTTTTTAAATGTTTTAATTATTTTTGGATGTGATTTAATGGGTTTGGTGTGTTTAAAAACAGAGGTCCAATAAGCGAACCCGAAGCGAAACAAGCGAGTTAAATCTGACAAAATGCTAATTTCCAACTTTACCCTTCTAACGTCCGTTTCCCGCGGCTTTCACAACTAAAGAGGTAGTGTCTCCATACGAGACTCATCATCGGGCTGATATGCAAAAATGCAATGCCTACAGTCGCCCCCACTTTGATGGGACTTGTGCAGTGTGTGACAATGACAATCCTATCAAAGTACGTGCAATGCATTTTTACTTACCTGGCTCGCCAGCTGTCACCTGGTCTGCCTGCTGTGCTGAGTTGATAATGCTAAACCCCGTACGTAGGGCGTCGCGATTGCGTCTCCGTACCTAGAGTGCCGCAGTGATGATGTTGGTTGTCTGGATGCTAACCCCGTACCTAGGGTGTCGCAGTGACATCTCCGTACCTAGAGAGCCACAAATGTCTGAATAATCCACATGCCGTACCTGGCGTACTAACCCCGTACCTAGGGCGTCGCTGTGGTCTGAATGTTAACCCCGTACCTAGGCTGTCGCTGTGGTCTGAATGCTAATCCACATGCCCAATTAAACTTTAAAGGTTCATTAGTCGCATTTGGACCTTTTGGATGCGGTTTTGAGCCTAATTGGATCCAACCAATTTCGCCTAAACCCAACTTTGTACAACAAAGCCCAACAAGCCCAATTACAACTTTAAAAGCCCAAATCCAATTTAAGGCCCAATTTAATTAAATTACAAAATCCAATTTTTCAATTCAATTAAATAAAGTGTATAGCATTATTAATTACCCAAAATCAATATTTCCAAAACACCAAATTTGTACAATTAATCATGCTTATCATCATGGAATCATGTCCAACATAATTTGATCAAAATCAAACCCAATTAACACATGCTAAAGTCTCGGCCAAAGGGGAAAAATATGCCCAAATCAAATTCAATCCAATTGAACCAATCAAACATAAAATCAATATCCCCTAATGATTTCTAACACATCCAATGATCAAAAAAATTAAAATCCAAGACAATTTTAGGGTTCTAATTTTCGGCCAACATAAGCAAAATTGGGGAAATTTGTTCCAAACCAAATTTCTTCAAATTGATCTAATCAATCATCAATTAAACATCAATTAAGCATATTCATCAATCAAATTTCATCAAATAATGCCCAAATTCGTTTTGGCCAATTTTAGCCCTAAAATCAATTTCATGCAATCAATAGCTCAAGATACCATTGTTGGATTCCTCTAAGGGTCCCAAGATCGTAGATTAAGCATGAAACAATATGAATATACATAAAAGGAGGTGCGAAATAACTCACATTGATCGGTAGAGATGCAACAAAGACCAAAAACGCACTGCCTTCTCCTTGCTCGGCAGTGGGCTGCGTAAATGGTGGACTGCACGGCGTGGGGACTGCTTCCTCCTCCAAGAATCGTCCATGGGTGTTCTCCATGGAAGGTCCAAGCTCCAAGCTTCACAAGGTGATTCCAAGCTCACGAACTCACTACCCTAACACCTGGTATGCCTCCTATAGTGTGCTAGCACATAGATCTTGCAACAAGATCATTTGCTTCTCCATTTTTTCGGTCAAAACCAGAAAACAAAGGAAGAAACGGTCCAAGACCGAGAGAGAAAGAGAAGATTTTTTTGCTCCAAAAAGCCTAATACCGTAAATGGAAGAGAGAGAGTAAGTGGGAAATAAAATATTGTAAAAGGGTTTTATAATTTCCAAAATTATTAAACCATTTACCACTTTTAATTTCCAAAAAGGCAAGCATTAAATGCTTGTCAATCACCTCAAATCAACTCACATCAATCACTCAAATGTCCCATCACTCAAAGTGACATGTGATTTGACGCTTGATGTGACTAATGATTTGACGCTTGATTTGACTTGCGTGCCGTACTCGAATTCAAAATGCGAATGCGCTCGCAAATAATCTCGGGCTCGGGTTCGTTAATTCCAAATTAACGAATTTTCCGTTGCGTCGTAATTAAACGATTATGCCTAGCGAAATCACTATTCATGTCGCTAACGAATTAATTCTAAATTAATTCGTTCGCCCGAATTAAAATCTAATTTTAATTCCGCGTCGAAATCCAATTTCGTTTAATATATCAAATATATTAATTTACCGATTAATTCCAAATTAATCGTTCTCTCTTCAAATGATATTTTCTCCCAGATAAAATATCTCCGCAATTAATCCCAGATTAATTTTCTCTCTCATTAAATTAATCTCAGATTAATTAAAGTGCGAGTCATATGTCATCGATGAATCTTCGGGGAGCGACCCATGAGATCTCCGGATATGTTGGCAGTAAATCGGGTCGTCGGACTATCCGAACACGTAAGTACCTCGTACTACGTTTACACCAATTCACAAGACAAGGTTGGCTTTAGCAAAGCGCCATGCCTACCCAATTCTCCAGAAACATGCTTACAGGAATAAGCGATCTATATCAGGCATAGTATACGTGGTATTGCGTATTTCGATCCAGTATCGGATGATCACGTGCTAGGCCTGGGGCTGGAATTGTGTCTGCCCCGTACGAAGCACATGTCGGATGTCTGGTAACTAGTCTCTATATCGGATAAACTTGACCTTGTCATTTTATCCCGATGACTGCAGTACTTAAGAGAACCAGTACCGTATCCTACGTGACCATCATCTCCATATGACTGGAGTGACACTCAAGTCTTAACATCACACCCAACACACTACGATTCTCAATATACCCATATTGGCGTACACAGAACTGTTAAAGCCCTGGACGACCTTAACCATAGTATATTGATTGTCGCAAGTATTAGCGGTGCAAGTCTCAGGTTAAGACCAAATACACTTACCCTGATTTCGGACTTCCATAGACACATAGTCATACTACCAATGGAATTCCGAAATGGTCTATCCAGAGCGAAGCTGTTTCCCGTACCATCGGTAAAACACAACCTCCTATTACACCTGCATGAGTATCCTATACCCAAATATATGAGAACTATGCTGTTGTGCCCTCACAACGCGCACAAGTGTAATATTAGTCTTTTACGTATTTATCGATGTCCAATCTCGATAATACTCTGACTATGGATATCTAATGATTTATCCTTCGTGGACTGATATTGTCTCATATCATTCTCCATCCAGGAACAGATCATAAGGACCTCTCATCATTTATACATCTAGGTGATCTAATCACAAATGATAAGAGTGCAATCTCATTTGTCACATAGTTAATTTGTACAACAACACTATGATCTGTACAAATAGTGACGCTATGGGTCATAATTGTCCAAAAATTCATTCATCACATCCATGTATTCATTCAAGCATGTTATTCAATCAATCTAATCAAATTAATTAATCTTTGAATATTAGTGATCATCCAATGTTCAAACAATGATTTGATTTGCACGAGTCCAACTCGATTGAGAATAAGTACTCGAAGTACGAATTCTTGAATTATATCGAACTACTCGTTAAATATTATTTAATTCATATTCAATACTAATTCATTTATTTAATTCCAAATTAAATAACTACACCTTTTAATGCGCTTTAACGACTTAGATTCCAAATCTAATCTAAATGGGTCTCAAAGCCCAATTAACATCCAATGTTGTTTAATTAAAAGTCCAATGGGCTTTCAATTGATTTCATAAGGCATGGGCTTTGGTCAATATGGGTCAAACCCATATACCAAGGCCCAAGTAAGGAATCACCCTTATTTGCCAAGAAACCAATTTTTGCCCAATTAAACATTTAAAGCCCATTTGTTATATTTGGACTGAATGGAATGATTTAGGCCCAATATGGATCCAATCCATTTGGCCCAAACCTAGTTGGCCCAACCAAGTCCAAAAAGCCCAAATACAACAATTACAAGCCCAATTCAAAATCAAGCCCAATTTATTTAATTCCAATTTTCCAAAATTCATAATTTAATAAACCAAAGTGTTTAGCTATGATTAATATATTAAATTAACATTTCCAAAATACTAATCTAATCCATTAATCATGCTTTTCATCCTCAACACATGTCCAACATAATTGATTCAAAAAATCATCAAGCTCACGGCATTGGTGGGTTTTTATGTCCGATTTCGTTTTCAATCTGATTGAATTACAAATCAACATTTCCCAATTGTTTCAAGTCATCCAATGATCAAAGGAAAAAAAATACCATGACTTTATAGGGTAACAAGCATTCGGTCAAGCCTCATTTTTGGGGAAAAATTGATCCAATCCATTTTTCACAAAATTGATCACAAACAACTCCAGTCATTAATTCACAAGCATGCTCAAACAAGTAATTTAGTCAAAACATGCTAAAAAACAATTTACCCAAATTCTACCCTAAGTTTATTTCAAGCTCAAAATGGCTCATTGATACCATTGTTGGGTTTCTAGGTTAATCCCAAGATCATATTAAGCATAGAAATAGAATGAATATGCAAAGAAGAGTGGCAAAAACACACTTACATTGAACGGCTTTGGATGTGATGATCAACAAAACTTTTCCTCCCTTTGTTGAAGCTCTCGGCCAATGGACTTTTGTTGATGAAGTTCTACAAGCTCCAAGCTTTATAAGGATTCCAAGCTCAAAGATTAGCTTCCTTACCACCTTGTATTGATCCTTTGATTGTGCTAGCAAAAGATTAAAGAAAAACAATTCCTCCTTCACCTTGGAGACTTACGACAATGGCTAAAATTGAGAGAGAGACTCATGGTTTTTCTCAAAGAAAATGGAGAGAGATTGTTTCTATTTTGTTTTCTAAAAACATAATGAAAAAAATTACCAAAAATTGGTATAACCTTTCCAAAAAGTCAAAGCCAATTTTGGCTCCAAAATGGCATTAAATGCCCACACCAACCAACATCATGAATAGTGACTGCATGTCACTCACCAAAAAGGTAACTTGACATCTATCACTAAAGTGACTCGCGATGTGACTTGCGATGTGACTTGCGGCCGCACTTGATTCAAAATCAGAGTGGCGTCACAAACACATTCCGGGCTCGGTTTCGTTAATTCTGAATTAATGAGTTTTCTGTTGCGTCGTAATTAAATCAAATTTAATTAAATAATCATGCCTAGAAAAATTACTATTCGCGTCGCTTGCGAATTAATTCTAAATCAATTCGTTAGCCCGAATTAAAATCCAATTTTAATTCCGCGTCAAAATCCAATTTCGTAAAATATATCGAATTTATTATTTTATCGATTAATTTCAAATTAATCGTTCTCTCTCTCTCTTCAAATAGTACTTTATCCCAGATAAAGTCTCTCCGCTATTAATCCCAGATTAATAAAGTTCGAATCATACGTCATCGGTGAATTTTCGGAAGCGACCCAAGAGATCCCTGGATATGTTGGCAGTAAATCCGGTTGTCGAACTATCCGAACATGTACGTACCTTGTACTACATTCTTACCGATTTACGAGACAATGTTGGCTTCTAGTAAAGCGCCATGCCTACCCAATTCTCCAGAAATATTCTTAATGGAATATATAATCTATGTCAGACGTAGTATGCATAGTATTGCGTATCTTGTGATCCAGTATCAGATGTCACACACAAGGCCTGAGGCTGGAATATTGTCTGCCCCGTACGAAGCATATATCGAATCACTAGCAACTAGTCTCTTTATTATCAGATAATCATGACTTAGTCATATTATCCCGATGGTTGCAACCTTTTAGAGAACCAGTTCTGTATCCCTGCGTGACCATCATCTCCATATGACTGAAGTGATACTTCCGTCTTGACATCACATCCAATACACTACGATTCTCAATAAACCCAGAAGAGGCGTACACAGAACTTGTTAAAGTCCTAAATGACCAAAACCAAAGCGTATTGATTGTCGCAAGTACTAGCGATGCAAGTCTCAGGTTAAGACCAAATACACCTACCCTGATACGGACTCCCATAGACACATAGTCATACTACCAATGTGATTCCGTGGGGTCCATCCAGAGTGAAGCTTTTTTCCGTACCATCGGTAAAACACAACCTCTTACAACACTTGCATAAGTATCCAATACTTAAATATATAAGAACTATGCTGTTACGCTTTCATAACACACACAAGTGCTATACTAGTCTATTCCGCATTATCGATGTCCAGTCACGATAATACTACGACTAGGGATATTTAATGATTAAATCGTCGTGGATTGATACTGTCTCATATCATCTCAATCCGGAACTAATCATAAGGACTTTCATCATTCACACATTTAAGTAATCTAATAACGAAATGATAAAAGGCAATTTTCATTGCTACATAATTAATTTGTATAAAAACACAATGTCTTTTACAAATAGTGACGCTATGGGTCATAATTGTCCAATAGAATATGCACTTAATATATGACGGTGGCAATCTTGGACTAATGAGGATCGTTTCAAAAGCCGTCCAGGAGGGTGGCAGTCCCGTTCTGGGAATCATCCCAAAACCCTTGGCAGAGGTGAATTTGATAGGACCATCAAATGGAGAGGAACTGATCGTGCCAGGTATGTCTGAGCGACTAGTGGAAATGATTAACTGTGCTGATGCTTTTATTGCTTTGCCAGGAGGCTTGGGCACATTAGAGGAAATGTTTATAGTGCTATCTTGGGCAAACTTGAAAATACACCAGAAACCGATTGGGCTGTTTAACGTTGAGGGATTTTATGATTTTCTTTGTGTGTTTCTTGATGATGCCTAGAGAAATGGGTTCGTGACAAAACCTATGAAAGAACTCCTATTGACTTCCAGAACTGCTCCGGATCTAATTGACCAAATCTTAGCCTTTGAACCACAAATTGACCCTATCCTTCCAAGATTAAATGGACTGAAGACGATCGTGGTAAGAAGCATCGGATAAATCTGGATCTCAACCTTTAATTTCCTTTCTAGATGTAGAATTTCAGCTAACCAGGTACTATCTTCTAAACTCTTTTTCTATTGTCTAAGACATTGGGGACAATGTCTTATTTAGGTTTGGGGGAGGAAATTAGTTGATTAGTATCTTGTTTTTAGTTTATGTGTTGTTATTAGTCCAAATTTTTCGAAAAATACAAAAAAAATTGAATTTTTTTCAAAAATTACAAAAATATTTTGCAATTTTGTGTTTTTATTATGACTAAAAAGGTGAAATTGGTGAGAGATAGCTGTGTAAGGAGTTCCCACTCCTGATACGTATTTCAACCCATTTTCGAAACAAGTTAATTTTTGTTTATTTCCTTTTAAATTATTTAATTTGTAAATTCTCCATAAAACTGACTAAAATGAATCTTCATATGCTCAGTTGGCAGGTATTATCAATATGCATAGTAACATACGGACATGAGTTGTAATTGAAAAGTTTGTAATATTCAGTGATCTAGTTTAATTGGAGGAAGCATCTATAAATGGCAATGGAGTAAAAAAAAATAAAAACAAACGTCCGAGATCCGAGTTATTAAGTCTGTAAGGGTATCTAAAAACCTAGTGCCCTAAAGCTAACTGGTTGGGAGTCACTGGCCCAAAGCTCGTTACATGGATCAAAGATGTTGCCATATATATCTATATTTGAAGTTTGAGTTATTAAGTCCGTAGGGGTGTCTTAACACCTGGTGCCCTAAAGCCAACTGGTTTGGGAGCCACCGACCCAAAGCTCGCTACATAGACGGAAGATATGGTATATAAATAAAAAATAAAATCAGAAAAAGAAAGAAAAAATCAGAAAAATTTGAAAAATTTGAAAAAAATTATTCCATTGCTACAAAAAGGTGCGAATTCTGATAAAACTTTAGGACAAAAATATTACTCTCTTATGAACTGCACTTGTGACTGTTATGGGCAAAAATGAATTGATTAATGTTTTGTTGGCTGTGTATATGGAGAATGGTAAATATAATCGGAGAATTTACTTATTCGGTAGTTAAAAAAGAAACAAAACAACTAGTAACTTGGAGTAGAAGTTTCACCTGTTTAGTCACTAACTTCTTTATTCTCTTTTCTCTTGTCTTTTTGCTTTTGTGTGCATTAGTTTTACTTTCTTTTTACTTTTGTAAAAATATTTGTGGGTATCATTGCTGTAAACCCTCACGAGACTACAACTCATCCACTAGGGACACCTAGGGGTTTAAAGGCTTGTTGCATACGCTAAATGAAACCGTGATCCCTACGAAAGTGGCTAAGTTAATTTTATTTTTGTGTTATTTTATTTTGTGTTTTGCTCGAGGACTAGCAAAATGTTAGGTTTGGGGGTGTGATGAGTGGTATTTATATCACTATTTCCCACTCATTTAACGTAATATTTTGTATAGTTTCTCGGGTTTTGTTAACGTTTTAATATGTTTTATTGTTATTTTGTAGATAAATAAAGTTTGGGAAGCATTGGAACCAATTTGGGGCCAAAACAGTGAAAAATGACAAAAATGCCATTTTGGTAATTTTCGGAGTCGCGACGCCAAAGCCTTCAGCGTCACGACGTTTAACCTGCGCCGCAAGCCTGCTAACGTGCGCCGTGGACACGTGTCAGAATCTGAGAAATTTGACTTGCTAACGTGCTGTAGGAAACGCTTTCCTCGCGCAACGGAAGCGATTAGGCCCACAGATCGGAGTTGAAATTTTTTTCTGCTTTCCCCTTCCTTTGGCCGAATATAACAAGTGGGTATACTGAAATTTTGCTTCTATTTCAGACAAGATTTCAGCATCGGACTACCCCCGAAACAGCCTCGGAACTGAAGTGAAAAACCGGACTATTTTAGACCAGTTACACAACGAAACTGCACACAAATCAGCCCCTAATTTGCGTGAACTACAAGGGTGATATAGATCTGATTTTTCCACTCAAATATAGTCTCAACTCAGCCCCAAAATATCCCCAAAGTGTTTCCGAAAAACCCGAATTAAAACAAAACAAAACAAGCCCCGAATCAAGCAACCAAGGTGCGGGAATGAGGTGATACAATGCCTCACTGTCGTGACCTAAGAGAATGAGGAGAGGAGAAGATGATTTTTTCGTCACCACAAAGTCTTCCGTGCTCTGACTCGTAACCAACGGAAAGTAGTGTGGGCTACACTCACAAAACGGATCCCTAAACGATTTAGAGATATCAAACACACTTAATATTTTTGTTTTTCTTCTTCTTGTTCTTCAATGGAGTTTCTCAACTTTTGAGAGAATAGAGAAGAAGAGAAGATGCCTAGGGTTCAAAGAATGAGCTAGAGGGAAAATAAAAATAAATATCATATTTTTCCTAGGGTTATTTGTTTCCAAAAACAAACAAATCCTTAGCCTCCCATTCTCTCAATTTTCGGCAATAACCTTGTATCAATAGGAAATTGTAACATCAAATATATTACATAATTATCATCTTAATGACAATTTAAATATCCCATTTAAAGAGTTGTTAAATCCAATTTAAGACTTGTGATTTCCAAAAACTCTTCCCCTTATTTTTGTACAAGAATCGGCCAAGCAAGGAATTTAAAAATTTTGTAGCATCAAGTCTTTAATTTCATAATTAAAAGATATGCTACAAAATCAAATAGTTACTACCTTCCTAAAGGTGTAACTTCCAAATTTAATTAAGGATTTCCAAAACCCAATGTTTGAAATTCCAATAATGGCCTTATTAAATTATATCTAATATAATCTAATAATTATACATTTAATAATTATCATATAATTATTAAAATCATATATTAACATTTAATATATAGTTTTAAGTGTGACATAATTAATATTATTAATCATATTAATAATAATATTTATTCTTTGTAAGTATATAATTGGACTATCCAATTATACTAAATCCGCTATAGTATATCGAGCTAGCACATGGACCAAATGGACCTACGGTTTCGAGCTCCAATAATCTCAAAAATTAATTAAGCTCTTAATTAAATATTCTGAATTATTAACTCCGGGTTATTCCAGTAAAAACCCGAAGTTGCACTCTCGTTGCCGCAGATGATATATTAAGCCTAACCAAGTCGGTGTCCATTGATATAGTCATTACATATGAATTGACCCTTCACGAGTATCACGTAATCAGAGTGGGTCATAATGTCCGTTATACCCCTCTATTTTTTTTACCTTAAGTACCATTGATTCTCTAATGAACGATTTATTCATAACTATTATGAATTTTAATCTTTCTATTCGTAATAGAAAGACTTGAGCGCTCAAATTGTTCAAGCATCGAATCAACCCTTAAGAAAGATACTACTCTACTTCTCGCAAGAAGGAGTGAACTCCATGTCTATGTAAAACTTCCCAGCTACACAACAGACCATGCCCCCAAAGTACGTAGCTATTGGTCGGGACTGCTACACCAATCTCACCTTTGTAAATCAAAGGACATAGCATTCCATACAGGAGTTCGTAGTACACTCAGTATTAAGATCAATCTATATATGGCCATCTAGTTGATCAAAATGACTCTCTTAGTTTAACGGATATTATAAGAATGTCATTTCCATATGGGTCCAGTCCTATATGATCGCATCATACAAGGTGCTTTCATTCTCATGTCTCTACATAGACGATCCGGATCAGGATTTCCATAAAAATATAGAATGGACCACAGCTATAGATAAAACACAAACAAAGTACCCGCTTTGTTTGCTCTCTATGGACTATTTAAGATTACTAACTTCAGACTTAAATCCTATTGTGTATGACACTCATACACTAAGTCTGAAGGCACATAAGTAATCTAGGGTATTTAAGATTATTTATAATATGTGAAAATTAAACAAACAATTTTATAAATGAATAATGCATCGTTTTATTTCAAAAACATATAAAACCGTTTACATCACATGTACCTCTAGGGCATACATTCCAATCATCTCCCACTTGCACTAGAGTAAATGAGACATGTCACGTAATCCTAGACCATCTAGGTGACCTTCAAAAACTTTAGCCGATAAGGTCTTTGTAAACGGATCAGCCAGGTTCTCTGCGGATGCAATCTTTGTGACAGTAATGTCTCATCTCTGCACTATCTCCCTGATGAGATGATATTTCCTCTCTATATGCTTTCCCCTCTTGTGGCTTCTTGGTTCTTTGGAGTTTGCCACTGCACCACTATTATCGCAATAGAGTGTGAGTGGTCTATCCATATCTGGAACAACTTCCAGATCTCCCAAGAATTTACGGAGCCAGACTCCTTCCTTAGCTGCTTCAAAAGCTGCTACATATTCAGCCTCCATGGTGGAGTCAGCAATACAAGATTGCTTTATAACCATATAGGGTGAACACTAATCCAGATGTAGATTTCCTAGAATCGACATCTGTCTGAAAATCAGAGTCTGTATATCCCCTTAGGATCATATCCTCATCGGAAACACGAGCATATAATCTCTCGTTCTCTTAAGATACTTGAGAATGTGTTTCAAAGCCACCCAGTGATCCAATCCTAGGTTTGACTGAACCTACGGACTACTCCCACTGTAAAACATATATCCGGTCTCGTGTATAACATATCATACATGAGACTACCAACTGCTGAGGCGTATGAGATATGTCTCATTTCCTCAACATCTTAGGTGTCTTAGGAGATTTTTCATTTGACAAATGAATTCCAAGCCGATAAGGCAGATTGCATTTCTTGGAATTATGCATCCCAAATCGCATAAGAATCTTGTCGATATAGGATGCCTGAGACATAGCTAACAGTCGTTTCTTGCGATCCTGAAGTATCTGAATCCTAAGAATATAACTGGCATCTCCCAAATCTTTCATTTGGAATTGATTAGCTAGCCAGGTTTTCACGTCTGATAATATCTTTACATCATTCCCAATGAGTAAAATATCATCGACGTATAAAATAAGAAAAACCACATTACCGTCAATGACGCGCTTGTATACACAAGGTTCATCAACATTCTGCTCAAAGTCATAAGACTTGATCGTGGTATCAAATCTAATATTCCAAGATCGAGATGCTTGCTTGAGTCCATAAATGGACCTTTGCAGCTTGCAAACCTTTTGCTCTTGACCTTGGGCGATGAACCCCTCTGGTTGTATCATATAGATACTCTCATCAAGATTGCCATTCAAGAATGCAGTCTTGACATCCATTTGCCAAATTTCATAGTCATAAAATGCGGCAATGGATAGAAGAGTGCAGATGGATTTAAGCATGGCTACTGGCGAGAAAGTTTCCTTATAGTCAACTCCCTCTTTCTAGGTATAACCCTTGGCCACTAGTCTAGCCTTGAAGGTCTGTACCTTCCCATATGATCCACTATTCCTCTTGTAGATCCAATTGCAACCTATGGGTTTCACCCCATCAGGTTGGTCTACAAGTTCCCAGACTGAGTTGGAGTACATGGACTCCATCTCTAGGTTCATGGCTTTGAGCCATTCCTCTTTGTCAGAATCATCCATTGCACTACGATAGGTCAATGGATCATCTACGCCATCGCTGGATGCGACAACTTGTGCCTCTCCAACCCCAAGGTAGCGATCAGGTTGTCGTACAACCCTCCCACTGCGTCTAGGCGGTAGATCATTCTGAAGAGCTTGCATCTGACTCTCAGATGTCGAAGGCGCTATGTATTTGTCAACTTTCGTTGACGATGGCGTGCTGGTCGAACCAGCAAGTAACTCATCGAGTAACACTTTACTTCGAGGCTTGAACTCCCTCATATAGTCCTCCTCTAGAAATGTAGCATTTGTCGATACAAATACTTTGTTATCATCAGGACTGTAGAAGAATCCACCCCTAGTCTCCTTAGGATAGCCTACAAATAGGCACACCTGAGAACGTGGCTCCAACTTTGTGGTCTTATTCTTCAGCACATGTGCTGGACACCCCCATATGCGGAAATGTCGTAAACTAGTTTTACGATAATTCCACAACTCTAAGGGAGTCTTAGGAACAGACTTAGATGGAACTACATTAAAGATGTGCATTGCAGTTTGCAGTGCATATCCCCAGAACGAACTAGGTAGTGAGCTATAACTAAACATAGATCTTATCATGTCTAGTAATGTCTGATTTCTCCTCTCTGCAACACCATTTTGCTGTGGTGTTCCAGAAGCTGTGAGCTGGGATAATATCCCATGCTCAACTAAGAATTCCTCGAAATCTCTGTCAAGGTATTCCCTTCCATGATCCGATCGTAGAGCTTTGATTGTCTTACCTAATTGGTTCTCAACCTCAGCACGATATTCTTTGAACTTTTCAAAGGTATCTGATTTGTGATGCATTAGGTAGACATACCCATATCTTGAATAATCGTCAATGAATGTGACGAAGTATTCATAACCACCTCGGGCTCTTACATTCATCGGTCCGCAAACGTCCGAATGTATTAGCTCAAGTGGTTGACTGGCTCTTATACCTTTTCCAGTAAAAGGTCTCTTGGTCATTTTTCCTTCTAAACAGGATTCACAAACTGGTAAAGTCTCGAGCTTTAACTGGTTTAAGGCTCTGTTCTTTATCAATCTATTTATCCGGTCAAGGTTGATATGACCGAGTCTAAGATGCCATAGATATGTGTCATCATGAGAAATCTTTGGCCGTTTAGTTTTAGGTTTCTCAACCTTAAACATTTCAGCATTGAGCAGTGACCTATGTGTTAACGGTCTTAACACATACAAGTTATTTTCTGAGTTTCCTGTGCATATAGTTAATCCATTTCTACCAATAATAACCAAGTTGCTATTAAAAGAAATCGAATAACCATTATCCAAAAGTTTAGAAACATAAATCAAATTCCTGCGAAAACCAGGAATGAATAACACATTGTTCAAATTTAAATAACTATTATTCATGAAATTTAAACTAGAAAATCCCACTGCTCTTGCTGAAATGGCATCCCCGTCCCGACCCTCATGGTGTAGTCACCTTCAGCAAGGTCCCTCCATGAATCAAGTAGCTGCAAAGAAGAACAAACATGGTTAGTGGCTCCAGAATCAACAATCCAAGCGGATTTATCATCCTCCACTAATAGAGATTCAATAACTAGTAAATCATATTTACCTGTTTCCTTTTTCTCCTTCAGCTCAGCAAGGTATTTAGACAATTCCTTTTCCAATGCCCATTCTTGTTGCAGTGGAAACATTTTCCTTTGGGCTTGGTATCCTTGGAGCCTTTCTTGTTTTTCTTCTTCTTCATGGGCTTTCCTTTAGCCTTCTCAAAGTTTTTCTTCTTTATCTTTGCAGATTTAGAAGACTCGGCAACATTTGCCTATGCACCGGACTTACGAGGATCCACAAGCATGGACTCGTAATGGGTGAGCTCATTAAGCAGTTGGGTCAAAGTAAAAGTCAACTTGTTCATAACATAGTTGCTTTTAAACTGCAAGAAACTCTTCGGAAGAGTTTCCATGATCATGGTCACCTGGCTACGCTCGTCAATACGAGCTCCATGGGTTTCAGCAGTGTTGAGATAGGTCATCATCCTCAAGATGTGCTCTCGGACTGATGTCCCATCCTTCATCCTAGCAGTCATCGCTGAGACCATGGCCTCATGACGTTGACGCTCCAAAGGCTGCCCAAACATGCCCTGCCATGACTCCATCATCTGAGATGCTAGAGCCATAGGTTCATGCTTTTCAGCAAGAACCTCAGACATCTCTACTAGCAAGTAGCATCGGGCTTTCTCATTTGCTGCGACCCATTTCTGGTAGGTATCATGCATAGCTTGGCCAGCATTTTTGGCCTGCTCGGGAGGACTCTCATTCGTCAAGACAAATTTTAGGTCTTTCAAACCAGGATAGCGTTCATGTTACTTTTCCACTTAACATAGTTTTCTCCCGTTAGTTTGTCGTTTGAGAGTATGGAAATAATTGGAGAAAACATGGCTAAAAATAAAATAAACATGCATTTACAATTCATTCATCGCATATTAAAATAATCAAATAATTTTAGCATAAAATTAAACATGATGCATAAACCATGAATAATGAATTAGAAACCTAAGAGAATTACTATGCCACGGAAATCTGTCATCCCACAAGTAAGTGCCGCCGTAAGGTAGGTCAAGTACTTGCATGATAGATCGAGACAATCTCAGTCAATTTAATATATACGGGAACAACTCTTATTCCTATATTAACCAACTACTGTTTCATTCGATCAAGGAATTTTATTAACAGTTAACTATTCCTTTGTGAGTGTAACCCGTCGTTTCGGGATTCTTGGACTTAACGAGTGAAGTGACACCGTAGGGTAGGTCAGTTCACAAGATACATCTAGAATCCCTATCCTCTCGGAACCCAAACCTGATATTGACTTAAATGGACACCATCCGTAAGGGGACGAAAACAAAACCGTCTCGAGGCGCCTTTTGAATCTCACGTTTTTGGACTAACAACGGAGATTGCGGATATATTGTCGTATATCCCTCTCCCACTGACTATTTTAAAAATTAAGGTTTCTATCTAAAATATCTAATATTTTATTTTAACTAGTGTGGATAAATTTATGGCGGCTAAATCATAATTTTTATTTACACTAGTTTGTCATAAGTGAGCTAATCAATTTTAACTATTAAAATTGTATCACCAATATTTCATTAGTCTCTACTAATAGTTTTACTCAATTAAACTAATTTAATTAGACTGGTATTAGTGAGCTATTATATTTTAACTCTTAAAATACTAGACACTAATAAGTTTAAAATTTATGGAATTCTAAAAAGGTCAAAATTTTAATTAAACATTTTAATAAATCTTAGTGCGTTATAAAATCCAATGGTACGTGGAATTGTATCCCGAGTGCAGACCATATTATCGTCCATTCGGATTCGGCTATGGAATTTATATCCGGGTTTCCATCCTATATACCAATGGAATTTATTATGCACCAATTAAGCCCAATATATTAGAATTCAAATTTTAAACCATAAATCCAATTAATCTAATTAATTGATTTCTATGCATATCATATTTTAATTAAACATTTTAAAAACATAAAATCATATTTTTATGTGTACAATGATAATGCATCTATGACATGTTATGGCATGTAAAATGCAAGAGTGGGCATCCTAAGCTATATGACATGTTATTCAAACAATTCGAAATAAAAATACATATAACATAAAAAATTTTTGCATTGACCGGGCTCTTATTTTTCCTATACTAATCTAAGAGTCCACCAAGGCATTCCTTGGTCTTAAAATCCCGCTTCAAAGTGGTGTTGGCTCCTTTGCGACTTCGGTGCTCCAAATTACAAAAATTGAAATTTTACATTGAAAAATAAAATTACAACAAATGTAAACAATGGCCTTATGGCCTTACATCCCAAAAACAAAACCAACTACAAAAATAAGAGCCGGAAAAATTTACGACCAATGCAAAATCCATTCATCACATGAAATAATAAAATCATTCATCATATGAATATCACAAGGTGCCCACTCATCTAAACATGCATATTATATTTATAACTCATATAAATATATTAAAAACAGAATCTTTAAATGAAAGAGAGAAGGGTTAAGAACACTTTTCAACCTCGCTCTGATACCAATTGTAGGAAACGCTTTCCTCGCGCAACGGAAGCGATTAGGCACACGGATCAGACTTGAAATTTTTTTCTGCTTTCCCTTTCCTTTGGCCGAATATAACCAGTGGGTAAACTGAAATTTTGCTTCTGTTTTGGACAAGATTTCAGACTCATAATACCCCCGAAATAGTCCCCGAATAGCCCCCCCCCGAATTGCAGTGAAAACCGGATTGTTTTGGACCCGTTACACACAACAGAACTGCAACACAATCACCCCTAATTTGCGTGAACTGCAAGGTGATATAGATCTGATTTTTCCACTCAAATACAGTCTCAACTCATCCCCAAAATATCCCCAAAGTGTTTCCCAAAAACCCGAATTAAAACAGAACAAAACAAGCCCTGAATCAATCAACCAAGGTGCGGCAATGAGGTGATACAAAGCCTCACTGCCGTGACCTAAGAGAATGGGGGAAGAAGATGATTTGTTCGTCACCACAAAGTCTTCCGTGCTATGACTCGTAACAAACGGAAAGTAGTGTGGGCTACACTCACAAAATGAATCCCTAAACGATTCAGAGATATCAAACACACTTAATATTTTTGTTTTTCTTCTTCTTGTTCTTCAATGGAGTTTCTCAACTTTTGAGAGAATAGAGAAGAAGAGGAAGATGCCTAGGGTTGCAAGAATGAGCGAGAGGCAAAATAAAAATAAATCTCCTTTTTATACCTAGGGTTATTTGTTTCTAAAGACAAACAAATCCTTAGCCTCCCCTTCTCTTAATTTTCGGCAATAACCTTGTATCAATAGGAAATTTGTAACATCAAATATATTACATAATTATCATCGTAATGACAATTTAAATATCCCATTTAAAGAGTTGTTAAATCCAATTTAACTTGTGATTTCCAAAAACTATTCCCTTATTTTTGTACAAGAATCGGTCAAGCAAGGAATTTAAAAATTTTGTAACATCAATCATTAAAACCATAATTAAAAGATATGTTACAAAATCAAATAGTTACTACCGTTCATAAAGGTGTAACTTCTAAATTTAATTAAGGATTTCCAAAACCCAATGTTTGAAATTCCAATAATGGCCTTATTAAATTATATCTAATATAATCTAATAATTATACATTTAATAATTATCATATAATTATTAAAATCATATATTAACATTTAATATATAGTTTTAAGTGTGACATAATTAATATTATTAATCATATTAATAATAATATTTATTCTTTTGTAAGTATATAATTGGACTATCCAATTATACTAAATCCGCTATAGTATATCGAGCTAGCACAAGGAGCAAATTGACCTACGGTTCCGAGCTCCAATAATCTCAAAATATTAATTAAGCTCTTAATTAAATATTCTGAATTATTAACTCCGGGTTATTCCACTAAAAATCCAGAGTTGCACTTTCGTTGCCGCAGATGATATATTAAGCCGAACCAAGTCGCAGTCTATTGATATAGTCATTACATACGAATTGACCTTTCATGAGTATCTCGTAATTAGAGTCGGTTCATAATGTCCGTTATACCCCTCTAATTATTTTTACCTTAAGTACCATTGATTCTCTAATGAACGATTTATTCATAACTATTATGAATTTTAATCTTTCTATTCGTAATAGAAAGACTTGAGCGATCAAATCGTTCGAGCACCGAATCAACCATTAAGAAAGATACTCCTCTACTTCTCACAAGAAGGAGTGAACTCCATGTCTATGTAAAACATTCCCAGCTACACAACAGACCATGCCCCCAAAGTACGTAGCTATTGGTCGGGACTACTACACCAACCTCACCTTTGTAAATCAAAGGACATAGCCTGCCATGCAGGAGTTTGTAGTACACTCAGTATTAAGATCAATCTATAAATGACCATCTAGTAGATCGAAATGACTCTCTTAGTTTAACGGATATTATAAGAATGTCATTTCCATCTGGGTCCAGTCCTATATGATCACATCATACAAGGTGCCTCCATTCTCATGTCTCTACATGGACGATCCGGATCAGGATTGTCATAAAAATATAGAATTCACCGCATCTATAGATAAAACACAAACAAAGTACCGCTTTGTTTGCTCTCTATTAACTATTTAAGATTACTAACTTCAGACTTAAATCCTCTTGTGTATGACACTCATACACTAAGTTGAAGGCACATAAGTAATCTATGGTATTTAAGATGATATATAATATGCGAAAATTAAACAAACAATTTGATAAATGTATAATGCATCGTTTTATTTCAAAAACATATAAAAACGTTTACATCACATGTAGCTCTAGGGCATACATTCCAACACGTGCACCGTGCCACATGTCATCATCACAGAATATCTGCTAAAATACGCATGAGTGCCACGTGTAGCAATCCTATTGGACCAAACATAGCACGTGCCAGTGTCGCCTTCTCATTGGACCAAATCATTAGCGAATCACATTCTGGCACGTGTCAACCTCTCATTGGAAAGATCCTTACCGCGTTGCCACGTGTCGACTTCTCATTGGACCGAAACTTCCGCCAATCACCATGTGCCACATGTCAGCTTCCCATTGCACCGTCTCACTGTATGACACGTGTCATCATTATATTACACAGACGAAATGCGCGTGGTCAAACCACGTAGACCAAAAATGTGTCTCGGCGTCGCGACGCCAAGACCTTTAGCGTCGCGATGCTGGCCCGTAAATTTGCCTATAAATTGAGGCTTTCAGCACCTTATTTGGTGTGCTTTCCTTGGGATTTTTTTCCCTAATTTCATAGGATAACATCTATTTTGTAAATTATTAATAATATTTAAATTATGTATTTTATTTTTAGTTTTTATTACAGCTTTCTTTTTATTTACTTTTATGTTTTGTACTTAAAATTTCACTGGGGTAAAAGGTGAAACATTTAATATAATTATCTAGGTTAATCTCACTTAATTATAATATTTAAATTATAATTTAACCGGATTAATTAATTGCAGACTTTATTACCACCTATATGTTCGGTCTAAATATAAATTACTTTACCGCCTATATGGCTGGTCTTTATGTGACAAATAATTACCGCCTATATGGCTGGTGTAGTTGGACTAAACGGATTACCGCCTATATGGATGGTTTTAAATGTTTAACATTATTAATTCCTGAGAAAGCAGAACATAAAATAATTTATATATTATAATAAGTGAGATTCCTAGATAAATATTAAATGTGGATCATATAACCCCAGCATTTTATTTTTATTCTAGGGAAGTGATGAAACACAATATCCACACACTTAATAATTGATTTTCTTTTATTGGGAAATTCTTTAGTTTGTTTATTGAGTCTTAAGCTTAATGCTTCTTGTTGTCTGATCACCAATAAGATTGATGTGGTAAACTTAAAATGAACTAGACATAGGGATTTTAGGTTTCAGCCTTAGATTCAATAGCCCACGATCTTCCTTGAGGATAGATAACCCTTTAATAGATTTCCTTACAGGATAGACATATACCTGTCGGGCGGGGGTAGCCACAATTGGAACTTAATCTTACTGAATCCAGATAATTTGGTTGACATAGACATATGGTTCAATTGGGTTATACTGGGTATTTGAATCTGACCATCGACAGAGGCTTTTGCATATATTCGTGTTCTAGGTTACCAAACTAATTTATTACACATATATAAGAGAATCAATTCATCTTTATAATAATATTGTAAGGAGTCACAACCCTAGATCTTTGAGTCTTATGTTATTTTCCTTATTATTTTCTTTTGTGTCTTTAAGTATTTTATTTATCAAATCCACATTCAACCAACAAAATAAATCATTCTCTTCTCCCTATAATTAGATACCTGTAAATAAATAGTATCAATAACTAATAACAACAGTAGGAATTAAGTCCTCGTGGGATCGATATTTTTATACTACTTGAATGATACGTGCGCTTGTGTTATACGTGTGTTTACGCTGGTCAAGTTGTTTCTTGGTGGTGAGACTTGTTTGGTGTAGTAAAGATTGAATTAAAGTATTGAATTTGGCTAATTTGGTGTAATTGGGTCTATTGGACAATTATGGGAAATTAGGGTTCATAACCTAATCCAAATTTGAGGCTTTTCATATATGTGGTGAAACTTTTGGACCCTCTCTGCAATTATGAAAAAATTGGGAATTTTTGTTGCAAATTATATTTTGATGTATAAGACATGTATAAATCATTTTGGTAGTGATTTAAGATCACTTGAATTTGTATTTAACAAATTAGGACTAAAATAGTCAAAATACAAACTTTTAGGGGCTAATCGACAATAAGGTTAAAATTCTAGCTTTTGGGTAAAACTTTCAGTTTTCAAAGTATTGAGTAATTAAAAATAAATAAACAACACGAATGATGAACCAAATACCCACGTGCGTAATTTTCTAAAACTCTGTAGCACTTTCAACTTCAACATAAGGGCAGAAGAAGCAGTTTGCCTGTGTTTTTTCCCATACTTAATAAATGATAGAGTGAAGGGATGGCTCTAGTCATTACCAACGCGATCTATCCCTACATGGCAGACTTGGCCACCAAGTTCATTGCCAAGTATTTTCCTCCTTCCAGAATAGTAAAGTTGTGGAATGACATCACATCATTCATGTAATATGATTCAGAGTCCTTATATGAGGCGTATGAGAGATAAAAAGACCTACTGTGCAAGTATCCACATTACAGCATTGCAAAATGGCTGCAAGTCTAGACCTTCTACAATATGCTTAATGGAATAATGAAGACTATAGTAGACGCAGCGGCTGGAGGTGCACTAATGGCCAAAGATAAGAATGTCACATGAGATCTATTGGAAGATATGCGAATAATAACTCCCTATGGCCAACTGAAAGGAGTATTTAGCTGTGAGCATCAACAGTCTATGTGTTAGAGCTAAAAATAAATGTGAATGCCAAGCTAGACCAAATATGTAAATGTCTAGAGATCCTCAGTAAACAGGTTGTGAACAATACTGGAGCAATAAGTGCAGTATATATGGGAGTGTATGTTGAGTTTCAATCAAGTCCCAAGGATCATAAATCATGCATAAACGAGTTGAATACATATCAAAGGAGGTGCGGAATAACTCACATTGATCGGTATAGATGCAACAAAGACCACGAACGCACTGCTCTCCCTTGCTCGGCAGTGAGCTGCGAACATGGTGGACTGCTCGGCGTGAGGGCTGCTTCCTCCTCCAAGAATCGGCCATTGATGGACACCATTGAATCTCCAAGCATCAAGCTTCCAAGCTCACGAACTCACTTCCCTATCACCTTTGTTTTCCTCAATGAGTGTGCTAGCACATAGATCTTGCAACAAGATCATTTCTTTCTCCTTTATTGATCGGTCAAACCAGAAAAAATTGAGGAGAAGAATCGGTCAAGATCGAGAGAGAAGATGAAGAAGTTTTGGCTCCAAAAAGCCTAATACCGTAAATGGGAGAGAGAGAATGAGTTAGAAAATAAAAAATTGTAAAAGGTTTATATAATTTCCAAAAATATTTAATAAACCATTTACTTTTTCTATTTCAAAAAGCAAAGCATTAAATGCTTGTCTATCACCTCAAATCAATTCATATCAATCACTCAAATGTCACATCACTCAAAGTGACATGTGATTTGACGCTTGATGTGACTTGCAATTTTGACGCTTGATTTGACTTGCGTGCCGCACTCGAATTCGAAATGCGAATGCGCTCGCAAACAATCCCGGGCTTGGGTTCGTTAATTCCAAATTAACGAATTTTCGTCGCGTCGTAATTAAATGATTACGCCTAGCGAATTCACTATTCACGTCGCTAACGAATTAATTCTAAATTAATTCGTTCGCCCGAATTAAAATCTAATTTCAATTCTGCGTCGAAATCTAATTTCGTTATAATATATCAAAATTTAATTTATCGATTAATTCCAAATTAATCATTCTCTCTCTTTAACGATATTTTATCCGAGATAAAATATCTCCGTAATTAATCCCAGATTAATTTTCTCTCTCATCGAATTAATCCCAGATTAATTAAAGTGCGAGTCATACGTCATCGGTGAATCTTCAGGAACCGACCCATGAGATCTCCGGATATGTTGGCAGTAAATACGGTCGTCGGACTATCCGAACACGTAAGTACCTCGTACTACGTTTAATACCGATTTATAAGACAAGGTTGGCTTCTAGCAAAGCGCCATGCCTACCCAATTCTCCAGAAATATTCTTACAGGAATATATATAGATCTGTATCAAGCGTAGTATACCATAGTATTGTGCATATCGGCCCAGTATCGGATAGTCACGTGCTAGGGCTGGGGCTGGATAAGTGTATGCCCCGTCCGAAGCACATGTCGGATGTCTGGTAACTAGTCTCTATAATCGGATATGCATGACCTAGTCATAATATCCCGATGGTTGCGCAACACTTAAGAGCACTAATACCGTATCTCCTGCGTGACATCATCTCCACTATGACTGAAGTGATACTTCCGTCTTGACATCACACCCAATACACTACGACTCTCTGATAAACCCAGAAGTGGTGTACGCAGAACCGGTTAAAGCCCTGTACCACCAAGACCAAAGTCTACCGATTGTCGCAAGTATTAGCGATGTAAGTCTCAGGTTAAGACCATACACACCTACCCTGATTTCGGCCTCCCATAGACACATAGTCATAATACCAATGGGATTCCGAAGGGTCTATCCAGAGCGAAGCTGTTTCCCGTACCATCGATGAAACACGACCTTCTATCGCACTTGCATAAGTATCCAATACTTATATATATGAGAAATATGCCGTTGTGCCCTCACAACGCACACAAGTGCAATACTAGCCTATTCCGCATTATCAATGTCCAGTCTCGATAATACTCCGGCTAGGGATATTTAATGATTAGGAACTACCCTTTGGGTGTGTACTTAAATTAGGAACTGTTATAATGTAACTAGTTTGACTAGAGACATTATCTCTATATCAGTGCTTAATCCATTGTGGATAAATCTTTATATTCTAGAACACTCAGTGTTTCATTATATAAAGATGATACTGAGATAAATACATTAGATGTAAATAACAGAATTTATATTTTGAATATAAATAAAATCTCAACATATAAATGACAAATAAATAGCTCAAATTGATTTGATCAATAGAGACTTATTTGTGGCATTGTTGTCTAGGACACAATTTAACGAGACTCGTATATCCACACTTTTGAAGAGTGGGTACTAGGACTGATTTGACTATTCAAATAAGGTCTGCGAATCTAGTTTATTAGGTAAAATACCTAAATACTATTTACTTGGTAATAGTAAAAGTGCCACCGATCTGTTAGCCCTATTCATGGTGAAGTAAGTGGGCCCATGTCTAGCTAGGCTAGATGTAGATATGAATATTTCGTGACCTTCACGGATGTGGCATCATGTTATTTATGTGTTTCTTTTGAAGAACACAAATCAGAAACTTTTAGAGTTTCGACATGAAATAGACAAACAGATCGGCTATAGTATTATACCGTCACGGTAAGACCGTAATGGAAAATACTTAAGCAATAAGTTTCTTATATACTTGAAAGAGTATAGTATTCTTTCAAATGAGGACTCCTCCCGGAACACGTCAAAGTGACGGTGTGTCCGAACGGATTAACCGAATCATGTCCGACATGATAAGGCTAATCATGAGTCGCTCTGAGCTACCATTTCCTTCAACGGATAAGTTTTAACAGTGCAATAACTTATTTAGAATAAGGTTCCATATAAATCTGTTTGACAGATGTCATATAGGATATGAACAGGGAAGAAACGAGGTTTCTCATTCTTGATAATTTGGGTATGCCAGGCATAACGTTTGGATGATACCAAACTAAGGACCCAAATTGGATAAGTGCCAATATAGGTTATCCTAAGGGAAACCATAAGTATAGTACTTATAAATCTCACATGAGAACAATGTGATTGTTGCTCACCATGCGGTTTTTCCTGAGAGGAATACCGATATGCTGTGGTCAGTGGGAGGATAGTGATACTCGATGAAAATCAGAGTAATACTGTTCAAGGTACAAGGTCCGTAATGGAACACAAATAGTTCATCAATGATGAATCTGTACCATTAATCTTCGAATACACAAGAACTGAGTAGATCGGATAGAGTCAGAAAACGACCTAGGGTATGGGTTTCTGATCTAACCTCATAAAGATGTCAATTTTATGAAGGTATATCCACCGACTACGTTTTGAGGAAGTGATACGAGGTATCGACTCCCTATTATGGTAAAGTGCCCTGAATCCGAAATGGATTCCATGTATAACAACTATTGAATACTAGTTATTGTACCACAAGGCATTGTGCCTATTGGTACATTAAACGTCTTCAAGGAAGACATACATGGAAGGCAACATACAAACCGTACAAAGCTGGGCTTTTGACGGAAAGGTATCGTTATCAACATTGTGTTAATAACGGTTCAACCTTTTACCTGTTGCCATGGTAAATCCATTTTGAAGATGCTTGTTGATAACTGCATATTTCATTTATGAAATGTGTCAGTTGCAGATCAAAATCGCTTTCCTGAAAAGGAAACCTTTTGGAGGATGCTTACAACATCCTGACGATTTTGTATAACCGACAAACAAGGTTTGCGGGTTATTCGATCCATGTTTGGATTGAAACAAGCATAAGGTTCTTGGAACTGACGTTTTGAAATAATCATAATGGTTTATGATTTGACTCAAAACAAAATAATTCTTGTGTATATAAGGAGGTTAGTGAGAGGGCACTGACAATGAAATTCCCATAAAGCAATTGGTGAAAGCTTGGCTTTCATAGATATTCTTTCATAGAAATTCTCCGTGGAATTCTGGGGAGTAACAACCTTTATTCAAGGAATAAAGATCTACATGGATAGATTTGGAGTTGTTAACACTCTCTGGAAATTGTACATTTAAAATGTACTTGTATTGGTGTCTCATACGCTTCGAGCATATGGAGTCACAATCGGGTCAATCCAAGTGATAGTCACTGGATTGAAGATTAAGAACATCTGTTAGTATCTGAGAGAACTAAAGATGCAGTCTTAAATTATGGAGTAGGAGAACTTGAAGTGACTAGGATCACTGTTGCAAGTTTCCAAACCGGTAAATACTGCGGTACTATAAATTTTGAACACTGGGACAGTGAGCTGGAAATCTTCCGAGCAAGATAACTGTTGCCGAATAAACAACAAATGCGGATTATTGATGCAGCTGAGGCAGCAATAGAAGCCATTTGGATCGAAAATAAATCTAATTAGATTAGATATAATTCTTTTAGCAGCTGAGCTAGGTTTCAGCACAGGCTAAGGAATTAAAGGTCTCACCGATGATCCAGATATATACTTCTATATCATCTGATTCGTTTGGATCATACATCGTGGGTGTCGTTTGATGATCGTGTAAATCGCGTCAGACGATAATTAAACAAATCCGCTGACGAAAACCTTTCCTCAGTAATTTGAGCGAACCGTACATAGTTCGGGTGTGGGACACTTGAGTGACTGGCTATGCGCCAAGTGGAGATTGTTGGACAAAATGACCCATAGCGTCACTATTTGCACAGATCATTGTGTTGTTGTAGCAAATTAACTATGTGACAAGGAAATTACACTCTCATCATTTGTGATTAGATCACCATAGATATATAAATGAAGAGGGGTCCCTATGATTAGTTCCTGGACTGAGAATGATATGAGACATTATCAGTCCCCGAAGGATTAAAACTTAGGTATCTACGGTCGAAACAGCGACTTTCGTCCCGTTTCCGATTCGCAGAGCAATCTCAGCTTGAAGTCAGTATCCTGCTCAAAGCAGATTCTGAACATCAATACATATATTTTATGTACCACACTAAGTATTTAAAATCTAATTTCAATACTAGCTGTGAACATAACTAAGACAAACATTTTTAAAGTTAGAGCCTCACCCTTTCTTTAATTCCTTCGTGTCTGCCATATCCAAATGGTAGTCACTTTGGTATATGTCAATTATCTTTTCAATATTTTAGGAACCTTAGGCCAAGCCTTGGGTTTTTAGAATATCGAAACGATGTGCACCTCGTGCTACATGCCCAATTGCAAACTTTGACTTTATCTCCTCTAGAATAATCAATTAATTCTCCAAGAATTATAAATTGCAATTTTAATACTTCTTAAATCTAAAATTAGATTTATGACAAGTATATTAAATTAAGCATTAAATCATCATCACATAAATCTTCCAAAGATTTTATGCTCTACTTATTTTGCTTAATTTGGGCTTAAGGTATAATAAGTTATTTTATCAAATAAAGTAACATATTATTTATTCCCAATTTGAAAATTAAAGTCGTTTAAATACATTTTCACCCAGGATTATGTCTTAAACATAATCTTTCATTTATATCTTGATTCTAATAGTCCAACTATTTAATCAACGATTTGTGGTACTATTTATTATAATGATTATAATAGTCCAACTATATAATCAAATATAATCTAAATAATTAACCTCAATTACATTGATTACTATAATCCAATTATAAAATCAACTGTAAACTGAAATTAATTAATTCAAATATATTGATTAATATAATCCAATTATATATAATCAAATATAATACAGTCCAACTGTTTATTAAAAAACAATTTAAATATTAGTCCAACTAACATTTAATATTACGACGAAATAATTTGAATGAGCGCGTATGGCGAGTAATTGAACGAATATTGCAAATTCAATTCTTGCCTCCCACTATTTTTCGGCGAGCCTCTAACCCTCTGTCGAGTACTCGAGAAACCGTGTTTCCTAGTGGGCTAGAATCCCGTTAAATATCACACAATCTTGACTTTGGCCAACAAATTGTATGATAATTAACTAGGTAGATCTCGAAGATCAATTGGATCTCATCCAACTCCTAGATCCAGTAGGTGGACATCCAAGTCCCAAACATATATCTTATATATGCCTATACATCGAATGTATACCCTAACCTTTTTCCTCTGAATCAACTAGGCCTTTGCTTTGTCACAACAAACCTAGTGATCCCAGTCAAGCGCTGACCCATTGACATGGAAGCTTCGTAATCAATGTCGTTGGACAAGAAGTGGTCTTGACTTTGGCCAACAAACCACAACTTGGACAAGACACCAATATGGAACAAAGCCTCGTGATTCAAACACATCTTCGACGGACAAGGGCTTGACTTTGGCCAACAACCCATGCCAATCTAGGATCTTGAGCAAGAATCACTCAATGGAAGAAAAGACGCATGATATTTGATGAGGCTTTTCGTGTGCAAATTGGCAACCAATTTATTATCTTTGTTAAGGTCTCATCATCATACACCTTAAACATGCATTCTAAACACATAATAAAGCGCATATGATAAAATAAGAATGATATGCGGATGGATATTTACACATTGATCCTAGATCAAATCTCTCACTTTCTCTCTCCCTCTAGCACAAATATTTCTTCTACCCGTTACACTACACTTCTAAAGAAACCTCATTTACATTGAGGGGAATAGGTGAGAAGAGAATACAAAGAATAGGAGGTGATAAGGCTGGACACGCAGGTCCAATTAATAAATCAAATTTATTACAATTTCCAAAATCGCCCCACCCGACTAATATCCATCCGATATAAATTATTCAAACATCACAACCATGTATTCATACAAGCATGTTATCAATCAATCTAATCAAATTAATTAATCTGATAATTAGTGATCATCCAATGTTCAAACAAAGATTTGATTTTGTTCGAGTCAAACTCGTATTGCGAACAAGTACTTAAAGTACGAATTCCCGAATTAAAATTAAATTACATGATTAAATCCAATTTAATACGTATTTAATTCTAATTCATTATTTAATTCCAAATTAAATATTACACTTTATAAAATAAACCTTTACGACTTAATTTCCAAATTAATCGTTACGGGTCTCAAAGCCCGATTAATATCCAATATTAATTTAATTAAAGTCCAATGGGCTTTTAATTAATTTCTTGAGGCGTGGACTTTTGGTCAACTCGGGTCAAACCGAATAACCAAAATCCAATCCGGGAGTTACCCCATAAGCCCATAAATTAATTTAGGCCCAATTAAACGTTAAAGGTTCATTAGTCGCATTTGGGCCTTTTGGAAGCGGTTTTGGGCCTAATTGGATCCAACCAATTTTGGCCTAAACCAACTTTGTACAACAAAGTCCAATAAACCCAATAACAACTTTAAAAGCCCAAATCCAATTTTAAGGCCCAATAATTTAATTCCAAAAATTCCAAATTTCCCAATTAAATTACCTAAAGTGTATAACATTATTAATTACCCAAATCAAAGTTTCCAAAACATCAAATTTGTCCAATTAATCATGCTTAACATCAATGAATCATGTCCAACATAATTTGATCAAAATCAAACCCAATTTCATGCTTCAAGTGTCTCGGCCAAAGAGGGAAAATATGCCCAAATCAAATTCAATCCAATTGAACCAAATTAAACATAAATTCAACATCCCCAAATGATTTGCAAGTCATCCAATGAACAAAAAATCAAAACAAGACAATAGACAATATTAGGGTTCATATTTTCGGCCATCACAAGCAAATTGGGGAAAATTGTTCCAAAAAACTTTTTCATCAAATTGATCTAATCAATCATCAATTAAACAACATTTAAGCATTCTAATTCATCCAATTTCATTAAACATGCTCAAAATCAAGTTTACCCAAATTAAAGTTTTGGCCAACAATAAGCAAATTGGGGAAAATCAATCCAATTAATTTTTCTTCAAATTGATTACATATAACTCTAAGTTATTCATATACAAACATTCTTAAACAAACAATTTGTCAAAATCATGCTTAAATCAAAAAGCCCCAAATTTTGCTCAAGAACCCTAAAAACGTTTTATGCACAAATGGCTCAAGATACCATTGTTGAGTTTCAATCAAGTCCCAAGGATCATAAATCATGCATAAACGAGTTGAATACATATCAAAAGAGGTGCGGAATAACTCACATTGATCGGTAGAGATGCAACAAAGACCACGAACGCACTGCTCTCCCTGCTCGGCAGTGAGCTGCGAACATGGTGGACTGTTCGGCGTGATGGCTGCTTCCTCCTCCAAGAATCGGCCATTGATGGACACCATTGAAGCTCCAAGCTTCAAGCTTCTAAGCTCACGAACTCACTTCCCTATCACCTTTGTATTCCTCCATGAGTGTGCTAGCACATAGATCTTGCAACAAGATCATTTCTTTCTCCTTTATTGATCGGTCAAACCAGAAAAAATTGAGGAGAAGAATCGGTCAAGACCGAGAGAGAATATGAAGAAGTTTTGGCTCCAAAAAGCCTAATACCGTAAATGGGAGAGAGAGAATGAGTTAGAAAATAAAAAATTGTAAAAGGTTTATATAATTTCCAAAAATATTTATAAACCATTTACTTTTTCTATTTCAAAAAGCAAAGCATTAAATGCTTGTCTATCACCTCAAATCAATTCATATCAATCACTCAAATGTCAACATCACTCAAAGTGACATGTGATTTGACGCTTGATGTGACTTGCGATTTTGACGCTTGATTTGACTTGCGTGCTGCACTCGATTCGAAATGCGAATGCGCTCGCAAACAATCCCAGGCTTGGGTTCGTTAATTCCAAATTAACGAATTTTCGTCGCGTCGTAATTAAATGATTACGCCTAGCGAATTCACTATTCACGTCGCTAACGAATTAATTCTAAATTAATTCGTTCGCCCGAATTAAAATCTAATTTCAATTCTGCGTCGAAATCTAATTTCGTTATAATATATCAATATATTAATTTATCGATTAATTCCAAATTAATCGTTCTCTCTCTTTAACGATATTTTATCCGAGATAAAATATCTCCGTAATTAATCCCAGATTAATTTTCTCTCTCATCGAATTAATCCCAGATTAATTAAAGTGCGAGTCATACGTCATCGGTGAATCTTCAGGAACCGACCCATGAGATCTCCGGATATGTGGCTAGTAATACGGTCGTCGGACTATCCGAACACGTAAGTACCTCGTACTACGTTTATACCGATTTATAAGACAAGGTTGGCTTCTAGTCAAAGCGCCATGCCTACCCAATTCTCCAGAAATATTCTTACAGGAATATATATAGATCTGTATCAAGCGTAGTATACCGTAGTATTGTGCATATCGGCCCAGTATCGGATAGTCACGTGCTAGGGCTGGGGCTGGATAAGTGTCTGCCCCGTCCGAAGCACATGTCGGATGTCTGGTAACTAGTCTCTATAATCGGATATGCATGACCTAGTCATAATATCCCGATGGTGCGCAACACTTAAGAGCACTAATACCGTATCCTGCGTGACATCATCTCCACTATGACTGAAGTGATACTTCCGTCTTGACAATCACACCCAATACACTACGACTCTCTGATAAACCCAAGAAGTGGTGTACGCAGAACCGGTTAAAGCCATGTACCACCAAGACCAAAGTCTACCGATTTCGCAAGTATTAGCGATGTAAGTCTCAGGTAAAGACCATACACACCTACCCTGATTTCGGCCTCCCATAGACACATAGTCATAATACTAATGGGATTCCGAAGGTCTATCCAGAGCGAAGCTGTTTTCCGTACCATCGGTGAAACACGACCTCCTATCGCACTTGCATAGTATCCAATACTTATATATATGAGAACTATGCTGTTGTGCCCTCACAACGTACACAAGTGCAATACTAGCCTATTCCGCATTATCGATGTCCAGTCTCGATAATACTCCGGCTAGGGATATTTAATGATTAATCCTTCGGGGACGATACTGTCTCATATCATTCTCAGTCCAGGAACTAATCATAGGGACCTCTCTTCATTTATATATCTATGGTGATCTAATCACAGATGATGAGAGTGCAATTTCCTTGTCACATAGTAATTGTTACAACAACACAATGATCTGTGCAAATAGTGACGCTATGGGTCATTTTGTCCAACAGTGTAGAATAAGGAGCCCTATTGTAGGAGCAAAGTGGGGATACTACTAAATCTATGACGTTGACGACCACTACACTGTTGAGATTTCAGCTCATAGAGAGTACCTATTAGTTTTTTGGGGACTAACTATTGGACAATTTTGACCCATAGCATTCACTATTTGTAAAAGACATTGTGGTTTTTTGTACAAATTAACTATGTGACAAAGGAATTACTATTTTATCATTTGTTAATTAGATTACTTAAATATATATATAAATGATTAAAATTCCTTATGATTAGTTCCGGATTATAAGATATGAGACAATATCAATCCACTAAAGGTTTAATCATTAAAATCTCTAGTCATCGTATTATCGAGACTGGACATCAATAATGCGGAATAGGCTAGTATTAAACTTGTGCGCGTTATGGAAGCGTAACGACATAGTTCTCATATATTGGGTATTGGATACTCATGTAAGTGTAATAAAAGAGGTTCGGTTTACCGATGGTACGGAAACATCTTCACTCTGGATAGACCCCGCGGAATCCCATTGCTAGTATGACTATGTGTCTATGGGAATCTGCATCAGGGTAGGTGTATTTGGTCTTAACTTGAGACTTGCATCGCTAATACTTGCGACAATCAATACGCTTTGGTTTTGGTCGTCCGAGACTTTAAGAGGTTCTGTGTACGCCTCTTCTGGGTTTATTGAGAATCATAATGTATTGGGTGAGATGTCAAGATGGAAGTATCACTTCAGTCATATGGAGAATATGATCACGCAGGGATACAGAACTGGCACTCTATTATGTTTCAACTATCGGGATAATATGACAAGGTCATGATTATCCGATTAAAGAGACTAGTTGCTAGTGATCCGATATATGCTTCGTACGGGGCAGACACAATTCCAGCCACAGACCTAGCATGTGACATCAGACACTGAATCGCAATACGTAATACTTAGTATAATACACATGTTATAGATTATATATTCCTTAAAGAATATTTCTGGAGAATTGGGTAGGCACGGTGCTTTGCTAGAAGCCAACCATGTCTTGTAAATCGGTAAGAACGTGGTACGAGGTACGTACGTGTTCAAATAGTCCGACGACCAGATTTACTGCTAACTTATCCAGGGATCTCATGGGTCGCTTTCTGAAGATTCATCGATGACGTATGACTCGAATAGAATTAATCTGGGATTAATTATAAGAGAGAGAGAAAATTAATCTGGGATTAATTACGGCAAGAATTTATCTGGGATAAAATTCGATAAAAGAGAGAGAACGATTAATTTGGGATTAATCAATTAAATAATATATTCGATATATTAATTGAAATTAGATTTCGACGCGAAATTAAAATTGGATTTTAATTCGGGCGAACGAATTAATTTAGAATTAATTCGCGAGCTACTTTCATAATAATTTTGCGAGGCACTATTATTTAATTAAATTGGATTTAATTACGTCGTGACGAAAGTTTGTTTAATCGGATTAAGCGAACCCGAGCTTCGAAGTTTGTTGAGCAAGCCACTTGAATTTTGAATTAAAGTGGGTCCCACCTACTTACATCACTTGTCCATCAAGTGTCAATTTTGGTGATGGAAGTGGTTGGAGGCATTGAATGCATTTTTTTCCCTCCAACACTTTGCTTTAGCTTTTGGTAAACCTAATACCAACTTTAAGGGTTTGACTTTTGAGAAGTTGTAATTGATTTTTAGAAATCAAAATACCAAAAATCTAAAACTCTCTCATCTTCTCTCCTTTCATATTGCCGTGACTTCTACCTCTCCCCTTGGAAGTTTTGCTTCAAAATTTCTTAAGTGCTAACACATAAAGGAGTCTACAAAGGTGTTAGGGAAACCTTTCCCATTGAGTTTGGAGTCAAAGTTCAAAGCTTGGAGCTAAACCATTCATACAAAGGAGAGATTGGAGAACTTCTTAAAGGAGCAAATTATTGTATTCTCTACATCCATATTGCCGACTAATGTAAGTATTATTTCTGCAATCTTACTTTGAGTATTCACACAATTTATGCTTAATAGATCCTTATCATGTTCTAGGAGAACCCAACATGGTATCATGAGCCAATTTTAAGCATGAAATATTTAGGGTTCATAAACTTTATTTTGGGGATTTTGTGATTTGAGCATGATATTTTCAAATTGAATGTTTGGTTATGTTTAGATTATGAAAACTTAGAGTTATGCATGATTCTTTGTGAGAAAAATTGATTAGATTAATTTTCCAAAATTTGTATGCCATGGCTGAAACTTATTGACCTTAGGATCTCATGGTGATTTTGAATTTTAGACCATTGGATGTGTTTAAATGCATGAGATATATTGATTTGTGATTTAATTAGATTGAAATCAAAATTGGTTAATTTTATGCATGAAAACCGTGAGCTTGATGAGCATGTTATGAGTTGATTTTGCTTCAATTGTGTTGGACATGTATTGAAAATGATAAAACATGATTAATTAATTAAATTGGTGTTTTGGAAATGTTAATTTAACTAATTAATTATGGCTATACACTTTAATTAAAATTATGATATTTGGAATATTGTAATTTAATAATTAGTCTTTAATTTGGAATTGGGCTATTGATGTTATATTTGGGCCTTATGGACTTGGTTGGGCCAAGTTGGTTTAGGACAATAGGATTGGATCCAAATTGGGCCTAAAACCATTCCATAAAGTTCAAATATAATAAATGGGCCTTTTAAATTTAATTGGCCTAATGGGCCAAAATTAATTTTATGGCAAATGGTGATTCCTTATTGGGCTTTGGTTGCCAAAGTCTATTCCTTGAAATTAATTAAAATCCCATTGGACTTTAATTAAATTAACATTGGATGTTAATTGGGCCTTTGAGACACATTAAGATTAGATTTAGAATCTAAGTCGTAAAAGCACATTAATAAAGTGTAATTATTTAATTTGGAATTAAAATAAGAATTAGTATTGAATAGAAATTAAATTGGATTTAAAATTGTAGTTCGATATAATTCAAGAATACGCACTTTGAGTACTTATTCTTAAACGAGTTGGACTCGCGCAAATCAAATCGTTGTTTGAATATTGGATTATCACTTAATTCAAAGATTAATTAATTAATTGGATTAGATTGATGTGAAATATATGTTTGTGAATACATGGATATATTATGTGTATGAGGGAAGGGATGAGATGTTGAATAATTTTTGTAAATTGTAATTATAATGGTATAATTTTGAAATTTAATAAATTTAAACTGCGTGTTCCAGCCTTTATCTTTTGACTCTTTGTAATTCTCTTCTCACTAATTCCCCTCAATGTCAATGATTTCTTTATTGTATTATATTGGTAAATTAGAAGTTATAGCTAGCCGGGGAGAGGAAATTGAGATTTATTCTAGGAATAATTTGTTGAATATCCATCCGCATATCATTATTATTTTTAATTCACACCTTATTATGCTTTTAGAATGCATGCTTAAGGGTGTATGATGAGACCTAATCAAAGATAATAAATTGGTTGCCAATTTACGCGAAAAACCCTCAAACAAATATTAAACGAATTCATTCCATTGACTGGTTCTCTCTCAAGATCCAAGATTTACATTGGTTTGTTGGCCAAAGTCAAGATCAATGTCCATCGCAGATGTGTTTGAACCACGAAAGGTTTGTTCCATATCGCATGTCTTGGGCAAGTTGTGATTTGTTGGCCAAAGTCAAGTTCATTTCTTGTTCATCGACGTGTATTATGAAGCTTTCCCACTGTCAATGGGCCCCGCTTAACTGGAATCATTAAGCTTGTTGAGCCAAAGCCAAGGCTTAGTTGATTCAGAGGAAAAGGTTAGGAAAATATATTGGATATATTGGCATATATATTGTATATATGTTTCGGACTTGGAGTTCCACCTACTGGATCTAGGAATTGGATGAGATCCAATTGATCTTAGAGATCTACCTAGTTAAATATCATACAGATTGTTGGCCAAAGTCAAGGTTGTGTGTTATTTAACGGGATCCTAGCCCACTAGGAAACTAGGTTTCCCGAGTACTCAACAGAGGGTTAGAAGCTCGCTGAAAAATAGTGGGAGGCTAGTATTGAATTTTCAATTTCGTTCAAATACTTGCCAATACGCGCTTTCAAATTATTTCATCATTTTATATATTTATTAGTTGGACTAATATTTTATTATTTTTATTGTAACAGTTGGACTGTACCCAAAAATCGTTAATTGAATAGTCAGACTATTGCAATTAAGATGGCGGGAAAGAACAACGTTAGGGACTGTAGGACACATAAGTTGGACGACGTTGTTTTGGGCTCGCGGCCCGGTCGGGAGTACGGAGTAGCCCACGGGGGAACTAAACCGGAGAAATAACATAGAGTCGTCACCCGCTGTGAACCGGGAAAATGATTTAAGGCCGCACTCACCCCTCGCAAGGGAAGACCTCAAACCGTTGGGTTCGGAATGGTCCCTTACTTATGCCACTTGTAATGATATGATTTGTGCAATAATCTAACCAAGCCTAAGCAACGTATATTTCCAAGGATAATCTACTCCTAAGTTTGCATATATAAAATGAATCATCATAACGGCAAACATACGATAGCACACAATATTCTCATGAACATGTTGAATCATCAAACACGAAAAATAAATAACAACATAAATATAAGCATAAAGAAACACCTATTGCGAAAGGAGATAATAAGATCATGCATAGATGAATAACATACTAATGGCTAAATCATGCTTGAGAAAGAAGTAACATCCTAACGACCTAATCATGCTTGAACACAATCTTGCGAACACATCAAATAGATGAATGCGGGAATACAAATGGATGATAACAACAAAAGTGTCAATAATGGAATGGCATGGTTAATTACATAATGCAAGAGAAATCACCCAAGAAGCAATCATGCATGAAATGTGATGAAAAAGACTCAGTTCAGTGTATGTGCGTTCATGTAGCATTTGAAAACGCGTTCGAAGGGTAAACAGAAGGTTCGTGTTCCTGTAGCGTTCGAGAACACGTTCGAATGGGACAAGACCTGATGCATGATAAAATAAAATGCATGAGCGTTCGAGTAGTGTTCGTAAACGCATTCGAACAGTAAACAGAAGGTTCACGTTCGTATAGCGTTTGATAACGCGTTCGAACGGGACAAGACCTGATGAAACAAAATGCATGTGTGTCCGAGTAGCGTTCATAAACGCCTTCGAACGGGAAATAGAAGGTTCGCGTTCATATAGCGTTCGAGAATATGTTCGAACGGGCTGAGACATAATGGGTACGTTCGTGTAGTGTTCGGAAATGTGTTCGAACGAGATTACCATAATGGCATCTGAAACGACACAAACACATGCATGGATTGAATAAATATACAATGTAGGACCTTGTGTGCCCAATTGAACACATCTCACATTCAATCGAATGCACCTCATCCAGCGCGGGTAAAGGTAGCCTTTAGGCATTTTCCCTCGAATAGAGGACCTTTAATCCACCATAGTTAGCCCATGCGCACTAGAATGCAATACATGCGTAAATAGAGAAATGATATGCAAAAGGTCAATGACATAATAAAAGGCGCGGCAAAACATCGTTGTAAAGGTAGCCTTCAGGCATTCCCTCGAATAGAGGACCTTTAATCCACCATAGTTAGCCCATGCGCATTATATTACAATGCATACAAATGAATGAGACAATAATATGGAATTCCGTATATCCGATTAAACATATCTCACATTCAATCAAACATACTTCGTCCGGCGCGGCAAAGCATCGTGGCAAAGGTAGCCCTTTGGCTTTTCATTCCTCAAAATGGAGGACCTTTAATCCACCCTAGCTAGCCCATGCGCATTACGTCATAATGCATAAAAGATAAAGACAACAATATAGGACTTCGTGTACTCGATTGAACATATCTCCCATTCAATCAAACACATTTCGTCCGGCGCGGCAAAATATTGTCGTAAAGGTAGCCTTTTAGACTTTTCTTCCCTCAAATACAGAACCTCTAGACCAATATACTAAGCCCATGCGCACTATATCATCAACACATAAACTCACAATGTACGTAAAGTAAATGGCGAAATGATAAAATGCGAATAGAAACGAACATGATACAAAAGCAAAGTGAAACATATGCCGTTTGCTCGAGTGGTACGTGGAGTTGTTTCCCATGTACAGACCGCACTACCGTCCATTCGGATTCGGCTACAAAATTTACGTATGGGTTTCCATCCTATATACCACAAGAGACGACACATTTTCCCATCCATTCACCGGCCACAACATGCATCCACAAGCGACTCTCATGCGAAGAAAATAAATAAAAAAATTAAAAGATGGATGAAAATAAATACGAAAAGTGCCCTCAGGTCTAACCTTTTAAATCGTCTCTCGGAAGTACGGTACACGGTCGTCCGAAAGGGTGGATGCTCCGCAACTCCTCCGATTCACTAGTTCAATGTTTTCCTCGCTGTTTCACTACTCGGGCTGCTGTTTTCACTCCATTTCACTGCTGTTTTGCTGCTGTTTTATGGTGATTTTCGGTGGTGCAGTTTTATGGACTGTTTTCGGTGATGTAAGGGGCTGTTATTAGGGTGTTGTTTCAGTGATATTAGGGGACAGTTTCAGGTTGTGTTTGTGCGGCAATGGGGGTGTTTTAGTTTAGTTTTTTCGGCAATGGAGGGAGTGGGAGAAGATAATTATTTCTTGTTACTTCTTGCTTGTATTGGGAGTGGACTTTCTTTTATATTTTTTTTCTGAGTTATGCGTGAATGCTAGGGTCTGTGAGTGTTGGACTTGTGTCTCTTTTATAGAAAATTGCTAGGGCTTCTCTTGTTTGAAAAGGAATAAGATTTTTGTATTAAAGAGATGCCATTTAATTAGTGTCACACTAGGAAAACATATATTTAATTGGGGACAAGATTTGGCTTAATTAGGAAGATCATATATTTGATTTGTTTCATTTAGGTATGTGAATTATTTAAATTGGGATGTGATTTATTTAATTTAGGAAGGATATTATTTTAATTTGTGATATGTTTTAAATGTTTTAATTGTTCTTGGGTGGGTTTTGGTGGGCTAATTGGGCTGGGGCATGAGGCTAGCAACAAAACCAAAAGTACCGACACCATTCGAAAGCTGATTCGAATGCTGCACGAACGCCCACAATCTGCCTGACGTTCGAACGTGTTCATGAACGCACTACTAACGAAAGCAATGAACATGTGAATCGAATCTGATGACATACTTATTCTGAATTCCCCCTTCCGACATTCGTTTCCCACTACTTCCGTGACTTAAAAGGTATTGTCTCCAAATGAGACTCATCATAGGGACTTACATGCAAAATGCAGTGCCTATAGTCGGCCCCACTTTGATGGGACTTGTGCAGTGTGTGACAATGACAATCCTATCAAAGTTGTGCAATGCATTTTTACTTACCTGGCTCGCCAGCTGCCACCTGACTTGCCTGCTGCTTCGAGCTGAGTTAATGATGCAGTGGACCTCGATCCTGGCATCCCAATAACTGCAACCGACAACGGGGGCCACGACCTTGGGACGCATCCCAATACCGCTGATAATGTGGGTCACAACCCTGGGACACATCCCCAAAACTGATGATGCAGGGGGCCAACGGCCCTGGGATGCATCCCAATAACTGCAACCGATAATGGGGGCCTCGACCCTGGGACACATCCCGATAACGTTGACAATGTGGGTCACGACCCTGTGACTCATCCCCAAAACTGATGCTGATGTGGGCCTCGACCCTGGGACTCATCCCCAAACTGCTGATGATGTGGGTCATGACCCTGGGACTCATCCCCAAACTGATGTTGATGTGTGGGTCACGACCCGGTGACGCATCCCCAAAACTGCTGATACTGATGCTGATGTGGGCCTCGACCCTGGGACTCATCCCCAAACTGATGCTGATATGGGCCTCGACCCTGGGACTCATCCCCAAAACTGCTGATACTGATGCTGATGTGGGCCTCGATCCTGGGACTCATCCCCAAACTGCTGATGATGTGGGTCATGACCTTGGGACTCATCCCCAAACTGATGCTGATGTATGGGTCATGACCCTGGGATGCATCCCCAAAATTGCTGATACTGATGCTGATGTAGGCCTCGACCCTGAGCTGATACTGATAATGTGGGCTTCGCCCCCAAGTTGATACTGATAATGTGGGCTTCGCCCCCAAGTTGATACTGATGTGGGCCTCGACCCCAAACTGATGTTGACATGGGCCTCTCCTTCAAACCGATGTTGATTCATTCCTGAAACTGATGACACTGCACTGCTGCTGCTTCTAGTTAGCTTGCATTTGCTGCTTTCTCTTTTTCTCCATTGAAACCTGTTATTACCAAACAGAACAAACACAAAAAGAATGCAAATATATACGTGTCTGCATGCATGAATGAGTTTCCTATCCGGTTGGGTTAGGTCTCCTATCAATTCCCTTGGTGACTGCTCGGTCTTCTTTCCCTCAGGTGAAATACTGTTTCAATCTATCCACGTTGATCGACTCGGTGAACTCGTTCCCTTCCAAATCTGACAGTCTCACTGCCTTATTTCCCATTACTTTCTGCACTATGTAGGGTCCTTCCTAGTTAGGTCTGAACTTTCCTCTTGGGTCTGTCGTCGACGGCCTCGACTGCTTAAGTACCAAATCACCCTTTCTGATCTTAGTAGGACGTACCTTCTTGTTGAATGCTTGGGCTAGTCTCTTCTGATCTATCTACATATGATGCATGGACTTCATCATCTTCTCATCCAGGAGTGCCAACTGTTCAAATCTCTGCGAGACCCATTCTTGTTCAGATAACTCCGATTCTGCTAATACCCGCATGGACTATATCTCAACTTCTACTGGCAGTACTGCTTCTATTCCATAAACCAAAGCGTAAGGCGTGGCTCCTGTTTCTGTTCTTACTGATGTTCTGTACCCCCACAGGGCATATGGTAGCTTGTTAGCCTAATCTTTGCAGTTTTTTGTCATCTTGGCTAATATCTTCTTTACTGTCTTGTTGGCTGCCTCGACTGCCCCATTTGCCTGCGGCTGGTAAGGTGACAACTTGTGATGTCCTATCCCATATCTCTGTAGCATTGCCTTCGTTTCACCTTGAAACTGAACTCCGTTATCTGTCACTACATGATGCGGCATCCCATATCGACATATGATGTTTCGAATTATGAACTTCGCCATCTGCTTTGCTGTGACGTTACGAAATGACTCAGCTTCCACCCAATTTGAGAAGTAGTCCACTACCATTACTATGAAACGATGTCCATTCAATGCATTCGGTCGAATCTCCCTGATCATATCAATTCCCCATGTTGAGAAATGCCATGGCTCTGATATCCCGTGTAACTCTGTGTGAGGCAGATGGTTCAAATTACCGTGTGCTTGACAATCATGACAATGTTTTACCAGCTTTGCACAGTCTGTCTCCATGGTCAACCAGTAGAAACCCAGTCTTACAATCTTGCGAGATAAATTCAACCCATTCATATGCGGTCCACATACCCCTGCATGTATTTCTTCCATTGCCTTCTAAGCTTATTCTTTTCTCAAACACTTCAACTGAACGCCATTTACCTGTCTCTTATACAATTATCCGTTCAAAATCACATACTGAGAAGCCAACTTCTGAATGGCTATTATGTCTTTTCTGCTTGCTCCTTCTGGGAATTCTCTGTGTTCCAGATACCTCTGAATGTCATGATACCAAGGTTTACCATCGTCGATCTCCATTTCCAGAACTCTTTCTATCTCATAAACAGGTCTGTTTGTTGTTTTCAGTACCAATGGTCTCATCACTAACTTCTCTGGATTTTCCCAAGTTGCTGCAAGTGTAGCTAATGCGTCTGCCATCTGATTCTCTTCTCGCGGCAAGTGCTGAAACTTACAATTGGGGATAGCCTGTGCCAACTTTCTGAGGTGAAAAATGTAAGGTTTCAACCGTTCTTCCTTCAGTTCCCATTCTCCATGCATCTGTCGGACTACCAACATCGAATCTCCGTAGACCTACACGCTCTCAGCCTTCAAGGCTATCCAAAAGCACATGCTTCATACTCGGCCATATTGTTAGTTACTCCGAACGTCAACCTTTTGGCCATAGGTAAGGTTTCTCCCCGGGGGTCACTATCACAATCAAAATTCCGGCTCCTTTGCAATTCACTGCTCCGTCGAAATACATTTTCCATCCTTGACCTGTTATTGCTTGGATCTCTTCATCTGGGAATTCAAACTTGTACTGATCCCCTTCAATAGGTTACAATGCCAGGAACTCTGCTATGGCTCACCCCTTGATTACTTTGGAGGTGAGATACTCAATGTTAAACTCTGTCACAACACTAACCATTTGCCCAACTTCCCCACTAGCGAAGGCACTGAATGTAGATACTTCAAGGGATTTTCTTTGGCTACCACTTGGATCTTGTAAGACTGGAAGTAATGTCACAGTTTTCTGGACGCCCATACCACTGCCAAACAAGTCTTCTCTACTTCCTGATAACGGGCTTCATACGGAAGCATCTTCTTACTGAGATAGTAGACTGCATGCTCTACCCTTGTCTCATCTACATGTACCATCATTGCCCCTAGTGCTTCTGATTCTATGGCTAAATACAATATCAAGGGTCTGCCCGGTCTCGGAGGTTTTAATACATGAGGTTTTACCAAGTATTCTCTGATCTTGTCGAAGGGTGCTTGACATTGCTCATTCCAATTCACTGGCTGGTCTTTTCTCAGTAGTTTGAAGATAGGCTCACATACTGATGTCAACTTGGTGATGAACAAACTGATATACTGAATTTTCCCGAGGAATGCTCTGACTTCCTTCTCTGTCTTCGGTGCTGGCATCTCAGTAATTGCTTTGATCTTCTCAGAGTCTACCTCTATTCCTCCCATTCCCACTGTATGTCCCAGTAACTTTCCTGATGTTACCCCAAACACACATTTCTTCGGATTCAGCTGCAAGTTGTATTTGTCAACTCTCTGAAGGAACTTCTCCAATGCTTCTATATGCCCAATTCTTGTCTCTGATTTCACCATCATATCATCCACATATACTTCAATCTCTTTGTGCATCAAGTCGTGGAATAGTGTAGTGGCCATCCGCTGATAAGTGGCTCCTGCATTCTTGAGCCCAAATGGCATTACCTTGTAACAATATGTGCCCCATTCGATGATAAATGCCATCTTGTGCTTGTCTTCTTCAGCAATGAGAACCTGATTGTATCCTGAAAACCCATCTGCAAATGAATACATGGTAGATAAAGCCGCACTTTCAACTAGCACATCTATATGAGGTAGAGGAAAATCATCTTCGGGCAAGCCTTGTTAAGATCTTTGTAATCCACACACATTCTGACATTCTCGGTGGCACCGGCACAATATTTGCCAACCACTCAGGATACTTCACCACTTCCAGGAATCCCACATCTATCTGTTTCTTGACTTCTTCTCTGACTTTCTCGGCCCAGTCAGGTCTCATCCGTCGAAGTTTCTGTTTCACCTACTTCATATTTGGATAAGTTGGAATTGTATTCTGGGCGATGCTTCTGTCTACTCCAGGCATGTCCTCATAGGACCAAGCAAACACTTTGGCATATTTGGCCAATATTCCTTCTAATTTCTCCCGCTCCTCAGAGGTAACCTCACTTGCAATTAGAATTTCCTTGGGGCTCTCTGGCGTACCGAGGTTGAATGCATTTGTTCTGGTGGAATTGATATCAAATATACTCAAGTCATGCAAATTGAAAGGGAAATACTCAGACGAGTAAGCAAAATGATTGTCTTTATTGCTAGCCGATGCAAGAATACATTCAAATAAATCAGAGAGATAAACATCTTCATCCTCCACAGATGCTTCATCTCCCACAACTGGGTCTCCCTCCTTTTCCTCGAGGGTCAGGCCCTCCAACATCATCATCTCTTCTTCCCATTTCTCTTCTTCCTGCTTCACAATTTCTGATGCCAGTGACTTCTCACTTATCACCTCTTGAAATATCTCAAACCCGGGCACCACAATCCCATTGACTTCTACCGGTTCAAGTTCTCCTTGATATCTCGTTGCCTTCACAAAGCATTCCATCAGCTTCAACCCTTTCTTCTTGGCTTTCGGCTTATCCTCATCAGACATGTATCCCAACCCTCTCTGAGTAGTCTGCCCCTTAAAGTTTGGCAATGTCGAACCTTTACCCGGCTCGAACTTCATCTTCTTCATGATCCTAGCCACCTTAGGATCCACCCACTCCTCAAAAGTTGCTGATACTTGGAACCTCGTGAAAGGCTGTATCTCTAAAACAGCCACAACATTATCTACTTCAGCTCGGATGGTGACAATCTCTCCCCCGTAGGGAAACTTAATAACCTGATGCAGAGTGGAGGGCAAGTCCCCAAGCTTGTGGAACCACGGCCTTCCCAATAACAAAGGAAAAGTAGCCGGGATATCTAGTACTGTGAACTCAACATCATCCTCAATCGGGCCAACCTTGACTACTGCGGCAAAGGTACCCTCAACTCCTCACTTACTATCATCATAAGCTTTGATAGTCATATTGGAGGGATCCAGATTAGTTGCCTTCATTCCCAACCTTGCTAAAATCTTCAATGGGCATACATTAATGGATGAGCCATAATCTATCATCACACAAGATGTCTTCTTGCCCCTCACCTCAGCCCTGATAAATAGTGGCTTGTTGTGATTTCTTCCCTCGGTCGGGAGTTCTTCCTCAGAAAAGGTGATTATCTGTAAAGCTTCCTTTTGCACTAATCCCTACAAACATCGCGGGGTTGGCATCCTCCGTCACCACTATCTTGCTCAGGGCCTCAACCATGGCCCGCCTGTGCTCCTGAGACGCACATAACAAATCCCAGATGCTCACTTGTGCTCGGGTCTTCCTCAACTGACACAGCACTGTGTCTTCATCAGCATTCTCCTCATTCTCAGCCATTTTCCTACCTGCAATCAGCACTTCCTTGCCCTTTTCAGCTGTATCACTGTAGAAACGCCCGCTGCGTGTCATTCCTCTTACCACCTCTTCATCACTACTGGAGAAATCTTCATAGAAATTCTTCCCATGTTCTGTTTCATCCTCGATGCTGCTATCCCAAATTCCCAGGCAGAAGGCTTGGTGGTCAAAGGATTTGAGGACAAGGCTTTCGGGTAGGCCAAAGTTTATCATATAGGTTGGTTGTGGGACAGAGTGGTAATTCGGCACGAGGTTTTTTATGTGTGTTAGGCTGTTCTGTTTTAGGGTCGGGTACCTTTTTGGATTCTATAAGGTCTTGGATTTCATGGCGGAGGCTGGCAAAATTGTTAGTGTCATGGCCCTTCTGTTGGTGGAAATGACAATACTGGTTCAGGTTGAGATGCGGTGGTGGAGGGTGTGGAAGTGGTTTGGTTTCTAGGGGTTTCAGAAGTCACTGTCTCTTTAATTTCTCCAATACCTTAGACAAAGGTCTACCCAGGTTGGAGAAAAGCCGATTCCGGATAGCAGCAATCTCAGTAGAAACAGGTTTGACACCTGATGTTCCCCCAATGGGCCTCCTGTTCAGGCTATAGAACTTTCTGTTCTCAGCTTCTTATTCTTCTTCAATATCCATGACAGTCTCCCTCAACTGTCAAAAATCAGTAATCATGGAAATCATTCTCCTCAGCTTTCCTTAAATCGAGGGCTTAGTACCATTGATAATCATCTTTATCTGGTCATTCTCTGAGGGCCGAGTCTGCATTTTTAGAAGCTGGCTTCTCCAGTGGTCTACATACTCTTTGAAGCTTTCTTCTGGCTTCTGCTTGGTGTTTTCTAAGTCTCGGAGTGACAAGTCGATCTCCAGATCTGTGACATACTGTTTCAAAAAGGCCTCTGCCAATTCCCTCCAATCCTTCTTGATCTTCCTCTCCAGGTTGTGATACCATACCACGGGTGCCCCATCGAGTGACATCCCAAACATTTTCTGAACCTGACGCTTGGATAAACCAACTGAACTCATAACAGAAACATACTGACGGAGATGGACCCTCGGATCCCCATTCCTGTTGAACCTGGCCATATCTGGCATCTTGAATTGAGCTGGCAACTGTTCTTCAAAGGTCATTGCCTCATAATCTAGCAGGTCTTCATGTTTGCCCCTCATCTTACGGGTAACCGACTCTACCTAATCTCAGAGTTTATGTAGTTCATTTTGAGACCCTGCCACTTTCCCCGCAGCATATTTAGCCATATCATCATCAAAACCCGGAATATCATCATTCAATCTAGTCGGAGGGTCTTCACACCTCTCATTCTCAGAGTTTCCCCCAGCACGGGGCACGACCATATTGGCCATAGCAGCAGCCAAGGCTTGCAACTGTTCAGTAACCTTGGTGAGATTGGTTTCCAACTGATCCATATGAGATGTTTCATTCTCTAATTCGCTCATGTTGGCTATCGGCCTTTTAACAAGTCTTCCCTTTTCCCTAACCCAACGGATATCTATGATGGCTCTTAAGACACAGGAGATTCAACATGATGTGTGTATGCATGAGATGCATGAGATACGTGCGACGTGTGGAACATATAATTCAGCCCATTGTCATTTTAAAGCTTCAATCATATTATTGCAAGGTGCAAACTTGTCCCAGTTGACAAGGCCCAACAGGTTTACACCTTTGCAATAACGTGGTTAAACAACTTTAAATGATAAATAGCCCAAACACAGGATGACCCATCGGTATTTTAGAAACTTTTAGCCCAATTGTCATAGGATACGAACTCGTCCTAGTTTAAATGGCCTAACAAGTTCGCATTTCTGACAAGAAGTCCAACTGAATCCAAATTTTGATGGTACCAAGCATAAAGAGATAATTCAAACATAAAGCAATAATTTCTACAGAGCGGCCCATCGACATTTCAGAAGCTTTTGGCCCAATTGTCATAGTATATGAACTCGTCCCAATTTAAATGGCCCAACAAGCTCGCATTTCTGACAAGAAGTCCAACTGCATCCAAATGAGGATGGTCCAAAAGCACATGGAAATAGTTGATATATGTCATACAACTCCGGTCTACATGTAGGTTTACGGGAGTATGGACAAAGACTCTCGCTGGCGAAGGATTACCCACAACTAGGTCTCCCCACTCAGGGGTTCGAGAAACCAAGTGAGCACAATTTGTTTATACCTTACGGTACGTGCCAACAAGTTATGGTGCGTGACTGACTGTCAAATGAATTTCCCGTTGTAGATTCCCCAGAGGGAGGGCGAAGCGAACTCTCTTAAAAATCCAAGCCTCTTAGGCTCTTATCGCTTGGTGACAGGAATAAACAACGAGTCCTCCAAATTAGTCCATCGCGGTAGGCTACAAGTACATGATTATCTAGGTGCCTTCGCAGCTTTTCCTTATAGAAAGGTAGTGAATGAGGGAAGACACCAAACCATTACCTAGCCTTAAAAGTGCCTTTGATAAAACCCATTTCAACCCACGATAGACACGGTTAATTAAAGCACAAATCACAATCATTACAAGGCATTATTTCGTGGCCAATTCTCTATCCCCAGTGGAGTCGCCAGACTGTAGGACACAGAAGTTGGACGACGCTGTTCCAGGCTCGTGGCCCGGTCGGGAGTACGGAGTAGCCCACGGGGGAACTAAACCGGAGAAATAACATGGAGTCGCCACCCGGTATGAACCAGGAAAATGATTTAAGGCCGCACTCACCCCTCGCAAGGGAAGACCTCAAACCGTTGGGTTCGGAATGGTCCCTTACTTATGCCACTTGTAATGATATGATTTGTGCAATAATCTAACCAAGCCTAAGCAATATATATTTCCAAGGATAATCTACTCCTAAGTTCACATGTATAAAATGAATCATCATAACGGCAAACATACAATATCACACAATAGTCTCATGAACATGTTGAATCATCAAACACGAAAAATAAATAACAATCTAAACATAAGCATAAAGAAACACCTATTGCGAAAGGAGATAATAAGATCATGCATAGAGAAATAACATACTAATGGATAAATCATGCTTGAGAAAGAAGTAACATCCTAACGACCTAATCATGCTTGAACACAATCTTGCGAACACATCAAATAGATGATGTGGGAATACAAGTGGATGATAACAGCAAAAGTGTCAATAATGGAATGGCATGGTTAATTACATAATGCAAGAGAAATCACCCAAGAAGCAATCATTCATGAAATGTGATGAAAATGACTCAGTTCAGTGTATGTGCATTCGTGTAGCATTTGAAAATGCGTTCAAACGGTAAATAGAAGGTTTGCGTTCGTGTAGCGTTCGAGAACGCGTTCGAACGGGACAAGACCTGATGCATGATAAAACAAAATGCATGAGCGTTCGAGAAGCATTCGTAAACACGTTCGAATGGTAAACAGAAGGTTCGCGTTCGTATATCGTTTGATAACGAGTTCGAACGGGACAAGACCTGATGAAACAAAACGCATGCGCGTCCGAGTAGAGTTCGTAAATGCGTTCGAACGGGAAACAGAAGGTTCATGTTCGTATAGTGTTCAAGAACGCGTTCAAACAGGCTGAGACAGAATGCGTACGTCCATGTAGCGTTCGGAAACGCGTTCGAACGAGATAACCATAATGGCATCTGAAACGACACAAAAACATGCATGGATTGAATAAATACACAATGTAGGACCTCGTGTGCCCAATTGAACACATCTCACATTCAATCGAATGCACCTCATCCGGCGCGGCAAAACATCGTGGTAAAGGTAGCCTTTAGGCATTTTCCCTCGAATAGAGGACCTTTAATCCACCCTAGTCAGCCCATGCGCACTAGAATGCAATACATGCTTAAATAGAGCAATGATATGCAAAAGGTCAATGACATAATAAAAGGCGCGGCAAAACATCGAGGTAAAGGTACCCTTCAGGCATTCCCTCGAATAGAGGACCTTTAATCCACCCTAGTTAGCCCATGCGCATTATTTTACAATGCATACAAATGAATGAGACAATAATATGGAATTCCGTATATCTGATTAAACATATCTCACATTCAATCAAACATACTTCGTCCGGCGCGGCAAAACATCGTGGCAAAGGTAGCCCTTTGGCTTTTCATTCCTCAAAACGGAGGACCTTTAATCCACCCTAGCTAGCCCATGCACATTACGTCATAATGCGTAAAAGATAAAGACAACAATATAGGACTTCGTGTACTCAATTGAACATATCTCCCATTCAATCAAACACACTTCGTTCGGTGCGGTAAAGTATTGTCGTAAAGGTAGCCTTTTAGACTTTTCTTCCCTCAAATACAGAACCTCTAGACTAACATACTAAGCCCATGTGCACTATATCGTCAACAGATAAACACACAAAGTACGTAAAGTAAATGGCGAAATGATAAAATGCGAATAACAAAGGAACAAGATACAAAAGCAAAGTGAAACATGTGCCGTTTGCTCGAGTGGTACGTGAAGTTGTTTCCCAAGTATGGACTGCACTACCGTCCTTTCAGATTTGGCTACGGAATTTACATCTGGGTTTCCATCCTATATACCACAAGAGACGACACATTTTCCTATCCATTAACAGGCCACAACATGCATCCACAAGCGACTCTCATGCGAAGAAAATAAATAAAACAATTAAAAGATGGATGATAATAAATACAAATAGTGCCCTCAGGTCTAACCTTTTAAATCGTCTCTCGGAAGTACGGTACACGGTTGTCAGAAGGGTGGATGCTCCGCAACTCCTCCGTTCACTGGTTCAACATTTTCCTCGCTGTTTCACTGCTCGGGCTGCTGTTTTCACTCCATTTCACAGCTGTATTGCTGCTATTTTATGGTGATTTTCGGTGGTACAGTTTTAGGGACTATTTTCGGTGATGTGAGAGGCTATTATTAGGGTGCTATTTCGGTGATATTAGGGGACTGTTTCAGGTTGTGTTTTTGCGGCAATGGGGGTGGTATTAGTTTAGTGTTTTCAGCAATGGAGAGAGGGGGAGAAGATAATTATTTCTTGTTACTTCTTGCTTGTATTGGGAGTGGAATTTTTTTTTTCTGAGTTATGCGTGAATGCTAGGGTCTGTGAGTGTTGGACTTGTTTCTCTTTTATAGACAATTGCTAGGGCTTCTCTTGTTCGAAAAGGAATAAGATTTGTGTATTAAAGAGATGCCATTTAATTAATGTCACACAAGGAAATCATATATTAATTGGGGACAAGATTTGGCTTAATTAGGAAGATCATATATTTGATTTGTTTCATTTAGGTATGTGAATTATTTAAATTGGGATGTGATTTATTTAATTTATGAAGGATATTATTTTAATTTGTGACATGTTTTAAATGTTTTAATTATTCTTGGGTGGGTTTTGGTGGGCTAATTGGGCTTTGGCGTGAGGCTAGCAACAAAACCAGAAGTACCGACACCGTTCGAACGCCGATTCGAATGCTGCACGAACGTCCGTAATCTGCCTGACGTTCAAACGTGTTCACGAACGCAGCACTAACGAAAGCAGTGAACATGTGAATCGAATCTGATGACATACTTATTCTGAATTTCCCATTCCGACATTCGTTTCCCGCGACTTTCGTGACTTAAAAGGTAGTGTCTCCAAATGAGACTCATCATATGGACTTACATGTAAAATGCAGTGCCTACAGGGACATTATCATTGGCGAAAATTTCTTTAATGGTGTGAACTTTCCTGATTGGGATATAAACCTCAGGATTGTCCTGGGGGCCGAGAAGATGCTCTATACGATAGAGAGACCTCTCAGGCCTAAGCCCGGAATTGACCAGCTGCTTGAGCTTGAATCGGCTACGTTTGAGGAAGCGATACAAGGTATCGACTCCGGTTTATGGCAAGATGCCATGAAATGGATTCCATGTACACCAACCAAGTTTGGACACTGGTTGATGCACCAGAAGGCGTAAAGCCTATTGGTTGCAAATGGGTCTTCAAGAAGTAGACCGACATGGATGGCAACATACAAACGTACAAAGCTAGGCATGTAAAAAAAGAGTATCGTCAACGACATGGTTTTGATTACGACGAGACTTTTTCACCTGTTGCCATGATTAAATCCATTCGGATAATGCTTGCTATTGCTGAATATTTCGATTACGAAATATGACAGATGGACGTCAAAACCGCTTTCCTTAACGGAAACCTTTTGGAGGATGTTTATATGCAACAGCCTGACGGTTTTGTTGTACCAAAACATGCGAACAAGGTTTTCAAGTTAAATCGATCCATTTATTGATTGAAGCAAGCATCGTGTTCTTGGAACCAATATTTTGATGAGATCATAAAAGAATATGATTTCATTCAAAACGAGGATGATCCTTGTGTATATAAGAATGTTAGTGGGAGATAACTGACATTCATTGTCCTTTATATAGATGATGTATTGCTTATTGGCAATGACATTCCCATGCTACAATCGGTGAAAGCTTGGCTTTCGTTAAAATTCTCCATGAAAGATCTGGGAGAAGCAGCCTTTATTCTGGGAATAAAGATATACCAGGATAGATCTAGAAAGCTGCTTGGACTCTCCCAGAGCACATATATTGACAAAGTGTTGAAGAGATTCAACATGGAACAGTCTAAGAGGGGACTGTTGCCAGTGTCACATGACGTCACTCTATCTAAGGACATGTGTCCTAAAAATCAAGATGAGAGAGACAACATGAGTCAGATCCCATTTGCTTTCTTTAGTCGGATCGATCATGTATGCCATGATATATACGTGACCTGATGTCTCATATGCTTTGAGCATGTGTAGTCGCTATCAAGCCGATCCATGTGATGGTCACTGGGTTGCGGTTAAGAACATCCTTAAGTATCTTAGACGAACTAGGCATGCATTCTTAATCTATGAAGATGGAGAACTTGAGGTAACTGGGTTTACCGATGCGAGTTTCCAAACCGATAAAGATGACTGTAAGTCACAATCTGGGTACATATTTTGTTTGAACAACGGAGCAGTGAGTTGGAAATCTTCCAAGTAAGAGACTGTTGCCGATTCAACAACAGAAGCGGAATACATCGCTGCAGCTGAGGCAGCAAAAGAGGCAGTTTGGATCCCGAAATCCCTAATAGGATTATGAGTAATTCCGTTAGCAGCTGAGCTTGTTCCTTTGTATTGTGAGAATAACGGGGCTATAGTGCAGATTAAGGAACCGCGGTCTCATCAATGATCCAAGCATGTACTTCGACATTACCATCTGATTCATGAGATCATACATCGTGGTGATATGAAGATCGAGAAGGTCACTTCAGATGACAACATTGCAGATCCGCTGACGAAGGTTATTCCTCAGCAAAAGTTTGAGCGACATGTACATAGTTCAGGTGTTAGATACTTGAGTGATTGGCTATAGGCCAAGTAGGAGATTGTTGGACAATTGTGACCCATAACATCACTATTTGTAAAAGACATTGTGGTTTTTTTTACAAATTAACTATGTGACAAATGAAATTACTATTTTATCATTTTGTAATTAGATTACTTAAATATATATAAATGATAAAAGTTCTTATGATTAGTTCCAGATTATAAGATATGAGACAATATCAATCCACTAAAGGTTTAATAATTAAATATCTCTAGTCGTAGTATTATCGAGACTGGACATCGATAATGCGGAATAGGCTAGTATTACAATTGTGCGCGTTATGGAAGCGTAACGACATAGTTCTCATATATTTGGGTATTGGATACTAATGGAAGTGTAATAGGAGGTTCTGTTTACCGATGGTATGGAAACAGCTTTGTTCTGGATATACCCCTCGGAATCTCATTGGTAGTATGACTATGTGTCTATGGGAATCTGCATCAGGGTAGGTGTATTTGGTCTTAACCTGAGACTTGCATCGCTAATACTTGCGACAATCAATATACTTTAGTTTTGGTTGTCCGGGACTTTAATAGGTTCTGTGTACGCCTCTTCTGGGTTTATTGAGAATCGTAGTGTATTGGGTACGATGTCAAGATGGAAGTATCACTTCAGTCATATGGAGATTATAATCACGCATGGATACAGAACTGGTACTCTATTATGTTGCAACTATCAGGATAATATGACAAGGTCATTATTATCCGATTAAAGAGACTAGTTATTAATGATATGATCTATGCTTCGTACGGGGCAGACACAATTCCAGCCCCAAACCTAACATGTGACATCAGATACTGGATCGCAATACGCAATACTTAGTATACTATGCCTGTTATAGATTATACATTGGGTAGGCACAGTACTTTGCTAGAAGCCAACCATGTCTTGTAAATCGGTAAGAACGTGGTACGAGGTACGCACATGTTCGGATAGTCAGATGACCGGATTTACTGCCAACATATCCATGGATCTCATGGGTCGCTTTCTGAAGATTCACCGATGACGTATGACTCGAACATAATTAATTTGGGATTAATTATAAGAGAGAGAGAAAATTAATCTGGGATTAATTACGGCAAGAATTTATCTGGGATAAAATTCGATAAGAAGAGAGATAACGATTAATTTTGAATTAATCGATTAAATAATATATATGATACATTAATTGAAATTAGATTTCGACGCGAAATTAAAATTGGATTTTAATTCGGGCGAACGAATTAATTTAGAATTAATTCGCGAGCGACTTTCGTAATAATTTTGCGAGGCACTATTATTTAATTAAATTGGATTTAATTACGTCGCGACGGAAAGTTTATTTAATCGGATTAAGCGAACCCGAGCCCGAAGTGTGTTGAGCAAGCCATTTGAATTTTGAATTAAAGTGGGTCCCACCAACTTACATCACTTGTCCATCAAGTGTCAATTTGGTGATGGAAGTGGTTGGAGGCATTGAATGCATTTTTTCCCTCCAACACTTTGCTTTAGCTTTCGGTAAACCTAATATCAAATTTAAGGGTTTGACTTTTGAGAAGTTGTAATTGATTTTTAGAAATCAAAATACTAAAAATCTAAAACTCTCTCCTCTCATCTCCCCTCATATTGATGTGACTTCTACCACTCCTATTGGAAGTTTTGCTTCAAAATTTCTTAAGTGCTAGCACATAAAGGAGTCTACAAAGGTGTTAGGGAAACCTTTCCCATTGAGTTTGGAATCAAATTTCAAAGCTTAGAGCTAAACCATTCATACAAAGGAGAGCTTGGAGCACTTCTTAAAGGAGCAAATTTTTGTATTCTCTACATCCATATTGCTGACCAATATAAGTATTATTTCCGCAATCTTAATTTGAGTATTCACACAATTTATGCTTAATAGATCATTGGCATGTTCTAGGAGAACCCAACACTAACCAGAGAATAAAGGAGTCGTATATCCAGTATGAGATACTGTGAATAATTTAATGCCGCACTACACCACTTGCAAGGTTGACCTTACATCCGTTTGGGTTCGAAATGGTCTCTTACTGATTCTAGTAAAATATCCACGCTTAAAAAAGGATCCATATGTCTTATAATGCAATCACACAAGACCGTTTATATTGAATACGATCACTCAACCAACAAATAATATCATAATCAACAAAAATTCATGTTTTACAGTTGTCATAAAGCAACATATATAACGAATAAAACAAACTTGGCCCGATATGCATATTATCACTATTTGTCCTGCTGGTCATGCTTGATGTCTGGGAATTTACGTCAAGCTTTCCATCTTATTTACCATAGGGAAGCAAATGCATGCGACCAGATATAGCCATTTTATATGACTAGATATTTTGTGTGACAATGGCATGTCCGGCCGGATATGCGACGTCAAGAAATCAAAAAACGGATACGAAGTTTAAGGTTTTGGGGCCCTTACATTGTACCTTAAGCATAAATTGGCTACAAAATTGCCTCTAAAAGTCTAGGTTAGTAATTGGATCTCTTGCTGGTGGTGGGAAACTTAGGGTTACTGTTTTAGAGTTTGGTTTTCATTCTTCTCCAAAAGTCCCATTTTCTGTGTTTTATCTATGTTTTTATAGTGTTTAGGGTTGTGTTATTGGGGGTAAATGATATATTTGTTATGGAAAATATTTTAAGAAGGACAGTGATAAATCTATCAAAGTCATGTATGCATTTTTACTTACCTGGTTCATCGAGCGTCGCTGGACTTACCTAGTTCTGTTGATGGACTCTCGAGTCTATTGATGCCTCAATCAGTGTGAAAATGAAGATAGAAACTTGAGCCCCTTGACGCTTCGATCGGCTGAACTGAGAATGGGCACTCGGGCTCCCGACGCTTCGATCAGTTGAACTGAGAATGGGCACTCAAACCCCCTATGCTTCGATCGGTTAAACTGAGAAGGGCACTCAGCCCTCGATGCTTTGATCGGTTGAATTGAGAATGGGCACTCGGAGCCCCCATGCTTTAATTGGTTGAATTGAAAATGGACACACGACTCTGTATCCTTTTATAAGAGAGGTGCCCCCAGTAGTCTCTTTTAGGCTGGCTTGGTCCCTAGTATTCTGACTCTGGATGTTCTGTGTCTTGGAGGCTTTAACTCTTACTTGCATACCACATTCCTCTAGAGTTTTTTTCATGCTTGAATTTTCTACAAAATAAATATTATATATATATATGAATGTATGCATGATTTGCTAATTGTCTTTTATGTTTCCATTTTTACGGAGCCAGATGGAAAGTTAGGGAGTTGCATCAATAATATGATATGTAAGTTAGCGATTTTCCGCGTGCAGACTGCATTCAAGAAATGTTACTGAGGCATGCTACGAGATTCTAAACTCAAACTCGAGGAAGAGAGAGTCGATGATGGGGAATCTTCCAATATTGAGGCGCATTGCGAGATTCTAAACTCAAACCCGAGGAAGAATGAGTCGATGATGGGGAATCTTCTAATTTTTCATCTTGTTTTCTATACGTCGAAACCCTTAGAGACTCATTTGCTATTCACGATACAATGCCATTTCTTTTATTCATTTTCCTAATGCATTACACAAGTGCAAAACCAATGCCTTATAAGTTTTCACTATAAATTTGACCGCGTGAGGTTTTTCTCTTCTTGCATATTTCGACTACTTCACTATCTAAAAAAGAACACTGTCTACTGGAGGCCTCTAAACCATTTTCTTTTCAATCACTGTTGAGAGTAGTGCCACGTCTCATACTCGTCGTGATGGGGCATTTTTGGGATGTTTCTTCTGGCTCGATATACCTATGGTATATGTTGTGGTTACGGTTTGGGCTTCAGGCGGGATTAGATAGAGGACCACCGACCATTTTTTACGGAATCCTTTACTCTTTCAATCATGCCCTAAATTTTACGTAGGTCGTCCTTTAGGATTTTGAACCTAGCGGACTACTCCAACTTTTTCCTGGGCTTCCCTTTCAGTTTTTCAACCCACCGAGCTAATAGTCTCATTTTCTTATCTATCTCTCTCTCTCTCTATTTATCTTTTTTTTTATCTTTTTTTCTTTACCTTGTATTGAATAATGTATGCATGTTTTTTCTGATTCGTCATCTTTTAGCTATAACTATACATTCCACGAATGCAATTTTGACATTATTTCAATAAAACATCAGTATTCTTTCTTAGTACATACGTGCATACACTAATTGCTTTATTGTGAGGGTACTCCTATCGTTAGCCGTCCCATTTGGGTTTTCCGACTAACTTTTTTCTTTCGCTCATATGTCCTTAATTTTTGCCTAAACAGTTAGCGGGATGATCTGATTTTTACGTAGGTCGTCCTTTATGGATTTTCGACCTAACAAGCTTTTTTTTTTCTATACAAAGTATTTATTCAGCCTGTCTAAGTTGATGGGTTTCGTGAACTCGTTTCCTTATATTTTCAGACAATCGTACTGCACCGTTCTTCATAATCATTTTAACTAGATAAAGCCTCTCCCAATTGGGCCTGAACTTTCCCCATGGGTTCATTACTAATGGCCTCAACTATTTTAGCTTCAGATACCCTTCTTTAATCCTATTGGGCCTGAACTTTTTTATCGAAAGCTTGATATATTCTCTTTTAATACACTTGTGTGTGATACAAGGCCTTCATCATCCTCTCCTCTAACAGAACTAGCTATTCAAATATGCATGCAACCCACTCTTGTTCAGGAAAGTCTGCCTCTATCATAACTCTCATTGACTTTACTTCTATCTCTATTGGAAGTATTACTTCCATCCCGTACAGCAAATAGTAGGGTGTGGCTAATGTTGCGGTTTTGATCGAAGAAGTTCTATACCGATAATGCCAACGACAACTTGTTTGTCCAATCTTTGTAAGTTTCTGTCATCTTAGACATGATCTTCTATAGAGTCTTGTTGGTGATCTCTACTGCCCTATTCGCCTATGGCGTATATGGCGAAGACTAATAGTGCACATTCTCGTACTTCTATAACATGGCCTTGGTCTCTCCTTGAAATTGCACCTCATTATCTGTCACCACATTAATGTGTGATGCATGTAATTTTAATTAATAGAAAATAAAAAAATAAAAATAAAAGTTGAAATGTCACAATTCACATGATCAACAAAAAATAAAAAAAAAAGTAAAAAAAGAAAAAGAAAAAGAAAAAATAAATTAGTAAAAATTTATTATTGTATTTAATTTGGAAAGTTGTAATTAATAATTGAGAGATGAGCACTTCTACTATAAATAGAGTGCTCACCTCTAATTTTCTCCATGCTTCTTTCATTTTCTCTATTGAAGAATTTGGAACAAGTGTCTTGTGTGTTTTATTTGTCAAGCTTTGTTGTAATTTTTTTCTTTTAGTAATAAAATTATGTGTTTTTTTTATTCAAAGCATGACTAGTTAATTCCATTATATTGGGGTAAAGGGTGATACTTTTAATATGAAGATATAAATTATTATTTCTTATATTATAATATATGAATTGCAATCTGAAGACTAATATTTATTATACTCTTATATTTACGAGTGTCTTGATTCGCTGTAGACAATCAAATCTTGGTTGGCACAGTTAATACTTTACCCTATATTATATAAGAGAGTAATTTAAAGCTTGACTAATTATTGACAAAATTTTTTACCGTCTTTATGGCTGGTTTTATTTATTTGGCATAATTGAGTACCTAACTGGACTTGTTATAGACAAATGTTATCACCACTTATATGACTGGTTTTATAAGTTTTGGTATAATTAATTCCTGAAGTAAATTAACTGTGTAATAATGACAATTTATATATTATAAAAAGTAAGATTTCTTTATATTTAAAATATTAAGAGTGGATCCCTAGCCCCAAAATTTTAATTTATTGTTACATTACAATTTAAAATTGTCCATCACTTACATCAATTTAGCCTTTTTATTTTTACTCGAATTATTATTTTATTTTACTAAATCTATTCTCTGTGGATCGACCTAGAACTTATCAGATTATTTCATTACTTCGACACTCTTATACTTGGGAGTAAAGAACTATTTTGTGATTGTGTCATCTACCGACACCACGATGAACTGATGCCCATAAAAGCTTATGGCTTGATTTCACCAATCATGTCAATACCTCACACTGTGAATGGCCAAGGCTTGACAGCTCATGTAACTCTGTTGGTGGCAAGTTGTTCAAGTTTATGTGAGTTTGGAAATCTTAAATGTACTTACTAATTCCGCAGAAGTATGGCCTTGGCCATTCTTGAGGTGTAACAAGTACGGCCTTAGTATTTCTTTCTTAAGCTCCCACTATTCTCGTATCTAATGAATTATCAACAATAAATCTCTGAAAATTTATATGTCTTATGCTACAAAGGCTATCAACGCTTCTAGTCCAAATATAAACGCCTCATACTCGGCCATGTTATTGGTGACCATGAAGGTTAACCTCCTGGCCATGGCTAAAGTTTCGCTATCCAGGGTTACCAATATGACTCTGATGCCTGCTCCCTTATAATTTACGGCTCCATCTTCCATCTTGAATAGCTATGGCATTTTTCTCCTCATCCGAAAACATAAATTCATACTCCTCTTCTTCAATAGTTTGTTGCGCTAATAATTTGGCCATGACACTCCCTTTGATTACTTTCTTAGTGATATACTCTATATCGAACTTGGTTAACAACACCAACCATCTTCCTAACTTTCCAACAACCAGGGAGGTGCTGTCTAGAGGTGCCGTAAAGGGTTCTCCTTATGACTACGTGTATCTTGTAGGATTGGAAGTAATGTTGTAACTTTCTAGAGCTCATACTATGGTAAAAAAGATCTTCTCTACATCTAGATAACGCATCTCATAGGGTAACATCTTCTTGATGAGATAATAAAATATATACTTTAACCTTGTATCATATTCTTGTACCAACATCGCCCCCAAGGCTTCGGGCTCTGCTCTACTGCTAGATATGATACCAGGGTTTTCCAGACCTATGAGCTCTCAAGATTGGTAGATTGGTCATATACTTATTAATCCATTTAAAAGCCTCTTGGCATTGCTTATTCCACTCCACGGGCTGATCATTCTTGAGTAACTTGAAGATCGATTCACATATTGATGTCATATTGGAGATGAATCGACTGATGTATTGTATTTTTCTAAAAAAAACCTCTTATTTCATTCTTTGTCTTGGGCGAAGGTATCTATGTTAATGCCTTGACCTTTTTTGGATCCATTTCTATTCCCCGGGCGCCTACCACATATCTTAACAAGTTTCAAGACGTGACCCTGAACACACACTTCTTGGGGTTGAGCCTGAGATTGTATTTATCTAGTTTCTGACTTGACCATCATGTCATCTACGTACACCTCAACTTCCTTATGTATCAAGTCATAGAATATGGTAGTGGCCATTCTTTAATAAGTAGCCTTAGCGTTCCTTAGTTCAAATGGCATTACTTTGTTGTAGTAGGTCCCCCACTATGTGATGAAAGCTGTTTTATGTTTATCCTCTTCCACCATGAATATCTAGTTGTATCTAGAAAACCCATCCACGAAAGAATACATGGCTGACAAAGCCACATTGTCCAGCAAGACATCTATGTGTGGTAAAGGAAAATCATCTTTCAAGCAAGATTTATTGAGGTCTCTATTGTCTACACACATTCTGACTCTTCCATCTTTCTTCAGAATTGGTACAATGTTGGCCAACCACTATGGATACTGATTATGCCCAAAAAGTACTTGCGACTATTGTAGTATAGTTGGGGTGTCGATTCCTCAGAGAGATGGTTACAGGGAACTAATTTACTTAAACAAAAAAGTTAGCAATAACTTAATGAAAAGATAATAATTGAGTTGGTAATATGAAATAAAAACTATGAGAAAAACTTAAAGGCTATCAATAGAGAGAGGCAGCAAAGCGTCGGGAATCCTTCTTGTATCAAATTGCTTTGTTTAGTTGTTAATTCCTTTTATTACTCAATTGGAGGTTTCACATCCCAAACCAACAATCGGAAGATATTCAATTCAAAACATGTTAAATTCCGAGGTAATTGATGAAATATTTTCTCTATGTTAACAACACACAAAGTTATCGTTATGACCTATCTAACGTCGACAATATACCCTCAGGTAATACTTCAGCAGAAGATCAATTAATAAAATAACTTTGTGCCAGTGTCTATTTTCTCTGGTGTTGTTTCTGCATCTCCGCTCTTCCCGTGTGCCTTCGATGTGTCCATAAGGTCTCGAAACACGCGCAATTACTCCAAACTTCATTTCTATTGCTCCTAATAACAAGCACAAATAAACTCTAATTAAGATTAAATACATGGTAATTAAGCTGAGTAGCGTGTTAAAGTACACTACATGCACTTATCACAACCCCCAACCAGCTTATTGCTAGTCCCTAGCAATTCAAGCGCAAAAATAAAATAAAAAAAATAAATAAAAAAATATCTAAGCCACTTTCGTAGGGATCGCGATTGCATTTAGATATGCAATAAGCCTTTAAACCCCTAGGTGTCCCTAGTGGACGAGTTATAGTCTCGTGAGGTCTTACATCGACGACACCCACAAACGTAATTTAAAACACATTATAGGACACAGAAACTGGGCGACGCATGCTGTTCTAGGCTCGCGGCCTAGTTGGGAGTACAGAGTAGCCTGCGGGGGAACTAAACCAGAGAAATAATGGAGTCGCCACCCGGTGTGAACCGGGAAAATGATTTAAGGCCGCACTCACCCCTCGCAAGGGAAGACCTCAAACCGTTGGGTTCAGAATGGTCCATTACTTATGCCACTTGTAATAAAATGATTTGTGCAATAATTTAATCGAGTCTAGCAACATATATTCCTAAGGGTATTCTATTTCTAAGTTCGCCCGCATAAATCAAAAGTTCATCTAACACATGTAACACATTTTCATATTTGCATACAACCTATTTGCATATAATCTATGTCCAAATTTGCATACAATCTATTAGCATACAATCGATGTCCGAATTTGCATACAACCTATTTGCATACAATTTATGTCCAAATTTGCATACAACCTATTTGCATACAATCTATGTCCAAATTTGCATACAACCTATTTGCATATAATCTATGTCCGAATTTGCATGCATAAAGATAAATTGAAATACGGCAAGCATACAATGTCATAAGCACATTACATTCATGGGCACAGAAATGCAAACAAATGGCAGTTGCACAATCATACGTAATAAAGAGAAACAATTAGGTATATAATGCAAAGAAATAACCAAAGAGGCAATTGTACATCAAAATAAACGTGCCATGATGCGATTTGAAAGATAAATAATGGAAGTGAAAGAAACGAGATGCGACATTTGCCCACATCTATATAGGACTTCAAGTGTCCGATTGAACGTATCTCACATTCAATCGAATGCACTTTGTCCGGCGCGGCTAAACGTCGTGGAAGAGGTAGCCCGTAGGCTTTCTATCCCTCAAAGTGGAGGACCTTTAATCCAACTTGATTTGCCAATGCGCGATGCAACATGATGCATGATTATGCAAGAAGATGACATACAAAGAAAAGCAAATAACGAAATAAAAGGCGTGGCGAAGTATCGTGGTAAAGGTAGACCGTAGGCTTTTTATCCCTCCAAATAGAGGACCCTTAATCCAACTTACTAAGCCCATGCGCATCATATCATAATGCATATAAAAGTAAAGACAACAATATTGGACTTCATATCCCCGACTGGACACGTCTTACATTCAACCGAATATACATTATCCGGCGCGACAAATCATCGTGGTAAATGCTTTTAACCTCTCGACATGGAGGACCTTTCATCAAACTTACTAAGCCCATGCGCTAATAACATAATACATATAAAAATATAGACAACAATATCGGACTTCGTATACCCAATTGAACACATCTTACATTCGACCGAATATACATCATCCGGCGAAGTAAAGCATCGTGGTAAAGGATTTTAACCCCTCGACATGGAGGACCTTTAATCCAACTTACTAAGCCCATGCGCTAATAACATAATGCATATAAAAAATAAAGACGACAATATCGGACTTCATATACCCGATTGAACACATTTTACATTCAACCGAATATACATCATCCGACGCGGCAAAGCATCGTGGTAAAGGATTTTAACCCCTCGACATGGATGACCTTTAATCCAACTTACTAAGCCCATGCGCTAATAACATAATGCATATAAAAAATAAAGACAACAGTATCAGACTTTGTATACCCGATTGAACACATCTTACATTCAACCGAATATACACCATCCGGCGCGGCAAAGCATCGTGTTAAATGATTTTAAACCCTCGAAATGGAGGACCTTTAATCCAACTTACTAAGCCCATGTGCTTTATCTCATCATTACACAAACAAATAACATGAAGAAATTAAATAACGGATAATAAACAAACAAGACAAAATGAATCAAAATATGTGTCGTTTGCTCGAGTGGTACGTGGAGTTGTATCCCAAGTACAGACCGCACTACCGTCCATTCGGATTCGGCTACGGAGTTTACGTCTGGGTTTCCATCCTATATACCACAAGAGGCGACACATTTTCCATTTTATTCCAGGGCCACAACACACATCATTCCACAATACTCATGCAAATAATAAACAATAAAATACGAATGAAAATAGATGTAAAAAGTGCCCTCAGGTCTAACATTTTATGTCGACTCTCGGAAACGCGTTACAGGCGTCGGAAGGGCTAAGGGCTAAACTCCGCAACTTTTCTGGTTCACTGGTCCACGTCTTTCCTCGCTGTTTCGCTGCTCAAGCTACTGTTTTCACTAAGTTTTACTGTTGTTTTGCTGCTGATTTGTTAGACACTATTTTTGATGTATTAGGGGCTATTTTACGGTTTTTAAAGGGGTTATGGGATGTTGTTTTGCGGTTTCTTTTAGGGGTTTTAAAGTGCAGTTTTTGTTCACTATTTTGGTGATTTTGGCCACTGTTTTAGGGTGATTTTTGGTGATGGCAGTGAGGGTTTGTGAGGGTTGTGTGCGTGCAGTGAGGAGGGCTGGACAATGTGTTTTTTTTTGGCGTGCAGTGAGAGAGTTTTATACGGCTATTTTGGGTGTGATTTAGCGTGAAGTAAGGAGGCTGGTGTGGTGTTTTGAAGGGGCTGTGTTGGCTGCTGTGGAGTGAGTAAGGGCTATTGTTGAGGGCTTATGAGTGAATGGGGAACTTACGTGAGCGTTGAGCGGTGAGTGCAATGGTTTCGTTGAGTGGTGAGTGCAATTGGTTTATGAGTGAATGGGTTCGTCGGTGAGGGTGCAGTGTGTTAGACATTATGTCCCATAGCGTCACTGTTTGTAAATGATATTGTATTATTGTACAAAATTAACTATGTGATAATGAAATTGCCTTTTGCCGTTTTGTAATTTTATTTACTTTGATATATAAATGGCGAAAGTCCATATGATTAGTACTGGATTGAGATGATATGAGACAGTATCAATCCATAAAGGTTTAATCATTAAATATCCCTAGCCGTAGTATTATCGAGACTGGACATCGATAATGCGGAATAGGCTAGTATTGCGCTTGTGCACGTTGTGAGGGCACAACGACATAGTTCTCATATATTTAAGTATTGGATACTTATGCAAGTGCGATAGGAGGTTGTGTTTTACCGATGGTACGGAAAACAGCTTCGCTCTGGATAGACCCCGCGGAATCCCATTGGTAGTATGTCTATGTGTCTATGGGAGGCCGCATCAGGGTAGGTGTATATGGTCTTAACCTGAGACTTACATCGCTAGTACTTGCGACAATCGGTAAACTTTGGTTTTGGTGGTTGGGGACCTTAACCGGTTCTGTGTACACCTCTTCTGGGTTTATCGAGAAGCGTAGTGTACTGGATGTGATGTCAAGATGGAAGTATCGCTTCAGACATATGGAGGTGATGATCACGCAGGGCACAGAACTAGTACTCTATAAAAGGTTGCAACCGTCGGGACAATATGACCAGGTCAGGATTGTCCGATTTAAAGAGACTAGTTGCTTGATGTCCGATATATGTTTCGTACGGGGCAGACACATCTCCAGCCCTAGGCCTAGCATGTGATCATCCGATACTGGATCGATGTACGCAATACTACGGTATACTACGCTTGATATAGATCTTATATTCCTATAAGAATATTTCTGGAGAATTGGGTAGACATGGCGCTTTGCTAGAAGCCAACCTTGTCTTGTGAATCGGTGAGAACGTAGTACGAGGTACGTGCGTGTTCGGATTATCCGACGACCGAATTTACTGCCAACATATCCGGAGATCTCTTGGGTCGCTTCCTGAAGATTCACCTATGATATTTGATTCGAACTTAATTAATCTTGGATTAATTGCGGAGAAACTTTATCTCGGATAAAGTACCTTGTTTAGAGAGAGAGAACGATTAATTTGGAATTAATCGATAAAATTATTATATTCGATATAATAATCGAAATTCGATTTCGACGCGAAATTAAAATTAGATTTTAATTCGGGCATACGAGTTAATTTAGAATTAATTCGTTAGCGACGTAAATAATATTTCGCTAGGCGCGATTATTTATTTAAATTCGATTTAATAACGTCGCGACGTAAGTTCGGTATTTCGGAAATATCGAACCCGAAGCGTGAGTGCACGTGGGCCCACTTTCATTTGGAAACGTGTGGGGCCCACATGACACATGTCATTATATGCATTATTTTATTAATGATGCATTGCATGGTGATAGTGTATATTACACTCAAATGTTATGCATGGAATTTGAGTGTTTGACACTCTAAGCTTTGCATGGCTTGTGTCATAGATTTATTATTATTTAATAAATATTATGGCATAAATATAAATTGATTTTTGGTATCAAAATCAAATTAACAAAATCCTTCTCTCTTCTTTCTTGACCGAAAACTGAAAACGCATGCAGTTTTGGTCTTCATCTTCTTCAAATTTGGTTGCCAAAAGCTTGAAGAAAAGTTGATGTTTGGAACATGCAAGGCTAGCACCTTCAAGGGATCAAAGAGGTGATAGGGAACCATCATAGAGCAAGGAATACACAAAGCTTGGAGCTTCCTTCTTCTTGTCTCCTTGGCCGAATCATCCCAACATTGGAGCTTCCATTTGGCTTGTTTTTCTTCATCACTAAAGCTTGGTAAGTATGATTCCGCCATACTTCATCTTTTATATATATTCTTTGTTGTATTTCATGTATGCTTAATCTTTGTTTGGGACATATTATAGAAACCAACAATGGTATCATTGAGCTAGGTTTAAGCATGAAATACTTTAGGTTAAAATTTGATAAAATTGGTTGAAGCATGTTCTTGTGAAATTTGATGAATGAGTATGCTTGCATGTATGTAAAATGATGTTACATGGAATCAATTTTATGAAAAATGCATTGGATGATTTTTCCCCAAAATTTTGACCTTGGCCGAATGGGTGTGATAAATTGATTGAAGCATGTTCTTGTGAAATTTGATGAATAAGTATGCTTGCATGTATATAGAATGATATTACATGGAATCAATTTTATGAAAAATGCATTGGATGATTTTTCCCCAAAATCTTGTCCTTGGCCGAATGGTATGAAGAAATTGATATAAGCATGTTCTTGTGAAATTTGATTAATAAGTATGCTTGCATGTATATAACATGATGTTATATGGAATCAATTTTATGAAAAATGCATTGGATGATTTTTTCCCCAAATTCATGCCTTGGCCGAATGTGTTGCTACTTGGAGTGGATTGGAATTTTTTTGTGTTTAAGATCATTGGATGACTTAGAACGTGTAGGGACGTAGATTAATAATTCAATCGGATTGAAAAACAAATCGACACAAAAACTCACCTTGGCCGAATACATAGGACATGTAAAGGAGTTGATTTTTGTTAAATTAATGTTGGACATTTATTTTTGAAAAATTGATGATTAATAAATTAAATGGGTATTTTTGAAATATTGGTTTAATATATTAATCTTGGTATTACATTGATTAATTGGACTTTAATGTTTGGAATATTAAAATTTAATTATGGGCTTTGGTCAATGTGGGTCAAAATGGGATGTTAGTTGGGCTTTGAGACCAAATAGGATTAGATTTAGAATCTAAGTCTTTAAAGCACATTAAAAGTGTAAACATTTAATTTGGAATTAAATAATTGAATTAGTATTGAATACGAATTAAATTAGATTTAATAAGTAGTTCGATATAATTCGCGAATTCGTACCTTATGTACTTATTCTCAATCGAGTTGGACTCGCACAAAATCAAACCGTTGTTTGAACATTGGATGATCACTTTAACAAAGACTAATTAATTGGATTAGATTGGTTGTAAAAGCATGTCTTGTTTGAATATATATGTATGTGATGAATGAATAGTGTATATCGGATGGATATTAGAAGGGAAAGGGTAATTTTAGAAGTTATTGTAAATTTGGAATTTATAAATTGGACCTGCGTGTCCAGCCTTATCTCTTTATCTCTTTGTATTCTCTTCTCACCTAATTCCCCTCAATGTAAATGAGGTTTCTCTTATTGTATTATGTAATTGGGTAGAAGTAGAATAGTGCTAGGGGGGAGAGGAAAGGAGTGATTTGTTCTAGGAACAAGTGTTTATATATCCATCCGCATATCACTATTAATTTACTTTACGCGCTTTATGATGTTTTAGAAGCATGCTTAAGGGTGTATGATGATGAGACCTAACAAAGATAAATAAATTGGTTGCCAATTACGCGAAAATCCCTCAATTTATATTAAGCGAATATCCTTCCATTGAATGGTTCTTGTTCAAGATCCGAAGTTGGCATTGGTTTGTTTTTGACCAAAGTCAAGACCTTTGTCAATCAAGGATGTACTTGAATCATGAGAGTTTTGTTGCATATCGGGGTGTCTTGTCCAAATCGTGATTTTTATTGGCCAAAGTCAAGATCACTTTTTGTCCAACGACATTGATTACGAAACTTTCCTCGTCAATGGGTCCCGCTTAACTGGAATCATTAGGTTTGTTTTTGGCCAAAGCCAAGGCCTAGATGATTCGGAGGATAGGGTTAGGAAAATGTAATGGTTACATTGGCATTATACATATGTTTCGGACTTGGATGTCCACCTAACCGGATCTAGGAATTGGATGAGATCCAATTGATCATGGAGATCTACCTAAGTTAAATAGCATACAATTTTTATTGGCCAAAGTCAAGGTTGTGTGTTATTTAACGGGATCCTAGCCCACTAGGAAATTCGATTTCCCGAGTTCTCTACAGAGGGTTAGAAACTTGAAGAAAATAGTGGGAGGCTATTATTGAATTTGCAATTTCGTTCAGATAATTAGCCTTACTCGTCTTTCAAAATTATTTCGTCAATATTTTAATAATTAGTTGGACTAATATATTGTTATTTTACTTGTAACAGTTTGACTGTACCCATAACATCGTTGACTTTATAGTTGGACTATAGTTGTCAAGATGACTGGCAAAGGTAATATCCGCGACATAATCATGGGCGATAATGTCTTCAAAGGGACAAACTTTGCCGACTGGGAAATGAACCTCAAGATAGTGCTTGGGGCTGAGAGGGTACTGTATACTATTCAGAGGCCTCTCCCGCCTAAACCACTGAGCCACTGGAGCTAGAGTTATGGAAGACTCATAGTGACGATTGTGACCAAGCTCAGTCAGTTATGCTAGCTGCAATGACCCAGCATTTCAGACGCCAAAACAGGGACTTGGATCCCTATAACATGATGGCAAGATTGCGTGATCTTCACCGCACTAACAAGCGGATGAAGAGGTACGAGCTAGTAAGGAAACTCTTCCGCTCCCGGATGACAGACGGCGCATCAGTTGAGGCCCACGGGACTCAAATGATCGCTGACATAGATGAGTTAGCCAATATGGGCATTGTCTTGGAGGCAGAGCTGACGATTGATATGATATTACAATCGCTGCCCGATACTTGGAAACAAATCATCATCAACTATAAGTTGATGGATACTGACGACACTCTTGGAGAGTTGTTGTCCGTGCTGAAGGAGTCCGAAAGGGAACTCCTAAAGGGGAGCAAGCGCGAGGCGCATTATGCATCGACCTCTCATGCGCCAAAGGCTAGGCCCATGGCAATTGGAGGTGCGAGGAAGAAGAAGTTCAAAAAGAAGGGCAAAGGCAAGTTGACAGTGGCTTCTAGGAAGCCAAAGGACAAATCTCGCGACATCTGCCTTAACTGCGGCAAAAGGGGTCACTGGAAACGTGACTGCCAAATGAGCATTGTGCAGAGGGAGGATATCAAGGGTGGCAAGGCTATCGCCTCTGGTATGTTTGTTATTGAGATAAATATGAATACTTCTAGTTTTAAAAATTGGATTTTTGATTCTGGTTGTGGTGCTCATATTTGTACTGATGTGCAGGATCTGCATGATAGCAGGTGCTGGCGTCAGGGGAGATGGATCTATCGGGTCGGAAACGGAACACCAGTTGCTGTTTTGGCCGTAGGGACTTTTGTTTTAGAACTGCCCTCAGGGCATGTACTTAAACTTTTGAACTGTTATTTTGTACCTAGTTTAACTAGGAATATTATATCTGTATCCTTGTTAACCCAGCAGGGTTACACTTTTGTATTAGAAACACTGGGTGTTATTTATATAAAAATGATGCAGAAATTTGCACAGCTGTTGCAAATAACGGTCTTATATTTTGAATATAAATGAATCTCCTAAAATGACAAACAAAAGGCTCAAAAGGAGTAATCTAAAAGATGAAGCTTATATGTGGCATTGTCGTCTAGGACAACAACAAGACTCGCATATCCACACTTTCGAAGAGTGGGTACTTGGACGAATTTGATCCCAATTCATATGACGTCTGCGAATCTTGTCTTTTAGGCAAAATGCCTAAATCACCTTTTAGCGGTAAAGGTGAACGTGCCACAGAACTGTTAGCTCTCGTTCATACTGACGTATGCGGGCCCATGTCTAGCCAGGCTAGAGGTGGATTTCACTACTTCGTAACCTTTACAGATGATGCATCTCGTTACGGTTATGTGTATCTTATGAGACACAAGTCGGAAACTTTTGAGAAATTCAAAGAGTTTCGACACGAAGTGGAGAAACAAACAGGGAAGAGTATTAAGACATTACGGTCAGACCGTGGTGGCGAATACTTAAGTTATGAGTTTCAAGATTACTTGAAAGAATATGGTATTCTTTCACAGTGGACTCCTCCTGGAACACCGCAATTAAACGGTGTGTCCGAACGGAGAAACCGCACCTTGTTGGACATGGTAAGGTCAATGATGAGTCGCACTGAGCTACCAATATCCTTCTGGGGATACGCATTAAACAGTGCTATACTTATTTTGAATAAGGTACCGTCGAAGTCTGTTGAACAGACTCCATATGAGATATGGACAGGAAGGAAACCAGTTTCTCTTTCCTGAAGATTTGGGGATGCTGGGCATATGTTAAACGTTTGGAAAGTACCAAACTTGAACCCAAATCTGATAAATGCCTTTTTGTAGGATATCCTAGGGAAACCAAAGGATATTACTTCTATCACCCACAAGAGAACAAAGTATTTGTTGCTCTACAAGCATTTTTCCTTGAGAAGGATTTTATAAATGCAGTGGTAAGTGGGAGGAAAGTAGAACTCGATGAAGATCGTAGTGATACTGTTCCTGGCAATGAATCAACGACGGAACAAGAACAGACCGTCCGGATGAGTCTGTACCACAAACTTCACATACACAAGGACCGCGTAGGTCGGAGAGAGTCAGAACAGTACCTGAGAGGTATGGTTCCTGATCTCACCTCATGTAGATATTAATCATTGAGGATAATGAGCCGGCTACGTATGAGGAAGCGATACGAAATATCGATTCCGCTTTATGGCAAGAAGCCATGAAGTCCGAGATGGATTCCATGTACGCCAACCAAGTTTGGACACTGGTTGATGCACCAGAAGGCGTAAAGCCTATTGGATGCAGATGGATCTTCAAGAAGAAGACCGACATGGATGGCAACGTACAAACGTACAAAGCTAGGCTTGTAGCGAAGGGGTATCGTCAACAATACGGTATTGATTATGACGAAACCTTCTCACCCGTTGCCATGATTAAATCCATTCGGATAATGCTTGCAATAGCTGCATATTTCGACTTCGAGATATGGCAGATGGACGTTAAAACCGCTTTCCTTAACGGAAACCTTTTGGAGGATGTTTATATGCAACAGCCTGACGGTTTTATCGTGCCAAGACTTGCAAACAAGGTTTGTAAGTTAAATCGATCCATTTATGGATTGAAGCAAGCATCACGGTCATGGAATCAACGTTTTGATGAGATCATAAAAGAATATGATTTCATGCAAAACGCAGATGACCCTTGTGTATACAAGAAGGTTAGTGGGAGAGCACTTACTTTTATTGTCCTTTATGTCGACGACGTATTGCTTATAGGCAATGACATTCCCATGCTAACGTCGGTGAAAGCTTGGCTTTCATTAAAATTCTCCATGAAAGATCTGGGAGAAGCAGCCTTTATTCTTGGAATAAAGATCTACCGGGATAGATCTAGAAAGCTGCTTGGACTCTCCCAGAGTACATACATTGATAAAGTGTTGAAGCGATTCAACATGGAACAATCCAAGAGGGGATTGGTTCCAATGATACGTGGTACCTCTCTGTCTAAGGACATGTGTCCTAAGACTCAGGAAGAGAGAGACAACATGAGTCGGATACCGTTCGCCTCGGCAGTCGGATCGATCATGTATGCCATGATATGTACACGACCTGATGTCTCATATGCTTTGAGCATGTGCAGTCGCTATCAGGCCGATCCAGGTGAAGGTCACTGGATAGCAGTTAAGAATATCCTTAAGTATCTTAAACGAACTAAGGATGCTTTCTTAATTTATGGAGGTGGAGAACTTGCGGTATCTGGGTATACCGATGCAAGTTTCCAAACCGACAAGGATGACTACAAGTCACAATCCGGGTACATTTTTTGTTTGAATAACGGAGCAGTGAGCTGGAAATCTTCCAAGCAAGATACTGTTGCCGATTCAACAACAGAAGCGGAGTACATCGCTGCATCTGAAGCAGCAAAGGAGGCAGTTTGGATCCGAAAGTTCCTAATCGGATTAGGAGTAGTTCCGTTAGCAGCTGAGCCCGTTCCATTGTATTGTGACAATAACGGGGCTATAGCACAGGCTAAGGAACCAAGGTCTCATCAACGGTCCAAGCATGTTCTTCGACGTTACCATCTGATTCGGGAGATTATACATCGTGGCGATGTAAAAGTCGAGAAGGTCACATCAGATGATAACATTGCAGACCGCTGACGAAGGCTGTCATTCAGCAAGTTTTTGAACGACACATACATAGTTCGGGTATTAGATGCTTGAGTGACTGGCTATAGGCCAAGTGGGAGATTGTTAGACATTATGTCCCATAGCGTCACTGTTTGTAAATGATATTGTATTATTGTACAAAATTAACTATGTGATAATGAAATTGCCTTTTGCCGTTTTGTAATTTATTTACTTTGATATATAAATGGCGAAAGTCCATATGATTAGTACTGGATTGAGATGATATGAGACAGTATCAATCCATAAAGGTTTAATCATTAAATATCCCTAGCCGTAGTATTATCGAGACTGGACATCGATAATGCGGAATAGGCTAGTATTGCGCTTGTGCACGTTGTGAGGGCACAACGGCATAGTTCTCATATATTTAAGTATTGGATACTTATGCAAGTGCGATAGGAGGTTGTGTTTTACCGATGGTACGGAAAACAGCTTCGCTCTGGATAGACCCCGCGGAATCCCATTGGTAGTATGTCTATGTGTCTATGGGGAGGCCGCATCAGGGTAGGTGTATATGGTCTTAACCTGAGACTTACATCGCTAGTACTTGCGACAATCGGTAAACTTTGGTTTTGGTGGTTGGGGACCTTAACCGGTTCTGTGTACACCTCTTCTGGGTTTATCGAGAATCGTAGTGTACTGGATGTGATGTCAAGATGGAAGTATCGCTTCAGACATATGGAGGTGATGATCACGCAGGGCACAGAACTAGTACTCTATAAAAGGTTGCAACCGTCGGGACAATATGACCAGGTCAGGATTGTCCGATTAAAGAGACTAGTTGCTTGATGTCCGATATATGTTTCGTACGGGGCAGACACATCTCCAGCCCTAGGCCTAGCATGTGATCATCCGATACTGGATCGATGTACGCAATACTACGGTATACTACGCTTGATATAGATCTTATATTCCTATAAGAATATTTCTGGAGAATTGGGTAGGCATGGCGCTTTGCTAGAAGCCAACCTTGTCTTGTGAATCGGTAAGAACGTAGTACGAGGTACGTACGTGTTCGGATTATCCGACGACCGTATTTACTGCCAACATATCGGAGATCTCTTGGGTCGCTTCCTGAAGATTCACCTATGATATTTGATTCGAACTTAATTAATCTTGGATTAATTGCGGAGAAACTTTATCTCGGATAAAGTGCCTTATTTAGAGAGAGAGAACGATTAATTTGGAATTAATCGATAAAAAATTATTATATTCGATATAATAATGAAATTCGATTTCGACGCGAAATTAAAATTAGATTTTAATTCGGGCATACGAGTTAATTTAGAATTAATTCGTTAGCGACGTAAATATAATTTTCGCTAGGCGCGATTATTTATTTAAATTCGATTTAAATAACGTCGCGACGCAAGTCGGTATTTCGGAAATATCGAACCCGAACGCGTGAGTGCACGTGGGCCCACTTTCATTTGGAAACGTGTGGGGCCCACATGACACATGTCATTATATGCATTATTTTATTGATAATGATGCATTGCATGGTGATAGTGTATTTACACTCAAATGTTATGCATGGAATTTGAGTGTTTGACACTCTAAGCATTTGCATGGCTTGTGTCATAGATTTATTATTATTTAATAAATATTATGGCATAAATATAAATTGATTTTTGGTAATCCAAAATCAAATTAACAAAATCTCTCTTCTTCTTCTTATTGCCGAAAACTGCATGCAGTTTTGGTCTTCTCTTCTTCAAATTTGGTTGCCAAAAGCTTGAAGAAAAGGATTTTGATGTTTGGAAAACATGCAAGGCTAGCACCTTCAAGGGATCAAAAGAGGTGATAGGGAAACCATCATAGAGCAAGGAATACACAAAGCTTGGAGCTTTCCTTCTTCTTGTCTTCCTTGGCCGAATCATCCCAACATTGGAGCTTCCATTTGGCTTGATTTTCTTCATCACTAAAGCTTGTAAGTATGATTCCGCCATACTTCATCTTGTATTATATTATCTCTTGTTGTATTTCATGTATGCTTAATCTTCCTTGGGACATATTATAGAAACCAACACAGTGAGCGTGGCTTTAGGGAGTGGAGTGAAGGCTTTGAAGGTATGGGCTTACGTTGAGGGAGGCTTTTTCATGGCAGCGGGGGTGAGGGTTTATGGCGTGTGTCGGGTATACGTGAATGGCTAGGCTATTCTTTGTTGTGTATGCTGTGAATGAGAAGAGGACGGGGGAAGTGTTGGAAGTGGTTTTGTTTAATTAGACAAAGGCTATGATTCTCTTGTTGAAAAAGGAAGGAATCACTTTAGTGTCTTACAAGGAAAAGTCTAATATTTGATTGAGGGACATTTTTTGGCTAGATTAGGAATATGATTTATTTAATTTGTTTTGTTAGCATGAAGATTTGTTAGTGAGGAATATAATATACTTGATTGATTTAATTAGGCATGAATTTTA